>WBMV01000957.1:0-301870 GCA_013396655.1 Campylorhamphus procurvoides | reverse complement strand
GCTGCCGGAGCAGGATGTTCTGGTTTAGCCTGCCGGCGTTGGGTCCCAGCCGTCCCTAGAAGGATTGCACTGCTTCCTTAGTATCCTTGAGAGCACAGTCAATCGGCAGGCGGATCGACATGGATATAGATGGCACTTTTGCTCCGTTCTGAGACATGGTGGGGATGTACGAGCAAACCGGGAGCCAGACCCTGGGCTTGCTGAAAAGTAGCCCGGTTCAAGTTCCTGCAGAGACTTGTGAACATTATTTAATGTCCTTTTAAATTCAGGCACAAGTATGTCAGCTGAAGTGCCCGATCGTTTCTCTCTAGGGTCTGGTCACTGTTTGGGTGGGATTATACTGGTAATAAAATTCAGTATTGACAATGACTGATATTTAGTTCACATTGATTTTACTGAAATAGTTACCTTTCCAGCTATATTGCCCTGTAATAAAGGCAAAGTTCCAAATGAACATTACATGCTATTTTGTTTCGTGCCTTACTAAGAGGAACAGATTTGTTCCACTGACCTGCTTATATGTTACTTGGGCTCAGAAAGCTTTTGGCACCAGCCCTGCCCTTTCCTTACACACATGCAGCCGTGGAAGCTGAGCAGAGCTTGACCCTGGGAATTTTCTGCAGGGCCTCCTGTAATAAATTAACTTGTGACTTGGTCAGATATTTTCAAAAGAGATCTATAAAGCCTTTCTGTGTTTTAGCTTCCAAGTATTATTTAAGGTGAAGAGTACAGTCATTTACCATTAATCGAGTCCCTCTTTGGCAAGAAGCACAGGCTTTTGGCAGAATGAGATTAGTCCTGCAGTACTTGTAAACCTTTTAGGGAACAGTACAGGAAGTGGGTGGTTAATGTTTCTTACATTTGAAACAAAGTACATTTACAGAACACCTTTTGCCTTGAGATTACAGGAAACCGTGTAAAGCTAGTTTTGTGAATCATCTTAAATGTAAAAATAAATCAGATTGTGGAGTCAAGTCTTGATGGCTTGGTTTCATGTTAAAGGAAGAATGGTCTGCAACAGCAGAAACTATTAGATTAAACTTCGCCAAGGTGGAGCTCGCCTTACGGTGGGTATTTATAATCTTGCAGCAAGTCAGAGGAGAATGTGTGAACAATGCATTCATTATACTCATCTAACCCCACTAATATATCAAATTGTCTAGTATCCCAAGTCTGAATTATCATTCTGTTACAATGCAAGCTATGATTCTGCAGAAGTAATGCAAAAGAAGTTAAAAATATGTTTTGAGCTTGACAAAGAACAGTAATTAAAATATGCCTGTGGGTGATCAGCATTCTTCAAAACTTAATGGTGGCCTTACTTGTCGTCTAGTAATGGGTATTACCCTTTCTTGACAAGTGACTAGGGAGCTGTTATAAATAAAATAGGTAGTATTACATCTGTAAATACTCAACCATTCCTTCTGCTGTTGTAAATGGGAAGGAGATGGGTCAAAAGATAGTCAGACTATATGAGTCCCTGGGACAAAGAACAATGGTACAAATTATTTAGTAATCAGTAATTTGGTACCAATTATAGATAGCTTACCTGTTGTATATGAATTGCCTACTTTTGGCTGTAGGATGTAGTTTCAGAATAATTATTACATGTTTGAGGCATTAATTGAATTACCAGACAGTTTATCATTCATTTTTTTTTATTTACCTCCTATGCTGAGCTACAGTTTTACACAGTGGTGTTACACTTCACAGAGGTAGCCCATCACCCACAAAGGGCTTTGTACACTCAAGAATAGTTACTTTTGCAAGCATTAAAGTAGGAGGCTGTTTCATTTTTCATCTCTGGTTTGACTCTGACAGTTTGTCTTTCATGCAGAGCCTGTATATTAAATGTATTTTCTGTAGTAGCAGTGTTGATAGTTAGATAATTAAAAATAATTAAATAATTTCAATTAAACACTTTCCCCTTTAAAGCACAAACTTAGGAAATCCTGCAAAGTATGTTGCTGATGCGTTAAGTCCATTTTTACTGGCATTGATAAATTCCACACTCTCATCTGTTTTATTTCTTCCTTACGACATAGATTGACTGTGCAAAGTAATTTTGTAAAAAAACATCACCATAAGTTTTTCTTCATTTATAAGTATTTTGCTGAGCACTGGTTCTGAAAAATGTCCCATTTTGGAAGCCGACTTGACTTTGCTCTACTTCACATATAATTTGTTACATGGATTAAAACAGCATGGGGCCCAGACCAATGGTACAGCCAAATGTTTTTCCCACATATAAAAAATGTCTACTCCTAATTTCAGGCTCTCTTTTGAAAACTGTTCATAACATTACTAGTTGCTGACCTTGCCAGTGCTACTTCTGGCTGTACATTTTCTCACTCTCTCCCGCTTTCCCCATTTTCTGGCACTTTCCCCTTCCCTGCTGGAAGCTGGGATCCATGGTTTAGATTGCTTCTTCAGGGTAGATTTTGCCAGCTTTGAAAAAATGCATGGAGCTTTGCATGAGCATGTGGTTTCACCCAAGATGAGATTGTTACCTAGACTCTTTGTAGGGCTATGGCCAGCATCCCAGCCAGAAGGTCCTGTGCTGACTTTCCTTATGAACAGAGACCCACCTCCCAAGTGGTTTGAAAAACCACTTCATGCCATAAGTACGATTGTGGAAATTTCCTTTCATCTCTGACTAAATATACAGTGTTCATGTATTTGCAGAAATTGCTGAAAAATATTTATATTAGACCCTTTAAACAGTTGAGGAATGTAAAGTCCTGGGTATGGTGCTATTGCTGTCCCATCTTCCCATAATTGTATCCTATCTTATATAGGGAATTTCTGTGTTCTACACCATTTTCTAGTATATATTGTTGGTAATTCTGACAGGACCTCTTTGAATATTGATGCAATATGTTACTGTTCATATCTTGCCTAAACATGACCCAAATCCAAGCCCATCTACAGGGCTAGTTACACATACTCAGACCAATACTGAAATCTGTTTGCAGTTTTTCTTGGCAGGACCTTGTTGCTCTCTTATGTTTTGCTAGCTGTACAGGCAGAATTATATTCACTGCATGTGGGTCTAACAGACTGAACAAGGAAAGAAACTAATGTTCTGTTATTAGCAGAAAAGGTAAAAATTGACAAAAATAGTTGTCACAAAAGAAAGTGGACTTGATTTACACTAAGAATGGCATGCAAATTGTAGAGGAAAAAGTATTATTTATGGGTAATTATTACTTTGGCTGTCCTGCATGTCTGTTATGAACAAACCACATTTTCAATACATGGGTATAATCTTAAGTGATCAAACTTTAATAGAACTTTTTAAGTTGCAGTCATTCCAGGTGAGTAGCTTTTGAAGGTGGCCAGTGAAATGAAATTGAAGGCAACAGCCTGTGCGGCTTGTTACTGCTTTTGTTATGTGATTCCAACATATTCTAAACATTGGATAGTTTAGGGTGTATACCTTTTTATTTATTTATTTATCTATGTATTTTACTTTCTGGTTTGTAGTGTAAATGTCAAAGGGATAGGGGAAAGAGTTTTTTAGTTCTCTAGTGACTTTCTAGGTATCTGACTAAGAAGTTACTTACATTGTTTTCTTATCTTCATGAGAATTTTTTGTGGAATCTAATGTACATCTATATTGCCAGTGAAAAGCATTATTGGTGCTTCTTGAGAGCATTTATCTTAATACAATTAAAAGCCCCCAACACTGAGTTACACAAATCACACATCTGTTTGGAGAGAACATGAATTACTAAAGAGGTAGGGGTAGTGGAAATGTAATGACATTTCGCATTTCAGTGTTGATTTGTGATAACATTATGCCTTTTAACAGAGACATTTAGGGAAATGAAATGGGTGATATGTATGGAGTCTGTCAGTTCAGGAGTCTCTGGGCTATCATAGGAGAAATCTTACTGCATGCTGTTTGCAGATCTGCTGTTGGAAATTACGGATTATCAGTCAGCAAACAATCATCCCATTTTCATTTAAAAATATAGGATCCTTGCTTTTGATCAGATCTTTGAAAAACTTTTAGAAAAATTAAGACAGTAAATAAAGACACGTCAGCACTGTGAAGGACAAAGTATTGCAGTCTCAAATCTGGACTGTGAGTAAGCTTGTTCACGTCACTGCTGAACTCCAATTTGCAAATAGGAGTTAGTCAAGAGATGTGACACTGGTATAAGATTTATTCAAGTCAGAGATTTATACGTACTTAGTGTTAAAAAAGAACAGATACTGAAGGTTTTTTTGAAGGGTTTGAAAGTAACTGAATAGTGACACGGATCTTGACAGACTCTTGGCTGGGCAACAAACTGCAAATAGGTGCCATTTGCTAGTGATGATTTGCTCGAATGACACAGAACAGGGGGGAAAGCACAAGATAATTTTTATTGAAATTATCTTAGATCTTCCTTCATAGAAATTTTATGAACCAATGCAGAATTCAATTTGAGATTAAAGCACCTACAAAATACCTCTATCTGTAAGAGTCTACCACCATATTTGGTTTCTGAACTTTCCTTCTAATGAGTAACAGCTTATCCAGTACAGTTCATAGTGCCTGGAGCAGTCGCTCTAAAGGGGACACCTTCATTCGAGATAATAATTCTGGCTACTTTCCCCAAGAGGACTCAGGTGCCCATGGGGCCCGTGCCATATCTGCTTGCTCTTAAGAGATGGTTCAGATAGCCTGAGACACTGCTTGAACAACTGAATTAAGCTGCTACTGGTTTGGGCAGCTTGTTAATTTATTTGTGTCTTCTCCAGCATGAGTAGCTAGTGCTCTGTTGACAATAAAAGGAGTTTAAACATCAGTATAGATGTTAACGTTTATTTGTCTAAACAGAAGAGAATGTTTTCCTAGAATTTTCAAGGGAAAAAAAACCTACTTGCAAAAAGCAGATTAAAGAGTCATAAACAATAACAAAGAATAGCTTTTAAAGTATGTAAGTTGCTAAAAGGAGAGTATTTTCTCTCTAGTAAGCCCCATCCTCTGAGTCCCAGCAAATCAAGTGGATACTGCAAAAGATACCAATCCTCCCCAGCAAAACAGCTGTGTAGGGTGTGTAGGATGTGAACCCTGCTAAAGCCATTCCAGGCAGTCTGACTGTGTCGCTGATGGAATGAGCCAGGACCAAGGCATGAGTGTGTTAAGGAGACATTTGCAGAGCTTGCAGAATGTACTTGGTCGTTAGCAGGGGGCAGAAGGGCACAGAACTGATAGTGTTTGACATTTACTGGGAGACATTAGGCAAAGCTGCTGAGGCCTGCAGCAGAAGGCCCAAATGAGTCTTCACTTCAAGTCACTGGATCCACTAGTGGGAAAATATTTTTCAGCAGGATGTTAGCCCTCGTCAAATTCTTTGTTGGAGAATGGGAAACATATGGAACAAAGTCATACCAACATTTTTTTCAAGTATCTTACTGTATATTCAACACACGGTCATCAGAGGAATACATTGTCATATGTTATAGTTGATAAATATAATTTCTGGTTTTCATCCTTTTTTTTTTACAAAAATGTTCTTTTGACCAGTAAATACTTAACATTTGAGTGTTACAATGCTAAATATGTGTTTATTTACAGAAAGATATCCGTAATGAATAAAATCAAAGATCCATTTGACCTGATATCTGTTCTTTGAGGGTGACTGAAAGGGCATCTTATAAACAAGTAGACAGTATGGAGCAGCATATTTTATTTATCCCTATAACTTGTAGATAGAGATTTTCTGAGCTAAAGGTATTTCTGTATTACGTGTAAACCTTCATGGATCACTCCTCCACAAATTGTTTAACCTCTTTGTTTCCAACTAATTTAGCTGTTAACTTACACTCACAGCTTTCAGTGACAAGGAGTAATACACAAACTACACGATGTAAAGGGCCTTCTTCTATTTGAAGCCTGCACATTGGTAGCTTCACTTAGGGTCCCCCATATCTTCTGTTGGAAGAGACAGTGAATACTTGATCCCTCTCTATCATCTCAGTGCTGGACATGATTTTATGATTTTTGATTCTAAGCTTCTCCGTTCACTTTTTTAAAGTTGGAGTCTTCTCAGTGAAAGGTCTGTGTTCTTAATTTCTCATCTGGACTGCTGCTTCCCCACTCTGCTGTGTTTTGAGCTGAGGGAATCATAACTTTCCCCAGTATTTGCATGGACAGATCTGGTATGTGGGCTAGCTGGGGGTTTATAGAGCAGCATTAGGGTGGTCTGTGTTTTTGGTTTATGTTCCTTTTCTAATAATCCCCAACGAGATATATCTTTCTCTTGAACTGTTTTTTTTTTTTTTTCATGGCCTATTCAAGGGTAGCTTAAGGTCTTATGTATAAGTAGTAATGATCAATTCCAGGCCTGTCCTTTTATTTGTAAAGTTTGGATTTCTCCACATTACTTTATATTAATACATGCATTAGGTCCGCATTTTAATAGCCATTCATGGACTGTTGATAGGTTCTTCTGCTGTTCCTCCTAGTCAGACTTCATTAAAATAGATGAATATCATGACCAGAATTTTATTTTTTCTGTTGTTCATCACCGTTCCATTTAGAAATGAACAATGCAGAACTCAGCACAGCTCTCTGTGAAACTCTACTGGTGACCTTCACCAGCTAGGAAGATTCACCATTTGCTACCAACATCTCTTCATATGCTCCTCTGGACCATGTGGGGTATTTGCTTTATACATGTTTCAAAAGATTGTCTTTAACTCCCAAAACTTGGGGAGTTTGGACTGTCTTCAGCACAAGATTTTTTTGTTTGTTCTACTGAAACATTTTAGAAAGCCATAGAGATTATACAGTTCAGTATTGTTGTCTACATCCCCCATTCAAAATCAGAGTTTTAAACATTTTCCTGAATTCTTGATTCTGTTAACAGATAGCTTCAGTGCCTGTGCTGTTACTCAGTTTTTGCAAACAACACCATAACTAAAAAATGACGAGTTAAACGAGTTTTCATCATTACATTAGGGAATTTAGGGGCATGAGGGACACTGAATAAGAAATTTTAGTGTAGTGGAGACAAACACGAGATTACTCATTGGAAAGAATAAGAAATGGATGTTTGGACATAAGTAAATACACTCCTCTCCTAACTCCCAAAGACAGCTGGTGGAAAAATAACAGGGAGATGCCTATCCCTTGCAACATCAGAAGGGTCTGGATCTGATACACAAGGAGAGGAGTATCTCACCTAAAATTGTGGTAAACACATGCCAAAGAGAAAAAAATGATTAATAAATATTCCAACCTCCTCCATTTCCTGAGTAACTCTTACTGACTTCCCTCCCAGGTGAGGTCAGTGCTCATTAAGAGATGACATGGACATGTCATTAGCCAGCGGAAAACTTGATCATTTAGATATTAAATAAATGTTTGGCTGCTTCCATGTGCTTATGGACTTGCTTGTAAATAAACTAGGTTTAAATTAAAAGGTCAAAAGTCTAGCAGGAAAGAAAAATAGGACGTACAGCCAGTAAAGAAGTGAACAGTTTGGCATGAAGACAGAAGGAAACTGTAGAAAGATCAACATAAAATAATAGAAGAAACTGATATTGCTATTATTACATGAAAAAGTAGCAGACTATTCAGAATATAAAAGAAGAAGAGAAATAGTGCATTATGTGTAAAATTGCATAATACTTTATTTTTTAAATTACAAAATGGCCTTTTATAGGAATAGTTTACTGTGTATAATGGAGGAAATGAAAATGCTAGATTAATGTTTTGAGACTCCAATTCTATTTTGAACAATTGAAAAACAAACTAAATTTTCATCCATCTTGACTCGTTTCTCAAAATGGTATTTTTTCAATTATTTCTGTTTGGATTCAGATTTCTGAGACTTTCAAAGTTTATTGTAGTTTGTTTACAGAATTTTTCCCACTTCATGTATTATTTTGTAATGGAGTATTTTATACGGTCTAGGTCTCATCTTGCAAATGTGAACTTATGCATAACTTTGTATACATGAATAATCCCCAGGCTTCTGATTCTTCCTGGACTTGGACATTTGCTGAGGCTCTTTCTAGCAAACCAGAGTGTTTACAGTTTTATGGGATAATTCTTCACTTATCGAAAAGTTTCATTTATAAAGGTGACATTTAAAATCTACATTACACAATCTAAATATTTATAGTTACTTGTCTTTTTGGAGAAGTTTATGTATAAAAAGAAGTTAGTATTTTAAATACACGTGTATATGTTTGTGTCTACCTACTTATGTATACACATGAAATATATATTGTGTGTATACATATATATATATAGTAGAAGGGAAACAACTGAACCAAATTGTCTTTATCATTTGTTCCATTTGGATTTGATGAAAAAAACCCAAATCCCCAAAAACAAACAAACCAAAACAAAAATAGCTTTAAAGACTTTATTATTGCAAATGTGGGCAGGGTTTCAAGACAATCCATAGAGATGGTGCAATGAGAGCTGACTGAGCTGGAACGGAATGACTCAAATATTTCCTTTTCCTTCCCTTGCTTATCAGGCTGCCAAATTTGATTTCTTTTTGGTATGGCATTATTAATGCTGCTAATGAGAGTCAAGTGATTCTTTTAAACAGAAAATATATATTGCAAACAAAGATTCTCAGACTCTTGAGAAAGACACACGAGGGAGAGACTGGTGTGGGCTGTCAGCTTCATGTCTTTTTGTTTAATCTCTATTTACAAAGATAAGGAAAGATAGGACATTAAAGAGTTTGTGCAGTGCCTAGCATGGCTTCTTGAACCATCTGAAAGTTCATAGAATGAAAACTGTCAAGTTTTGTCCAATGTAGTGTTGACTCTTCCTTTTTTTCTGAGTTGAATTTTTAAGTTTTACTAAGCAAAACAATGAGCAAACGTATTTAACTCCAAATTAGTTTTCATGTCTGTGACATTGCTCCCTTTTTTGTTCTGACTTTCAGATTTTTTTATTCGCTTTCCAGTTGCCACTCCCCGGATCTTTCGGAAACATTTTCTTCCAGCATTCTTTCCCCTTAAATCACTTATTACAACAGACCGTTCATTGCCTAGCTGGTCTAAAAAAGGAAAAATATTACTTGGTACACAGTGTTACCTTAACTAATGACCTTAACTAATGACTGTTTTTGGTAAGCAGGATGATGACTGCTGAGTGTCAAGGTCTTTGCAATGTGTTAGGCAGACTGATGGATTTAATAGCATTTTATTAGCCATGTTGTTGCTGGTTTCCTTTGTTGGAGAAAAATTATGGAATAAATGAGTCCATGCATGCTTGACTTACCTCTAGGCAGTGTGAGCACCATGACTGCTCACAGCAGCATGAAATTTAGTGCAGACTTCTCAAAAGAGTTAATTTCAGAGGTTTATAGCCTCTGTCCAAGCCTCCACCATGCTCTACAGGAGACAAATATTTCATTTTTACGAGACTTTGGTTGGCCATTTTAATATAAAATTTTACTGTTTGATATCTCATGGTAGCTTCTATTTAATGGTTGATTATAATGATAATCAGATTCAATCAGTCACCAATATTCAAAACTTTAAAGTGTGTGAATTAATGTCTTGTAGTGTTTTAATGGTGAGAAACCTTTTTTTCCCAATTTTTCAAAAGTATTTTGAAAAATATGTAGAGCATTGTGTGTTCTGGTGCATAGATCAGTCTAGCGAGTCGTTCAAAACTCATAATAAATACAAATAAATGCCACATTCCATTGTCTGCTATGATAATACAAAAAGCTGGAGCAGCAGTATGACACTGTGGCATATATATAAAAAAGTACACAGCAACTGATCTGCTGCTGGCAAGCTGCCTATCAAAGGAGGATGCCTTTTAAGAGATATTTTGTCATGCTTTGGGATAATAACTAATGTGGGTTCAAGAAAAACGTTTTTGTTTGTTGGTATTTTGATAAACTCCATGAAATTTGAGAAGTGGGAGTATTCACATTATTTTTTATGGACATAAACGGGATAAAAAAATTCAGATCTTTGACTTAGGTAACAGTTTCCAATAAAAAGGGCCTAGGCATTTGATTTAAAATGCCAGTAAAAGGAGAGACTTCCACCAGACAAAAAGAACTGCAGAGCTCTGACAGGGCTGCAAGAGCAGTGAGAGCAGTTCGATGTGACTAGATGGTTTGCTCTGGCCAGATTCAAGTAATTAACTTTGTGAGTTAATTTTATTGCTCTGGGATAAAGATTAAGTAAATGCAATAGCATCCATGTAGGGGGTAGAATCAATTAAAATGTTT
This sequence comes from Campylorhamphus procurvoides, assembly GCA_013396655.1. NCBI lineage: Eukaryota > Metazoa > Chordata > Aves > Passeriformes > Dendrocolaptidae > Campylorhamphus > Campylorhamphus procurvoides. The sequence continues at coordinate 291,653 of WBMV01000957.1, read as the reverse complement.
GCTAGTTAGACTTTTATGTATAGCTAAAGCATGTTTTATTTGTAGGTTGAAGACAAAGTTGTCAGGAGTGTAAATAATTGCTACCAGACAATTATTAAAGGTCCGTAAATAACTTTCTTAGTATAGAAACATCTATACTTTATTAAAACCAATTTTTTAAAAACAGGATATTCTTTTTTTTTCCTCAATGCTCTATCAATAAGCTAAATCACTAAAAATTTTAAAATTTTGATACATGTTAAATGATCTTCTTTGATTCAGTAAAGAACAGTTTTGAAAACTAAGCCAGAAAATCCTCTAATCCTCCCACTGTGATATGAGAATATTTTGATATGTTTTATACTGTGTAAACTTTGTGTTCTTTCTGGAGTAAATGTTTTATTTTTGACATCCTCTGTTTTACTTAAACATTTTGGATACATCTTGCATGTGAATAATTGAATGAAAGATTTGGAAAGAGGAGAAATCTGTAAAAACATTCTGAATCACAGTATTCATTAGAGATTTCTAATCTAATCACCAAGTGAACAGTTTGGCAGAGTAACTAAGTGACATAAGCAAGGTTTATTAAAAAAAACCTAACCATCCAAAACCCTAGCATTCTATGTCAATATTTATACTGGTCATATCTGTATATAAGATATATATCCATCAATAGGTGTAAGATAGAACTATCTTTTGAAAAAATTGTGGGATTGCCAAAACATCTCAGATAGTACAGGGGAAATTTTCTAGTTTTGATGAACTTTGCAGTGTGAACAACACTTAAGAGAACAGATATAAGATGTGGGCCACACTCAGCTATATTATATAGGCTGATTTTATAACTTCATGGCACAGGTTTATAATCCCTTTTTCATCAGAGAAAAAAAGAAGAACTAGTTGTGGTTTAGCAATCACCATTCAACAATATTAAGGTGAATTCAAACTAGTTTTGTCATTTCGAAGTTGTTAAAATTTTGAATTTCCACAATACATAGGACACAGTAATATCTGTGCAACCCAGGTTCTTTAAGTAAGAGTTTTTCATTACCTTTCCTTACCTTTTCTTTTTTCTCCTGTGGATATCCACAAGGAATTGTTTTGTAATAGTGCTAGCAAGTACCTGTCCTGCATGTCAGACATTATCTATGTTAGAATTTGTATCCTGTTTGGTTGGTTGTTTTTTTTAAAAAATACCTTTTAATTACTTACTGACTTTTGCAGGCTGACTTCACTTGGAAATTATCCTTATTTCTGTGAAAGGATATTTCATTTTTTTCAGGAGTCAATTTTCTGGACTGTGTAAACAAAAAATTGCTTTGAAAAGAAGCTGGTGATTAGAGTGGAAGTAATATGTTTTATTTTTTAACTTTGAACTTGGGAGATAATTGGACATGATGGTAGATGCCCATAAAAATACATTGGTTTTAAGATCTGGACCCATATATAAGAACTTTTTGATAGCATTAGAATTCAAAAAACTTCTTGAATGCCTTTGTGGATTTAAAATTTGTGGTGTTTTTTTTTTTTGTTGTTTTTTTTTTTTTTTTGTTTTTTGTTTGTTTGGGTTTTTTTTTTGCTTGGTGCTTCTTTCGTTCAGTAAATCTGTTGCTTTTAGCTGCATGGTGATAAAGCTTCAGTGGGTGGGAAATAAAATGTCCATTGGGCTCAGCTTCGCCTTTAGCCATATGGTTTGGACATGGGAAGGACTTGTCCCTCCAGAGCCCAGAGCAAGTGTATAATCTCTTAGGAGAGATTTCAGCCATAGCACTACTGTAGTAGCACAACATCTGATACTTGAGGAAACCTTGCCAGTAGAAATTTTTGCACTTAAGGGGCTAAGTGCTGGGGTTATGGCTTGCACTCTTCAGCCTCTTAAACTCTTCTTAAAGTATTTGTGGAAATCCCAGTCATAAATTGGCATTTTTATGTCTTTGGATCAGAGGGTGTGTTTGTACTTCTGACCAGTCTTACAGCAATTGTAGTTTGGCTGTAGGTCCAGAGGAGTCTTTTTCAGTTGAACTTAAAATTTGGTGATTAATATTTGTGGGAAAGAATTTTTTCACTGGATTTTAAGCCATATATATGGCATATATGGCAGCAGTCTTAGTCAAGTGAAGTGCTACTAATTTATACATTTCCAAGACATGTATATATGTATTTTTGAGTAGCAGAAACATTCTAAGACTATTTTATTCAAAGCTGAAAAGTAATTAGTTGATATATCTGCTTATTGAAACCAAGATTTAAAAAAAATATTGGCTGCAAATAGTACTCAAACCTTTTTATTTATTTAGACTGATATTAGAAGAAAATAGTAAGTCTAATAAATTTAAGTAGCTGATGTATTTAGTATATTAATGTGAGTATATACCGACTAGTTTTGTTTCAATTTTCTTTTTTAATTTACAAAACAGAGTTTGTAGCCCTTTGCAGTTAAAGAAAAACGACTCAGAAACACCCTGTGAGTAGTACTTGGCTTTCTTTTGGCTGCTGGGTGCCAACACTAGCTGCTTGTTCCTGCCCTTGGTCTTCTCCATCAGTTCTCAGAATTAGCTGAAAAATAAACAAGGGGAAAACATTTGGTTTCACTCTGAATCATTTCCCTGATTTCATGGCTGATGATGTCTGTGGCCACCTGTGTCAGTCCCAGTGACAGAGGGTGGCCTGACAGGCGGCAGGAGAGGGACCTGCTAACCTGCCCCTGGGGCCAAACCAGACCTGCCCTCAGAGGAAACCATAAAAATAAGCTGAGTCTGTGATACAGCTTGAAGGGGCAGGTTTGAGCACACAGAGAGCTGTAAATGCCCCTGCTAAGACCTCCTTGCAGAAGAAGCCCCCTTCTATTTTCATTCCTTGCCAGGGATGCAGGCGCCACCAGCCCCTGCCCCACACTTCCCTGGGCCTGCTCCACCCACCCACCTGAGCCAGTTTGAAAAATGTTTGCAATTTTAGTTTTCACAAATTGATTTTTAACTAATGTCCCCTTTGTTGAGTTGTCTTGCCAGGTATTTATTATGTGGATACTTTAGACCATCTGATAGTCCTGAAAGGCAGGTTTGTACTTAATTATTTAAGAGATAATTCTACTATTTTCGTTCTACTTAGGCAAGAGTAATCAAGTGTTTGAACTTTTCCCCTTTTTTTACCTACACACCTGGTTGAAAGTGTAGTTCTTTCTGTCTGAGCACTAGGAAAGAGCCCTTGAGAGTCCCCATCAGCTATGATGTGTTACTGAGCAGTATGTGAACTTGCTCTCCACATGGCCCAAATGGTACGTATATGGCCTGGGTCACAGCTAGTTTGTATGGGGTGGTGAAAGCAAGAATGCACGTTGAAATGTGATCAAAGTGGAAAAATCAGATTGAATTATAACCTAAAAAATGGCATTAAACTGTGAAGACTGAAGTAGTACAGAACTGTCTTTGCTTTTGTTCAGAAGTGAACTTTTTTGCCTTAAGAACAATATGCAAGTGTGTTAAAACATTTTTCTGTCTACAAGTGTTTCATACTTATTTTGTCTGGTATCTTTAGTATTTTGTCAATATGATGAAATTATTACAGAGATAAGTAATATGTAAAATGTGTGCTTCCTAATTGATTGATGAGTTAATGCTGCCAATATTAGAACTGCTAGGAAGAGGGTGCCTGATTTAGAGCGAAATATATGTGTTGTCTTGAGGCCAGTGGAATTTAAAATAGCCAACAAACACAAGACTAGTAACACTTATTTGGAAATTTCAGATACATCCATAATTTGCAGCAATCCAGTTTTACAAGCCTTTTTTTTTTAAGCTGGTCAATCAATTTAATATAGGTAGAGAATGAAGAAAAGAAACGTGCAGGGGAAGAAGTTGTAGGCATATTCCTTAGTTCAGTTCTACTTTTGCAATGTGAGGTACAAGGAGGTGGGTGTTGATTGACTCAAGTTACAGAATATAATAAAAATGCATAAAGCATGTGTATTATTAATTTTTATTACTCTCTTGATGGATTCTGTAAGGTCACTTGTGCATTCTGTAAGGTAACTTGTTCCCTAATGAGTAGTAGCTCCAAAATTACTTTTTGTTTATAATTTTGATATTTATATCATAAGAGAAGGAATAATCTCTGTTCCCAGAGGTTCCCTGAATGTCATTCAGTTGGGTGCTTTAGGGTGGAATGTTTTGTAGGAGCCACTTCTATTGCTCTTCCTAGGGGGAAAACAACTTCTCCCAAGAGACAGAAACGCCCAGTGGCCCGCCCTGAGGCTGTCTGCACTCCTGAGGAATGAGGAGATGAATATCAGAGGACTCCTATCATAGCCCTGTTCTTCTGAGTTCCAGGAGGAGCTGGAGGCAGAGAAAGAAACTAGTTAACTTCTCTGCTCATGCAGCCTGTCATTAGCCTCAGGAAGCAGAAAATAGGATTCCAAGAGCTGTGGCTTTTTCAGGGGATGACCTGGGATTTTCCCATGAAGTGGATGGAGGAGCAGTTGCTTTGTCTGAAACCAGGAAGTCATTCTGGAACCAAGTGGTAGACTATCTGAATTTTTGTTGTTACTCTATACAAGCCAATAGTGCTTTCCATATTAACCATAAAATGTCCTCAAGTGTTCTACAAGAACAACTATCCAGATAAATTTTAACACCACCTCTGTTTGAATCTAATATGACTATCATTGTATTGGAAATAACTGAGAATTGCATAATGGTTGGAAATACATTCTGACAAAATCTGCCTAGCGTAGGGGGAAGAGTGATGCATAGATTTACAGTGAATAAAGGCTTTTGAGTTAAATTTAGATGTTATTTTTAGATGCAGTAATTCCTCCAGTTTTCCACATCCTTTGGCTCATTGTTAATCCTGTATTGCAAGACTTATTTTTGAATTGAAGAAGACAAAACAGGCATTCTCCAGTAAGGTCATTGACATTGTAGATACTGGGTGTTGTTTTTTGGTATAATAAATAAAATGCAAGCTCACATGCACTACATCAATGAGGCTGCCTGCCCCGAGGAAAGAAAAGCCCCTAAAACTGCACTGACAGGGAAACTAGATTTATATACTAGAATATCAGTTTACTGCCCAGTTTGTTACTTCTTTCCCAGCCCTCACTCTCATCCCTATTTTCAGCTGTAGGATCTGTTTCTGAGAGCTGATTCCCCTAAGCTCTCCACTGACACTCAGCCAGCGTAGAGGGTACTCAGCTGGGCACTCCTGTGAGAGAGATGCTGATTTGTCAAAGCTAGAAGGAAGCTTAAGGCACTCTGGTAAAGCACAGGTGATTCTTCTGTATCACTGTATATTTTCCATTGTGATTATGCCCACTTATTTCCTTGCATTGCCCCTGCATCCACTTCCCTGGCAGTAAAGAGAGAAGCGGCTAATTGCTGTAGAACAAAATAAGAATAACAACAGAGTTGTGAGTATGCTTTCCTGCCCGCCTGTGTTTGTAGTTTTATGATTGACTTATTTATTTTTACATCTTTTAAGAGCTGCTGCTGCAAAAAAGAAAAAAAGTATGGTGAACTTCAGTGGTCAGTGCTATTCCTCACTTAAAGCTGTTTATTTCTAGTGAGCAGAAACTGAAGCTTACGCTGGAAGCAGTGTGAGACTATCCCATTTTTAACAGTGAGTATAGTTAACTGCTAGAATGACTAGCAAGCCATTAAGTTTTGCTTGATTAATGGTCTTTTGAATCACAATTTTATATTTTTCTCAAAGGGATAGTCGAGCTCTGACAGCAATAATTGCTTTAAGACAGGAATTTCTCTATTGTTGTATGACTTGTCATATGTGAGAGGTCAGGGATGATAAAGTTTCTTTCTGGCTTTCAGTTCTTTCCTCTGAGAATATCAGTATTTCATGGATATGGAGTTTAGACTTAAGCATCCCTCTGAGACAAAGAAGTGCAGAAACATTATTTATTTTACGAAGTGATGGATGGGAGGAAAAAAGGACTAATTTTTGACTGTAGCATAAAAGCAGAATTTCTGTGGGATTTTTTCACAGTAGTAATTCACAGGCCTGTTAACTTCAAAACCAAACAAAACTGTTAGTGCATTTGTTTCAATAGTTCATGGTATGCCATAAACTGGTCAGCTTCCCTTTTTGGTGTCTTCTTTAGCCTACTATGGAGGAGAAACTAATTTTTTTACTTAAAAATGCAGTTGAAAAAGTAAATATTAAGAAGGAAATCAAGAAAAGGTTGGACCTCCAACAGTCACTAATCCTCTAGAAATATTTTATACCTTTGCAGTACAGACTGTGCCAACCATTAGTTCAAGCTTTGCTTGATCCAAGACTTTGACCATCATGTATTTGTGTTAGGACAGCACTCAGGCTTAGCTGTTATGCTCTATTTTATTGGGCATGGCACAAACACAGAATAAGAAGACAGCCCTTTCCCAAGGATACTTCTGTGAAAAATAATTGGTAATGAAACATATGGCTGTGCTGCCAACAACCTTTTAATTATTTGGTTTTAGCAATAGATCCCCCTGAGAGGAATAGACAGATTTTGCCTTTTCTTGTTATTTCTCAGACTGCAGAAACAGCATTTCTTTGAATTTCTTTGAATTCTATTAATGTTAAAAGGAAGGGGGGTTAGTTGTGTGGTTTGGGTTTTGTTTTGTTGTTTGGAGTGGTTTTTCTTAAGATAGCATGGGAAATAAAAATAATTACAAAATGCAAATTCTAATTTATAAATACAGTGTTTCTGTAGGGATTTTGGAGGATTATGTATTTTCTTCAATTTTAGAGAACTCTGAAGATGAATGAAAAAAGAGCCATGATCATGCCAGGGTAAAATTTCCATGTATAATTCTTGACAAGTAAGCCTACAGGCCTAAAACTTGAAACCAGCAAATCTCACTTGAGTCCTGTTAATGGCACTGCATACCTGGTTGGAAAAATTGACAACAGCAGAGGGATCTACTGACTTAGTAAGACAAGATTGCATTTCACTGAGTTCACATTTAAATGTTTTCCTTTCAACTCTAATGGCAAAATAAACGTTCATTAAACCAAATAATTACGTCTTGGAGGAGGATGTATCATAAGCTCTCCATTCACCAAAGCTGTACTTGATAAAATACAGTTTTTAAGTCTTGTAAACTCAAAGTCCCTTTCAACAAATCTTACCTATTTGTGCAAATCAGGTATTATTTTGATTAGAAAATTGATAGATTATCCAGACTTTGTATTTTCTTAGTTTTCTCATTGTAACCATTTTCATGTTTTTTGATGAAGATGAGTACTACCAAGTGTTCTGCATCCTATTCTACAGATTTCAGTATTTGTTCCCATTTACTTTTGCTGCTGAAATTACAGTATACTAAATATTGTTGACTATGACACCCCCTTACCATGTAAGAATAATGTTTTAGTTTCTCATCTAAAAATGCAGTGGCTTTATGTGCTGCATGCTGATGTACAGATAATAAAAACAATCTCAATGTAAGTTAGAGAAAATCGCGTATTGTATCTAGTATTTAGACTGAGGGAAAATTAATTCAGAAAATGAGTTGCCAAGAAAATGGAGAATGATATAATTTTGTTTGTAAAGGAAGCATTAGGACTAAATCTTAAAACCAGACAAAAAAAAATCTTGGTTACTGTGGTATTCTAACATGTTTCACTGATAGCAGTGAGGATTACTATAAGCAGTGCTATAGCTGCAAGTGGGGTTTGGTTGTATTTTTTTAAAGTGGTGACTCTGTCTTTGTTTGTTCAACAAAGTGACACATTTTTTACAGGGCAGTAGTTAAAGCAGCATTAAAGTGCCATTGACATCATCCAGTTACTCCACTGACTTGATTATATAACCTCTTTTGTGCAATTTTCATGCTCTGCTCTGTTTGAATGTTTTTACTATGCTGATGGCTGTTTTTCATTTCCTGCTGGGATGACCTTGAATAAAAAAAGAAAAAGAATAAAGTAGACATAAGCAGTGTAGTCTTGCTGGCATTTGCACATCTTTTGTTCTGTGTTGAGAAACATAGCAGTTTGGTGTTTATGGTATAGATTATTTCTGCTGGGTAGTAAATAAACTTCAATGGTTAGAAAAAAAGGTAGGTTTGATTTTGTTCTTTTGAATTTAGTAATGGTAAAGTGCTCCAGTTATGACAATTTCTACCTCATTAAAACATCTGAAGAGAGAAATGATGGCCATTCTTTAACTTAAATATTAATTTAACCTATTAAATCTAATAGATTTACAAATCTAATATTTATGTATTAAATTGCTCCCTTCCTTTTTTTAAGGAAAATGAGATTAGCTAGTTTGCACTTTTTTACATGATTCAGTATGTATCACACAGCTGAAGGAATTGATATTTTTCCATTTTGTCACTTCTTGTTGCCAATCAGCGTTTCATAATTAACCTTACAGATGAATACAGTAAATAGAGTACATTGTCTTTAACATAAACATCTTTTTCAAACTGTTTGTATATCTCTGTATCACAAAGTTATAACAATGACAAATCAATCATTTCAAAATAGTTTCTGTTATTTTTGCCATCACATACTTTTAATTTGTCAAATTAAAGTAATGAATATTATATTGCCGTATCCTTTTTGATCACATGTAGAAGAAATGGTTTAGCTTTAAATAGTTTCCACTAGACCTTTTAAAAGTGCCTTCTTTTGAGCAGGGATTGGGCATTTGAGAACCTGTCAGTTTTTAAGATACTTAAGACAGCCATGTCCTTTCAGATATTTCCAGTTTGCTTCTGTGTATCTGAATTTAAGTTCATTCATTAAGTTCTTGCTGAAGTATTGCTCAGCCCTTGAAACAGCAGTGAGATACTTACCTTCACATCCAATAAAAATTGGGTTTTGATTTCATTGGTAAATGCTTTAGTATTTTGCTTTTAAATGAAGATTGATAAGAGAAGTCATTAATGCATCAATATCATGTTTGAAACATCAGTGTAATACATGACTAAGCTGATTTCATGCACATTGCCTTTTTCTTGTCCAAAGCTAACAGTTACATAAATATTTTCCATTTAAAATATGAATTAGATGCTTTTAATATGGTAGGCTAATAGAAATGCATATGATCTAAACTTGAGTTTAAACGCATTGTTCTAGTTTGTCAATCTCATGCCTTGGCTTTATTCTGTACTGACAGATACTGGTTTTGGAGACCCTTGGAAATCCTAGGAGTTTTTAAAAATTATTTTTGTTTCACTTACTCTCCTTCTCATGTAGTATTTCTTAGCATGAATGTGCAATGTGATTTTTAACCTATGATACCTGAAAGCAATATGTTGGTAAATAGTCCCCAGAGCAAATATAACAAGTGTAAGTGTAACATGGTGTTTAGGCTGTTTTGTTTGCATCTAACTAAAGCAAAGTAAGAGAATATTTTCATTTTTGGGCAAGAACAGCTTGTGACAGATGCTGGGAGATTAATGAATGATTAAAGGGAAGTTCTGAAGTTGGGAAGTACAGTGAAATAGTCCTAAGGAAGACAGTTTTATGTCATAGAATTGTTTGGGGCTACTACAAGTAATGAATGCTTGACTAGACTGGCTGTGTGTCCTCCTCAGCCTTGAGAGTGAAAACAGTAACAAATATATTATGAAAAAATTACTCTTTAATGTGAGAAGGAAATAGGATCTATAGTCTATTTTTACATTGATCTCTATGAATATCAGGAGAGCTACAAACAGAAGATGACATTTTGCCTAAAATTTTCCTTTTGCGTATAGAGTTCTCCTCTCAGTAACAGAAAAAAAAGTGTCCAAAGGCAAACCAAATTATCTTCCTTACTTTAGTCTAAGATTTTGGAGGTATGTTGTTGATTCTGTCTGCTAAAGTTGGAAACTCTTACCTCATTGTACATTTTGTAAATCTTATTGTTACAAATGAGCCTTAAATGAAATTAGTTATATTTTTGCTTTCATTTCCATCCTGTAGCCGGGAAGATGGAAATAGATAACTAAAATTCTGAATGCTTTCAGGTGTCTTTGATCTTATGAAATACCTTATTTAATGTTCCAAAAGCTTTTGCTATTGGATTTAAGTGCACTAGAATTAATTTATAGAAGACTGTGTATAATAAAAAACTTGTATAACCTTTAAAATGGCAAGACTATTTGTAGTTGTGGTACTAGATTTGAAAACTCTGTTACTGCAGCATTTCTGTTGGATGTGAGTGTGACATGTAGAGAGAGTTTTTGTGAATACCCTGCCGGTAGCTTTGCATTCGTACACTGTTTCCCGAGATAAATGTTTTTACAGTGTTTCTACATCTATGTTACAATTGGCTAATTATGTGTATATATAGAGAGACATGGCTATGGAACAAGAAGTAGCTTAACAATTTGTATTTTGTTTTTCCTCTTTTTTTATTAAAGATCTTAATATAATGGTGTCTTAGTTCAAGAGAGAACTAAGATATCTATGCTGGCCAAGAAAATAATCCTTCTCCTTTAAATTTAGAAAACAGAACTTTAATTAGGAAAAAAAAAATATATATACAAAAGGATAACAGTTCTTAACCACATATATATATATATCTCCAGAAAAGAACCAAACAACAGTTTGTAATAAACCCCTCCCCTCAAATGACAAAAACAAGCAGTTAAAGAGTGTTTTGGCTGCCCCCCCCAAACCAAAGTGGGAGGAATGCAATTATATCTACGGACAGCAGGAGGTGATGTCGCGCCCGACCGGCTGGGCTCCCTCAGGGTGATGGCTGACAGTTCCCAGGTTCGTTCCCGTAAGAAAATGGGAAGGCAACGCAGCAACGATCCTGACTCCGCAGGGGCAGGAAACCGGGGCGTTCTCCCTCCTTTTTCCTCACGGTAATCTTTGTGGTGTTTATAATCACTCACGGATGAAAATGGTCGAGTTGGAGAAGGGCAAAAAGAACACAATCCAGTATCCAGTGATGCCGGGATCGGAGTATGTGTGTTCTGTCCTCCTCGCTCCGCTGAGGGCTGAGCTCCCTGACCTGCGCAGAAAACCAGAAACCCCAACCCCTTCTCCCAACCCGCGCCCGTCTCAGCCTGGGAAGAGATCCAAACAAAAGGCTGGCTAAAACAGAACATCAGGATATACATATCCTTTGTGTCTTTTGTTAAACATCTTTACCACACTAAGATGTTGGCTCCAAGCTTTTTGGAAGGAATTCCCACTTAAGTTTTGAAACTCTTAACAAATGGGTTTGTGTCATGATGATTAATTTTTTTCTGACAGAGATTGAAATTGAAAAAATGAAAACCCTTTTTATTATGCTCTCTCAAGCAATGGAGGAATCTCAGGGATATGTTCCAAGTGGCAGGGTGCCCAGTCTGCAGACAGAGATGGGAAGGATGTGCCTGAAGTGGAGCAAACAGAGGAGCCCTGGTGTCTTTCGTGCTGCTGCTCCAGCAGTTCTTCATAAGGACTTTTCCCATTTGCCCTGCTTAGGACAAGACCTTTTGTAGTAACTGCTGATGGAGTGCTCATTTCTTGGCAGTGGGGTGATGACTGGGTATGACCAGTTTGGGTGTTGAGTATCCATGATGTGATGCAAAGGTGGCATTTTGCGGTCCATGGCAAGGGCGCACAGTGTTGTCTTGGTAGCCCCACTTTAAATCCATTTGATTTAGAACAATTCATGATTTTTCTGAGTTTGGTGGAGCAACAGAATCTTCGGAAGTCAAACATATGCAAAAAAGAATCTGAATTAAGATTATAAAAATACACAAAGTCTAATCTTTTATAAAAGTAATGAAATGAAAATCCTTACCTTTCCTTCCTGTGTTGTTTTGGAATAATTAGAAAACAAAAGAATAAAGGAAAACTTAAGGCATTTTATATAAAAATGTTACAGCTTTAATTTCAGTGCATGATTTGATCTAAGGAAAAGCAATCCCTTCTCTCAAAGGGATTTCTGTATTTCACACAGAGTGATATGAAGCTTCTTTAATTGACTTTTCTTGTAAGTTGCTTGATGTTTAAGATCAATGTGTTTGAAAGTTGCATTGTTTGGTGTGTCCCTTGTGTGATTGTCAGATTCCAAATATTTATTACAGCGTTCAGTTTTTATTTTGTAAGTGTTCACTCACTTGTTTTGTATTATTTTGTAAACTTGCAATAAATTCATATGCCCTAATGTTGCCTTGCCCCATCAGGATGTGTTAACAGGGAACCTACATATTTCATTACTGTGCACTTTGAAGTGCAAGCTTTCAACAGGGTGTCCTGGAGTGCCAGGAGTGGCCATGGGAGCATTGGCTCTTACAGGATGGTTATAGCTGCATAAAGGTTTTTAATGACTATATATTTAGAAGTTTTCACTGCGTTTAATTTGGTAAAATTATTGTTAAATTTCAATTTTTGATGGTAAATTGAAAATAGTTAAGAATGGCCATTCCAAGGAGGGCAGACAAATTAGTTCAAATAAAGAATTTATTAGGAACAGAATTAATTTTCATCCAGACAAAAAGTGTCTGCAGCACAGTTCTCATTTTCTTTGTGACAAAAAGGAAAATATAAAATGCTGTATTTATTTATATGCTGTACATCTACATCTTACAGATTTTCATACAACCTTGCTCACATAACGGCATGTACGAAGCTTGCAAAGCAGCTGTGTGTGCACGCCCTGTTTGCTGTGTTTGTTTGGCACATGTCCTGAGCCAGGGCTGTTTGCAGTGCTGTGGGACCCCAGCCATTCCCAGGCTCTGGAATGTGAATCTCAGGGGCATCCAGTTGCTAATTGACCACATGCTCCCTGGCACGTTCTTGGCCCACGCAGCCTTGCGCTCTGCCGAACATTTCCTGGTCATGCTCCATGGATTAGCACAGAGGAGATGCCATGGTGCCAGAAAAATGATCCTGAGAGTGGTCCGTTTACTAGTTATCATGGAATTGTTATGTTTGTGTTATTCAGGGAAGATGTAATACTTCAAAGTGATGGGATTAGCTTCTATGGAAGTCTGTATGGCTGAAGTGTATTTTTCAACTTGAATTATGTTGTCTAACTCTAAGGACTAGATATTTTCACTTTGAAACACATAATAAAGGAGAAAATCTGAATTAGGAGTTAGGTGTGTTAGATTTTTAAGAAACTAAATACATTGATATTTAGCTTTGGATTGTTCTGAAAAAGTTGTTATATACCCTGAAGCCCCATGCCATCATCACAGGTGTTTGCATTTCTTTAATGGGTTGTTTCATTTATTGTTTAGAGGTTATGAAGGGAAAAAATGACAGTCAGCAACTGGTGTGGACTCCCTCAGTCTGCTGTTTTAACCTCTTGGTGCACTCTGACTGTTCAGTGGGAGTCAGGCTCGCTGAGCCCTAAAGAACAGATATAGCCAGGATACAGTCAATTTGTAAGAGTGAAATGGGGAACAACGAAAAAGGTGAAAGAGGAATAAATGGGTGCAGAACAGGCCTTTGTGAGTGAGTCATGTGGCAGTATATGCCACAGTTTGTGGCAGTATGGGCACAAACCAGTCAGAAAAAAGGGTCAAGAAACCTCATTATGCTGATTGTCCACACATTATTTCAGCAACACAAAGTGTGTTTGAAGATCTGCACCATAATGGCCTGCTTGAGCTACTCGTACTCATTTTTCAGTCTAATGCAGTCCTCATTCCTGCCATTCACTCTCCAAGGACATGTTTCTGATTGCCGTTGGGCTTTTGCACTAGGCTCTTCTGATCATGAGTGGATATGGTGTCTGTGCCGTGGAAGACATTTCATTCCAAGCCTGAAAAATGGTGCTCCTGTTCAGTGTGGAATGTGCTGCAGGTTTTTTTCTGTGGTATGGCAGTGGTGACTGAGGTTTTTCTGAGGTTTTTTGCCTTTTTTCCCCCCCTCTCTTCCACTGAAACTTGTCTTCAAAAGAATTGGTGGCTCTGTCTTCTTCCCTGTCTTATTGTTGTAGTTAATTATTCACACTTCTCAAGAATTTATAACTTCAGGCTTGTTTATAATCTCAAACATTAGAATATTTGCAGACATTTCAAACTGATAAGCTTATTTTTCTTTTACCAAACTTGTCTTAAAATACTTAATAACTTAAGGCAGATATCTGCCCAATTCTATTTGATCCAACCTTTCAGTTCAATAACTAGTCTTTGCCTATCTTTTCCCCTAAAAGTTAAACACTTAGTTTACAGAAATTTCCTCTAAACTATATTTCTGTGGTTTGTTTATGTGAATGGCATGTATTAAACCCTTTAAACTAATGTATGCAATGTAAACTCTATTTCTTTTACCCACTTGTCTTATTATCTTATTGTATAAGGAAATTATGGTGTTTGACAGAATTTCTTCGTGAGAAGTCTACTGTGGTTATGTCCTAACAACTTTTATGTTCTGTGTACAAGAATATGAAGTATAATTATATCAATTTAGAGAACAAAAGAGATTGTGCATTCTTAATTCATGAGCTCCCTCACTCTTTATTTTGGAATTAATGAGAAATTAACGAAAATATTTGAGTGAACACTTACAAATCATATTTCCTTTGAAGAAGAATTTTCTTTTTTGAAAGAATGCACCAGAATCATAATTGTACAATTTAGTAAGATTAACATTGAGGTTTTTCTCCAATTTTAATGTAATTGTAATATTAACTTTAAACAAATCATATAACTAATTTTTATAGTTAATTTTACTTACAGATACCAAGTGTACTGTGATCTAGGGAATTTGTGTGATGTGTTTCATCATGGCTCCTTTCATCGATACCTTTGTGTAGAATGAGAATAAATGGGTAGAGTTTCAAACAGGATGTGTTATTTTGTTTTAACAACTTCATATGAAAAAGACAGAAGTGCCAGGAGTTGTGATAAATACCACTATATGCAGCAATAGTAAAATAATATAAATTACTTCGATTGTTGCTAATCCCTGGTTATCCTAATGAGTTTCTGCAGAATAGATTGGTGTGAGACACTGGATTATTGTATTAATTATTGGCTTGGTTCAACTCAACTGTGGGGGCTGAGGAAAGGGACAGGTCAAATTTCACAAAGGAGAAGTAGTGCCCTGTTCATACGCCAGCCCCTTAGAGCCTCCTAGGCCAGCCCCAGAGCAGCTGTCAGTGAGTGGCACACTGGAAACACTCCCCCACAGGGCACGACCTGGAGCCCCTAACACAGCCCCAGACTGGCTGTCGCACCAGGAGCCTCACCTGGGGGGTGGCCACAGGGGTCCAGAGCAGATAAAACCAACACTGTGTGGCCATCACGTGGTCATGGCCCTGCCCTTTCCTGGACTCTTCCTAGCTGGATCTCTGTTGGATCTGGGGTGGTAGCTATAATCCTCTTTTTCTCTCTCTCTTTCTTTACTTCTTCTCCCAATCTCCTTTATTTATATTTGGGTAACTTAAAGGCGGATGGGTTGGATTTTGCTAAGTTGTGTGGGTTAGCGTGTGCTAAGTCAGTGCTTTGTGGAACGCATTATTTTGGTTTAATGTTGGTCTTTAAACTTTTGCCAAGTTCCCTTATTTTCTAAAGTTTGCCAGGAAAAGTGTGTTATTTGGCCTCTTGAGAAACACGTGTAGTGTCTTTTCCCGTGCACTCTCTTGAGGTGTTAAAAGAACTGGAGGCCTTTTTAATAGATCCAGCGAGTGGACTTTTGGAGCTTTGTATATTTTTAAAGTAAAACCCCTTCAATGAGCTCGGAGTGTGAGCCTCAGGTCTTAGAATTGGACACATCAAAAGAGTGCTCGTTTTGATGCTGACCCAGAGGACTGGCTCCTTTGTTGCACTCGGGACAGTTACATTCTTATTTATTGGCTTTGCTTCACTGTAGACTTGCTTTTCATATGGATGAATGTGTATTATTTTGTGTCTAAAAAGATATTTTGCATTCAGTCTTTGCATTCCAATTTATTTTTAATTGGGGAACTTCTAAAAAAAAAATCAGTTTGAGAAGTTTAGAAGCTAGATATTGCTAGTTGTAATGGCAGTGTGAGGTTTTTGAAAAATACTCAGTGTCCAGTATTCCGTTCCTGAATATTGAATTTTTGCACTTTAGCCTATTTTAATCCAAACTAAAATGCTGCCTTAGAACACAATAAACTTTCAGATAGTTTAGAAAAAGCTCTCAATAAAGTAGAATGTCATGTCCAATGATTCTTACAGAGAGATCTGCTGCATCTTCTCTCAGTGCAGGATATGACATTCCATGCTGTTTTAGAATATCTTGGCACCTGAGATTTAGTGACTCAGAGACAGCATCTTATTGTCTTCAGGGACATGCATGTGTGATACATATTTCTTCTGTGAGTGATGAACAAAACATAGTGCTTAGCAGTGACTAAAGAAGGTGATTTTGTGAAGATCAAATTTGAGGTAGGAAAATGCGTTTCTAAATCTGGAAATCTCTGTTCAGCTGATTATTAGTAAGGGGGCTGTTTGGAGAGTCTACACACATCTAAATTAGGGGTAGCATTTGGCATACCTCATTTATTCCAGTAACTGATCAAGTATTTTGGTGGAATGTAATGCAAAGAGAATCACATAATTTCCTTACAATGAACAGTAGTCCACATCCTAAACCATTTATGTAGAAAAAGTTCTTCTGAGGCCATTATTCCAGAGCTGAATATGCCCTGATGGATGGATTGATGATGAATGATGCTTAAGTTTGCTCTTTGCAAAAGTCTTCAGGCAACTCTGCCTCCCATTATATACAGCCTCAGCTGGGGGTGTCATGTGGGATTAGTATGTACCTGACATTTTGTCTGCTTTTCTCCATTTCCTTTGACTAAGTACCAAATTCCAGATAGACTTCTTGTTAGGATATTATCTGTTAAAATGAAGCTCATATTTATCTTTTAATCGAGACCAGGTTTGGTGCAAAGATTGAAGTTATATTTATTATCCTACTTTTTGAAGGCAATTGATAAGCATATTTCTAGGAAGGCGAGTGTGATCAGTCTTTTAGATTTTACTTACTTTCCATTTGCTTTCCTTCTATTTACTTGCCAGAGACTAAGGTCCCACTGTCCTTGATCTGCTGCTAGGGAAGAGGACAGACCTGTTCCCTTTTTCCTTTCCCTTGGTCCTGTAGTCCCTCTCTCACCTGGGTACTCTCCCAGGAAGCCTGTTGATTTTGCAGAAACTTTTTTCCTGGGAGTTTTTGTGTGGGTTTGTTGCTGGTCCTGACATATTGGTTAAATCAGTTTCTGATTTGTTGGGAATACAACAGCCAGATGTGGAGTCATGGGAGAACAGGAGGTGGGCAGAGGTGGAAAGCACTAAAGAAAGGAGTAGCTTAAAAGTCTTGAAAGCTGTGACTTCTTGTTTTTTTTTGCTAGGTTCTTTTCTGATCCAAATTTTTCTACATCTGTTTATTTATAAGCATTTTTATTTACTGTGTTGCTTAAAAGCAGCTTTTAAAATATGGAGACAATTCACGTTAGTGAAATACAGCTCAACAGCCCATTACAAGTTGCTTCACTGTGGAAGAGAACATACTTCATGACCACAGGTTAAACTTAGATACAGCTTTCGACATTGACTGCTGAGACTGGATTTGGTCAGTCCTCTGCTTAAACTTGTCAAACATCATTTGGATTTGCTTTGCTTTGGTCAAAAGCTGTGGTTTATGGATAGAGGCTGGTCATAGTCATAACAAAGGACTGGTGCTTAGTTCAGTTTTTCCTACGAAAAAATACATAGATTTTTAATAACATGAGTCTTCTTTTTTTTTTTCCTACAGAGACCTAAGATTTAATAGGATTAAAGAAATCCAACCTGGAGAGTTTAGGCGACTTAAAAACCTGAACACACTGTAAGTTCTTTTTCAATCCTAAGACCCTTTCCCCTTTTGATTTAATACGATTAATTTGTTAATGTGTCATATTTTCTCACTTATCACAGGTAAGTAGTCTCATAAATCTGAGCTTTAGTATTTACACGGGTGAGAGAAGTGGGGCTTAGGACCATGTGGTGGGTTGACCCTGGCTGGATGCCAGGTACGCACCATGACCACTCTATCACTCCCCTCTCCAGCTGGACAGAGGAGAGAGAATATATTGAAGGGTTCATGGGTTGAGATAGGACTGGGAGAGATCACTCATTGATTATTGTCTCGAGCAAAAGCAAACTCGAAATGGGGACATTAATTAAATTTATTTCTAACAGGATCAGAGCAGGATAATGAGAAGTAAAATAAATCTTAAAAAACACCACCGCTCCCCTCCTTCCTGAGTTCTATCTTCTCCCACACCCAGCCGCGCAGGGAGATGAGGAATGGGGGTTACTGTCAGTTTGTCCCAGATTGTTTTCTGATGCTGGGAGGAGTCCTTCCCTTGCTCCCCATGGGGTCCTTCCCATGGGAGACAGTCCTTCATGAACTTCTTCTGTGAGTCCTTCACATAGGCAGCACTTCTTCACAAACTGCTGCAGTGTGGGTCGCTTTTCCACAGGGTACAGTCCTTCAGGCACAGGCTGCTCCAATGTGGGTCCCCCACAGGGCCACAGGTCCTACCAGAAAAACCTGCTCCAGTGTGGGCTTCTCTCTTCACAGGCTGCAGGTCCCTGACAGGACACTGCTCCATCATGGGCCTCCCATGGGGTCACAGCCTCCTTTGGGCATCCACCTGCTCCAGCATGGGTCCCCTCCATGGGCTACAGGTGGATCTCAGCACTCCTGTGGTCCTCCATGGACTGCAGGGGCACAGCTGCTCCACCAAGGTCTGCACCATGGGCTTCAGGGAAACCTCAGCTCTGGTGCCTGGAGCACGTCCTGAGCCTCATTCTGCACTGACCTTGGTGTCTGCAGAGATGTCCACACACTCTCACTCTGCTCCTCTGTGGCTGCAATTTTCATCTGCCCAACAACCTTTATCTGTAAGATATCCTAGCTCAAGTTTTAGCTGTTCAAATCACTGATCTGAGATCTGCAAATCCCAAATAAAGAGAGAATGCATTAAGTTGAATTCCCTTCTCTTCATAAAACCACTGCATAAGGGATGAGTGCAAATCTGTGCATCGGTTCCTGTATGATGTAAAGAGCACCTGTTAATGACAAATCTTTGTCAATGTAATTTTTATCAATTTCAAACTGATGTAGACACTTGAGACCAGTTTTTTCCCCCTTCATCTACATCTCGAGAAGCCCACAGAAAGCCACATTATTTCAGCTATGGGTGGGTTTTTTGATTGTTTGGTGTTTTTTGTTTTGATATTTTTATGTCGTGGTGGTTTGTTTTAGTTTTTACTTTTTTTTTTTTTAAGGTGTCTAATTTTTTTCAGTTTTCACCTGCAAGATAGTGGCTGAGCAGCTCTAAGCAAATAACTCTATTTCCTCTAATAGTTACTGTTGGGTTGGGGGCGGGGAAAGCATTTTCCATTTAGTGCTGCATTGCACCTGCTTTTACACTTTTTTTCCCTAGTATTTCTCTATGTTATAATAAATGTCTGTTTATTTGTTTTTGTAGGCTTCTAAACAACAATCAAATCAAAAGAATACCTAGTGGGGCATTTGAAGACCTTGAAAATCTGAAATATCTGTAAGTTAAATGAATGTCACTTTCTGCATCAATATGTAACTGAGCTTCTTCAGTGGGAAAGTTTCTTGATCTGAGATTGTGATTTTTATCTGACTCACTAAATTGGGTGATAACATTGAAAAATCTGTGAAATTAATTTATGGGGGGGAAACTGTGTTTCTCTAAGTAGTTGGTGTGTATTATATGCAACTTAAAAGATAATTTAAAAATGGGTATGTTGAAATATTTAGGAAACCGCTTTGTTAAAGATTCACTGAAATCTTCACTCAAGGTACTTTTTAAGTTGGTGTTTTGAAAAGTGGTTTAAAAGCAGGTACTCCAAGACTTGTGTCTGCAGAAGTTTGTAACTTACAGAAGCTTTTTAACTATTCCTAAATTGTTCACTGAATGCATAAAAAATTTGTAAGTGCAAAATTCAGTCAAACCTGAAATACAAGAGTATGTATACGATTTGCTGTAAGTTCTATGTCTTCTGTCACCCTGTATATTTTAAGACTAACTTCTCCCATTTTTAAACAAATATACCAAATGTATTGATTATCTGAATAAGTTAAGAGCATCAAAAATGTTATTTTTATCCGTATAATAGGCTAAAGCTACATAGTAAGTTGTCATGGATCCTCAGCTCTGGTCTCTGGAGTCCACCTTATGTCGTATCATTTAGAAAATTTCACTCCATTTTTTTTGAGTATTGATTGATTGTTACTTGAATAATATACAGAAAAAATGGTCACGTGGAGATGTTATTGCTCTGGAAACAATTCAGAAGCTTATTTTTTCCATGTAGTTTTCAAGAATGCAGCCTGAAGAGCTCTAAGGAGGCAGGAGAAAATCACATAAATTTGTGGAGACGCATAACCTGTTTTTCCAAGACATTTCCTATTCTCATTTTTATGTGTATTGTCTTTCAGTCCTAGACACAGTAGGAGGTAAAAGAATATTGACCAGACTGTTGCCAGTGAATGATTAAAGTCCATGATTATTGTATTTGTTACAAGATGTGTTTGTACAGTGGATCTGGTAGTGTAGTACATAAGGTTTACTAATTGAGGATGGCTAAGCTTCTTTCCATAGTCACCAACTGTACAAAGATTCTTCTTGGCTCATATTAGCTCTTTGTTTTCACATGCTTGCCTTTGCCTAGCTGTGGGAAAACTGAAATAAAACTCAACTATGCAGTGTGTTCAGTTCAATGAAAGAGCAAAAAGACAAAACTGAGCTCTGATCTGTTTTCATACAGATGTAGAAATGGTGATCCCTATCTGTATTGTTAAGAGGAAGATCTTTTTGTTTTCCTTTTCTTCCCTGGAAAATTTGAACATACAGTTCAATGTGATAGTTTATTCAATTGCAAAGAGCTCTTTACAGCCATCCCTTGTTTTGCAAAAAACAAACAGACTTTTTTGCCTATTTCAATGGCCATGATATAAATGTGTAAATTGTACAGCCTTAAAGTTACAAAACTGCTCGTACTGGTCAAATTATCAATACAGAAGGCTTAAATGTAGCAAATCAATACTGTTCAGCACTGAAAGGTTCAGCTGAGTAAGTACATGCTACACATGTATTCTGTGGAACACAGGGAGCATAATAGAACATATCTTCCCAATAGGATTGTACAAAAGTTAAAGAGTCCTGCTCAGAATGTATTATTATAAAGTCGAATCATCTGGAATAATTGAGGTTTAGTATGGTCTGATCCTGTGGATATTTGCAAATTTTGCTTGTACTGTAATGTTTCATGAAATGAAGTCATTGGTTCATGGTGTTACTTGGGTTCTTATGAGAATTTGTGTATTTGATTGCTTATGGTTCCGAAAATGTATCATTCACTGACTAATTTTTGAAAATCTGTCATTTCTCAGTGGCCATGATTTAGCAAAATGTGAGTATATATAAATATAAAATCTATAACAACTAGTAAACATGAATATATAACTATGTGTAAAATATTTGCAATTATAGGTATATATAAAAATATGCAAGTATAAAATATAGTGCAGTATATTTATTTTTTTAAAAGCCACTTTCTGAGTGATAGGTGTAAAGACCCATTCCTGTATGTCTGCTGGAGGTGGTTTTTTGCTTTCGGACAAAAGTTTTTTCATCAACACTCTAGAATTTTCAAATACTTCTTTGTACTCTTTCTTTCTGAAACTGAGCTTAAAGTTTTATGAGCAATATATGCTTTCAGAATTACCTGTCTGAAAGACACATTTTGACGAAGAGTAATGATTTTTTTTTCAATTTTTTATGCATTAAAAGTACTCATCACTGTAAAAGTTAGTCTTTATATTATAACAATAAAATTATGCCCATATGATTTTGAATCTTATTTTTTAGAATTTTTTTTGTTATCAAGTTCCTTATGTAATTGAAATTTTTATAGTTATAAAAGTGGATTTGCATGATTTTGCTGTGCTGTTTGTGGTAATAATTTGGTTTTAGATACATATACTAAAATTGAAAAAAAAAGTAATTATTATTGTTTTGCTGTGAAACAAAGAGGGTACTATTTTTTTTCTGCTCTTCTGGCTTTCTGCCCACCTGTCTTAATGTCATATACCTTACTCTTGGCAATATGGTTATTTAGTAAGCTTCCCAACCTTATAATATAGATGTGGGTAGATTTATGGAAACTTGGAAGGATAGTCCTTGCTGACCCAGAAAGTCAACAGTTTATTCTCCAAAGAGAGAAGATAATTGGCAATTAAATGTAGTCACATACTACCATTTTAACATGTAGAATACTAGAAGATTTGGAATCAGAAATGGAAAAATATGAAGCTAAGTTAAAAAAAAAATTAAGAGGGAGATATGGAAAATTATATAACATAGATAAGCAATTAAAGAAATCTCTCCAAATAAAGACAGAGTACTCAGTAATTACAGAGCAGTGAACTAGAAAATAGTGTGAAGTAAGTGAAAGAAATAGAAACTGAGAATGGAATTAGCTTTGTCACCAATGTTGACAACTGTTCACTTAATATGAAATGGATAGATGAGGAATCAGAGATGATAATATTGCCATAATCGTATGGTAAATGGTGACAAAGACTGTATGAAATGTATCAGTTCTGGAAATACTAAAAGGGAGCATGCAGGGTCTGTTTTGTGTCTGGTGAATTAAGCAATAGTGGTAGAAGGGTGCTGAGCTCACCCTTCCAGGATGAGATTAGGTCACATTTCCTTCTGTGCCTTCTGCCCCTGTTGCTGTCGTGGTCATGTGGTTTGTCCTTTGAACATCTCCAGAGATTCCAAATCTCTTGATTCTGCAATTTGTGTTGCTAGTTCCACTGCCTCCTTCATGTTTCTATATAAATATTTCTTTTCTGTGTTTATTTACTTGTCAGGTTTAACTCTACAATGCCTGATACTGCTGTTACTTTTTACCTCCCCCTCCCCCCCCCTCCAGTTCCAAACAAATACATCTGTATCTTACTTTCCTTGAATTACAATTTTTAATATGGTCCATTAAAAAAAAAATCCTCATAGGGGATCTAGCAAACTTTTTAATTACAACTGTTTTTTTCCCTAGTTTTCTAATAACTGGTTATGTGTTTGTTCATTTCCTAAGTATATGGCCTGTACCTCTTATCTCTATCAGCCTTTCTTGCATTTCTGGAAAAAATGCTCTTCCTTTTTCTTTCTTTTTTTTTTTTTAATATTTCTGAAAATAGTTATTAGCAATTGCTAAGAAAGAATTTAATGCCCTAATAGAATATATCCTTTTGTCCTCTTAATCCACTGTTTACTGATCCTTTGTAAAATTCTAATGATTCAATTCTGTTAGAGACCTTTTAGGTAAATTAAATTATAAATTACTTTTCCCCTAATTATACTCTAAATTCATTTTCTGATAATGTAACTGGGATAAGTTTTTTTATTCAAGGTTAGCACAGTGTTTACAAAGTTACAATATGTGCATAGTAGCATTGTAGAGATACAGATAAAAATATTTTTTGTGAGTGATACTTATCTGTACTTTGTATTCTGTCATCTTGATCTCCATTAGGCAAACATTTATATATTTTTAACATCTTTAGAGAAATAGCTACCCAATTAAATGGAAGTCTGGTTAACACATCTGTCATAGGACGTATGTTGTTGTAGTCCTGGGTTTACTGGGGTTTCTCTGCTCAGGGAGGACATGGTGGACTGAGGTTGGTTAGGTGTCCTGCCGCTGAGGGGTTTCTGAGCAGAACAGGAAAATCTGCAGGTCAAAGCTGAATTCCAAATAAAACCCCACCACACTGGCTTGGTAAGAGCTCCAGAAGGTGACATGAAAGGGCTGCTCCCTTCCCTAGAGTATGGCAGTGAAAGCCTGCATGACCCTACAAAGTCATTATCCCAGTCTTCCTCTAACCTACCTCTGATTTTCATTCTCTGCTTTCTTTTGTCTGGAGAGAGTAAATAGAAGTTACATGAGTGATTCTAGTAAAACTTTTTAAAAAATTGAATTTGTTCAGGTTTCTTTTAATAAAGTTTTGGAAATGCCCACAGGAGATACTTAACTGAGGCTGGTTATGAAAATTTGTCTAAGCCCACTTCAGTTCTCTGGTCTGATCAGAAATTTAATACTCAGGAATAAGAGGAATTTCCGTACTTCTAAGTGGAGTGTACTAAGAAAGATAGATAACACTTTAGATGTTCAATCAAAATTTTTTAAGGAAGGAGAAGAAATGATGCATTTAAAATTCTCACAGGAAAATAAGATAGGAATTTAGTATCATACAAAGAGGAAAATTAAGGAGAGACAAAATCGTAATGACTATGATCCTCAAATGAATTGGTAAATCTGAGTAAAAACAAATATTTGAATACTCATGAAATAATCTGCTTTTTCTAATAGAATCAAACCCAGTTCCACATACAGAATGTATAATACATCTATTCTCACTATTCTCAAATTATTTTCAAAGCTTTTATAGTAATTTCACATGACAGTAATTTTTGTTCTGGTTTAATTAGTTCATAATTTTGAGCATTTCGAAAACCTTCGAAATTTTTTAGTTGTTATCTGTTCTTGGAGGAACTCTGCATTTTATTCAGATGCATAATGAAGCACACACGAGTCTCTGTATATTAATGTGTTGGATTGTCCTCCAAAATTGTCATTAGCTGAATATCAAATACCTACAACCTCTTTCCCTGTTAGGGCCTATTGTGAAGTGTTGTCCATTGTCACGTCAGTGTAAAAACTGCCACCAACTCCAGCACAACCAGTATTTTTATTGTTGCATCCAGGAAGTGTGAAATATTTCCCGTAAGTTACTGAAAACTGTAACAATAGAAAAGCCAAAACCACTACTAATAAGATGCCTGCTAATAAAGTCATTTGTGGTGCCAAGTCTCTTCATGCCCTTTTCATAGAAATCCATGCCTGATTAACTGAGTTTCAAATCATTTGTCAAATAATTGTGAAAAAGTTTTAACCATAAACCTGTTCCTATCCTAACACAAAAAGAGTGACTGACACCGAACCCCCTGAGTATTTTCATTTGCTGCCTCTATGCAGAAACTGCAGCCCTCAGCTGAACTGTGTGATTTTTCTCCAATACACCCTCACTAAACCATCCTTGCTGTTAAGAGCATGGTGAAAGTGAGCATATACGCTGTCAATCCTGATTTATTTTCATTCTGTAAAGTGGTATAGACAACACGTGATCATACTGGTACTCTGCATGTGTTTTTTCTGTGTATATTATAGAGTATCAGTGGGGACCTAATGTCCATCTTCTACACGGTGATAAAACAAATATACAGTGCTGCTTTATGGATGCAGTAGCAGTATTCTAACTTTTTTTTTTTCAAAAGGTGACACAGGTGAAGTTACAGAAATTCTCACTGTTTGTTCTCCAGTAAAAATACGTATTCCATCATAATCTGAATATTTGTACCAGTATTCAGATGAGATATTGTAAAGAAAAGAAGAAGCTAGTGGCGTCCGCAGTGTTTTCTGGTAAAGACACTTCTGATGCAATTCTGTCCCATTAAGTTGAATTTATTTTGACTTTTGGAAACTGAATCAAAAAAATGAGGGACAAAAAACCAGTAAGTTAATACCATGAGTACTGGGAAGCCCAAGACTGTCTGTGTGACAGCCTCAGGGCCTTCAAGGCCCCAGACTTTTTTTTCCTGGCAGACATTTGGGATGAAGTCTCAAGAACAGAGTATTCTAATGTTTTTAATTTTTGTTTTGTATTTTTTTTCCTAATATGCAGTTGAAAAACTGTCTTCATGTGTCAACTTAATTCTTCTTTTCCACCTTCATTTAGCTCTTGTTTGTGTACTAATATTACTGATTGTTTCTTGTTTCAGCTATTTGTACAAGAATGAAATCCAGTCAATTGACAGGCAAGCATTTAAAGGACTTGCCTCTCTAGAACAACTGTAAGTGCCTTTTCTCTTCTGTGCTGTCATCTCCATGGTTCCCCTACAGAGGAAAAGTGCACGCCTTGATCCGTACATCGTACCCGCATGCTTTGCATGTCTTGCACTCCCTGGGTTGTTGGGCAGAGAGCCCCATAATCATTTGCATGGAAAAACCCACAATTGATCTCTGTGTCAAATTCCTCATTTCTATGTTTGTCTTTTATTTGTGATTTGCATTCCTGGTGTCCCTATAGATTGTTACGTAGTTTTGACAAAGGTGAAGCATCATTGTGGAAAATGTTCAAAACTAATGTGTATTGCTTAGAGAGAGTCCCTGTTTTATAATATCACAATTCCTTTGACTGCAAGTTACTTTGTTTTATGCAGCATAACTAGAGCTGAATTAGCCTCTTGAAGTTCAACCCAGTTTTGTTATATTTTAAAACAAGAATAGATTTAAAAATTAAAATATTACTATTATTTATATGTGTTAATCATTGCCATATACAGATGTGTAAAAAGTAAGAAAGTTCATAATTTGTAATGTAGATGTTTCAGTAATGTCCTGTAGAAAGTATGATTTTAATCGTGCTTCTTTTCCTATATAATGACTGAAGAATAATTTCTATTGAAAAAGAATGAAAAATGCAGACATTAGCATGACAAAACCCAATTGTATTGATTCCATAAAATTCAACTATCAACTATGTTTTATAATCACTACAAGGAAGATATTGAAGTGTCCAGTGAAGGGCAGTGAAACTGGTGAAGGGTCTGGAGCTCAAGTCCTATGAGGAGCAACTGAGGGAACTGGGGTTCTTTACTTTGGAGAAAATGAGTCTCAGTGGGGACCTTATTACTATAACTTCCTGAAAGAAGGTTGTAGCAAGTTGGGGATTGGGCCCTTCTCCCAGGTAACAAGTGACAGAACATAAGGAAAGGGTCTCAAGTTGCACCAGGGGAGGTTTAGATTGGATATTAGGAAAAAAAATTCTACAGAAAGGGTTGTAAGGCATTAGAACAGGTTGCCCATGGAAGTAGTAGAATTGCCATCCTTGGAAGTGTTCAAGAAATTTCTGGATATGGCACTTTTAGGGCATGGTTTAATGGAGAAAATGATGGTGGTGCTAAGTTGATGCTTAACTTAATGATTTTAAAGGTCTGTTCCAACCTTAAGGATTCTATGATCAAAAAGCTTTGCTATACATTCAAAGAGCTATAAATGCATAGCTGTTTCACAGTTTGACTGTCAAATAACAGTAGTAGACCAATGAGTTTTGCAGTGTATAAATTTGGGAGGCTGAATGTAAATTTTTAAACTCTTCAAAGATATCGATGTATTGCAAGTTTTCTATAACTACCAGTTTCCTTGTTACTATAGCTCTCTAATGGATATTAGTAGACACAGAATGTATCTGAAATAAAATGGCACTTTCTATGGGTACAAAATTATACACGCTGATTTTAGAGGGCAATAGATGCCTTTTGAAGAAAGACCTTCTATATAAAACAAAAGTTTTAATTATAAAACATATATAAATACATAATTTGTTTCTTTAATGCCTTTCTTTTCCTCCTCATTTTACCCTAGAGATGGTTACTGCAGCATATTGACAGCAATAGGTAGGGCTTCCTTGCATGCTAACAGCAATTCTTAATTTCTGCACAGAATTTGAAATACTGAGGCCCATTTATTGAATTAATAATATTTCCAAAATAATGTTCTTCCTCATGCCACAAGCCTGATATGCTGCAAGTGGTAACATTTGTTGTTTTTTTCTTTTGCTCTATTTCCTGTTATTTCTAAGGTATGACTGGAAAACATAAATCACTTGGAAATATTAACACCTTTGGAATGTATTTTTCCACTAGGTTGCTGTTAAGCCTCTCTCTCTGCAGTGGTATCACAGTGTACCATCTTAAGCTCAAATTTTTGAGACATCAATATTATTCCATTTGAAATTAAATTTTAAGAAGGGTTTGAGTCTCATCTCTAGCTGGGCAGTCACTTGTGTCATGGCAGCACCTGCAGCTGGTCTGGTGATCTGCCAGGACAGGGCAGGGACTTCCCCACTGGGTCTATGTCAGAGAGCTCACTGCTGTTTAGAGCCCTTGTCCTGGGCAGATTCGAGATGGAAGGTTTGCCAGGTGGGAAAATGGGAACAAACACATAAAGCCAGTGACAAGTGTGGAAATAAATTTAATTGAGAGTAGTCATTCAGATTTTTAGTTTATGAGAGATTTGTCATTTATGCATATTTAGCATAAAAATAGGTTCTGGCTCTACAGGGTCTGTTTTATCACATTACCTTTGGAGAAAGACTGTTGACAAGACAAGAGTTATTCTTGACAAACAAGTTCCCAAGTATCCTAACTTCAGTTTCAGACTGTATCAAGTAACTACTCAGTCAGTGTTTCTGCATTTGAGGCCTCTCTGGCCTTAAGTTGTCAAACACATTTTGCTACTGGTTGTGTTGACTCAGCCAAATGCTCTTCTCAGTGCTCAGTGGAGTTCTCAGAAGCAGATGCTGTGGTCCACATTCTATGGAAAGATTTGTTTCATAATGATTTCTTCTACTCCAATGAAGCAGGATGAAATTGATAGTTGTTTTTTAAAAAATGTCTGAACAGCAAAGCAAACACATTTGTGGTGATTGTTGTGCTTTGACAGAAACTAAATACAGTTAGATTTAGGAGCCCTGTTGCATGTATAAGGGACAAAAACCCCCCAGTATTTACTGCAGCCAGCAAGTTCCTCCTTAAAACTCTGCGGTGGAATTCTTAGCTGCTGATGTAGTCAAAATAGCTTTTCCTTTGGAAATTTCTGCCAAGGGAATAAGATCTCTGAATCAGATCTTGAAACTTGTTTGTGCTAGAGTAAATTCTGAAAAAGTTGGCAGTTTTAGATACTCGAATGCACTGAGCCATACATATTTCATCACGTAACTTTTCGGTCGTGGCTGGGCATGAAGGAAGAAAGCCAGCCGATGAAAAGTAGCTGCTTAGTACCAGTTTAGACACTGTTAAATCTGCATGACATATGTCTGGG
The DNA here is from genome assembly GCA_013396655.1 of Campylorhamphus procurvoides. Taxonomy (NCBI): domain Eukaryota; kingdom Metazoa; phylum Chordata; class Aves; order Passeriformes; family Dendrocolaptidae; genus Campylorhamphus; species Campylorhamphus procurvoides. Next base: position 262,782 of record WBMV01000957.1, on the reverse strand, counting down.
TCTGGCAAATGCAGCACAAAGCTGCAGGAAACTTATATTTTTTCAGAGCAGCAACCGGAAGGCACAGAGCACCCAAAAGGCAGCAAAGGCTGCCTCTATATGCTGGTGCTTAGGCAGCTCATATATGCCTCTGTATGCCCAGTTAGACAACTGAATCCCACCTGAAATGTCACAAAAACCTGGCTTGCAAAGTCACACATCTGGATCCCAAGACCTAGCTCTAAATGCAATCCCTTTCCAGATATGTGTACACTGCTTTTCTTCCAAATATCTGTCATATTTTTTGAGATCTCAGCTTAAGAGTTGTATGTATCAGGGGAAAAAAGGGTACTCTGCAGTCCTTAACTAGTGGGATCCCAAAAAACTAATGCAATTATTTAAATCTGCTTACCTAATCTTAGTCGAATACTAGTTATGCATTTTCTTTTGACTTTCATATTACCTTACTAATTTTGCTCTTTATAAACTGTTATTAGAATTATGCTCTAGTTTGTGTATACGTTAATATATTTTGGGGGGAAATTAGTAGACAAATAACGTATAGCGATGAAGCTTATTAAGTTATTTTTTTCACCTCAATTCACTTTTCAGCTTTGAAATGTTGCTATTTTTAAAAATTTTATGCTACAAATAATTCCTGATTTTTGCATAACTATGTGAGCAGTTATGCACATTTAACACAGTGAAGCCTGTGTAAAGTTGCTAAAAATACCTATGGTAAAGAGTAATGAAAGATAATTAATTAATAAACAAAGCCAAAAGGTATGAGAGGGGCCTTGAGAACTACATCCTTATTATTCCAGAATAAGATCATCTGGGGACAACAAACTGAAAACAGATATTTGTCTAGCCTTATTTTAAAAGTCTTCAAAGAGAGGATTCCATAATCTCCCTAAGTATGCTGTTCCAATATTTTGTATCATTACTATAACATACATTTAAATCTCTTTCCTTGTGGTTTAAAGCTGCTACTTCTTGTCCCTGGGCAGGGAAAGCTCTTTGATAAATGTGGGAAATATATGTTTGTTCATTCTCTTTCAAGTAATCAAAATGGCAAACGTGCTGTTTAAATATTCTGAACATGGATTATACTTGACTAATGGGTTGGTAAGTACTTCCCCAAAGATGTGACAATACTATAAGAAATGAACAATTGGCATATATTATAAAAGTACTCCCCCACAAAAATACAAACCTACAGAAGATATAATCCTAAATTTAGTGCTGTGAAAAATGCCACAGGGACTTAATTTTATTGTAAATTTACATTATCCAAGATTAATAATAAGAAGATCTAGAACATGTCTATTTGATAAAATCTTTATCTTGATGTGTTTGATTTGGACTTTTTTCCCCTATAAGTATTTCCTTTCTTTGTGTTTCATTCTTGATAGTGAATTTAGAATGAAAGTAGAAAGACATGGGTATATTTAAAAATCACTCTTGCATGCTGTTTCTTTGAATTTTTCCATTCTGAAAGTATTTTTAGTATAAAATTCATTACATGATACTACTATTTTTAGAGCGTTTTGTAATCTGAACATAAAAGATGCTTATAAAGATATGTTAGTGTGAGGTTATTTCCTAAATATGATTACCTTTAAAGTGAATTGGAAATCCAAGAATTAAAATATTAAAATATTCTTTCAAAAACATTAATGTGGTGCTTGGAAGAAAATTGTAAAAGTAATAAATCTTAAGTGATAAATTATGATTAAAGTGTAGGTCATAATGCAAAGTATTTTTTTTAAATTCTTTTTATTATAGGCTTCAAATGCAGTCTAGTTTCTACATCTCTTTATTTTGAATTACAGTTGTTGCAAATTATTTTGTGCAGTTATTTAACAAATTTTTCTATTCATAAGTTACATGACAATTTACTCAGGACTTCTTGAGGTCATAATTTAAAGACCTGGAAAACCTAACTAACTTGTGTAGCCCAGCTAATGTGAAGCAGTTAAGAGTATTTTCCCGCTGGACTTCATGATTTGATTTTTTAGCTACTTTAGACACCATGATATCTGATGAGGTAAAATGTTATAATGTGCTTCAGCACCTGAATTATTGTAGTGATATCTGTGATGATTTGAGGTTATAAATAAGGCAAGGTTTGTAGCAGAAATATTTTTTTTAATTTGGTTGGAAAAACAAGGTGAATTTTCAGTCACATAAAGTATTCATTACATTTGTAATTGCAGTAGTCTTGAGTACTAAACAGTCATTATGACCTGTTGCTGAATTTAGTGATGTATGCATCACTTAAACCATCTGAGAAGGGTGGTTTTTCTTTTCCTCTCTTTGCTAATTTCACCTCTGATTCATGGCCCTGAAGGAGGGAGTTTTGTGCCTCCATATGTCTGCTTTTACCAACATTATTTCTTTTTCTAATAAGAGGTGTTACTTGTACCTACAAATCTTGCGTTGTCAATGCCAAAGAAGTACAAGAAATTTATTTGGAATATAAAGATACAAGTTTGCAAGGTGCTCACAAAACATAGAAATGCAAGTAGAACTAACAAAGTTTGAAAGGAAAAAATCTCTGCTGCCTGCATAGGAAGTAGTGTGTGTAAGTTTTTCCAGAATCAAAGCTGCATCAGAAGAAGTAACAAACCGTATAGTTATGACTCGTTTTTCCCTTTGTCTTTGACTGCAGTGATCCCCACCTTGCCTTGCCCCCTCCCAAGTGCTGCTGATGCAGGAGAGCTGTATGAGCCGAGCCCTGGCTCCTGGCAAGCTGTGCCTGCCCACCTCACAGCCCTGCCAGTGGGGCAGATACTGGCCTCGTTCTGCTGGTCCTTCCTCAGGGCTACACCTGGCTGAGGTTCTTTTCTCTCTGTTGACAATTCAACTGAACCTCGCAGGAAATATCTGCCTATGTGATATGTCTGTTTAATTTAGAAGAAATTGGCCAGTATTTTCAAAAGGGAGATGAAAACTGTCAGTCATAGCATGGTGATGGACTTCTTGTTTCCTTATGCAAACAATATCATACTCTGCTCAATACACTGCGTGGCCACGCATTGCACTGGCAGTAAGCAGACTTGACATTCTGATGTGCCTGATCACATCCGTGCTGATTTATTGGCTTTTTCTGTGGTCCCCATTCACTGCTCCCTGGCATTGCTCGCTGGCTCGCGCTTGGCTGTGCTGCTGCTGGCGGGGGTCTGGGAGCCTGCCAGGCACGTGCCTGGCTTCCCTGCTGCACACGCCTTCCAGAGCTCGCTGCAAGGACTCTGCCCAAATCGCCACTTTTTCCCGCTTTCCTCTCTCTGCAGTGACTCTTTGGCTCAGCTCGGGGAGTAGAGCACATGCCGTGTATCGGCACAAGTGAATTCCGATGTCCTTGACCTTTTCATGCTGAAGGATTGATATTTCAGGAGATGCTGGGCTCAGAACTGTTCTCTTTGTTTTTAAATAATGGGCTTTTTCATTCTCCAGACCACAGCGATTTCTCATTCTCTCACGTTCTCCAGATGTTCCTGAGTTTGTCAGAGGTCGAATAGGAAACTCTGGGAGTTTTGAATACATTTGGCTATAATCAGGATCCAAAGCCTATAAATCATTTTCACAGTTCCTTGTGCCAGTCTTATCTGTTACATCTTGTATTCTCATCTGCAACTTTATGCAGTACTTCCACAACATAGTCAATGCTTGAATGATCCTGCATTTGCAGTCCGTTTTCACAACAGTTACAGGTTAATAATGTGGTTAATTAACTTATGTTAACTTTCAGTTTTACAGGATGAACAGCTGTGTAGTATTTGTTACTGTGTGATATTAATAGCTTACATAAGCATCAACAGAGCATCAAACACAGCACAGCTGCGATGGGCAATTGTACACCAATTGCTGGGAAGCCCTTTATCTCAAGTCAAATTAGTCAAACTCGGGGTTTATATTACAAATGTGGCTTTTGAGACTGTTCACAGCTTTAAATACTAGTGTTCATGGACTGGAGAATGTTACTTCTAAGCATATTTTGGAATTTTAACTCGCTGAAATGAAAACAGTAGTCTACTAAAAATGTTATTTAGTTGGAAACGGTAAATGTTTTCTAACAGTCTGCAACATTTTTCCTGTAAAAAATTAATAATTTTCTTTATTCAATGCATTTTTTCGTGTATGCATACTAATGAAAATCACACTTGATGAAAGAGTTTTCAAAATGTTTTCAAAATATTATCACCAAAATTTCTAAAACAATTTTTTTATTGCTCATATGTGTGTGTACACACACATGCACACACACACACTCTGTATATAGTGGTCTGCAAACCCTTTTTTGTTTGTCATGTCTTGTATTTCTCAGATTCAAGTACAGGAGTCATATGGTAACAGAAGAAAGTGAAGCTACTGCATCACTATGGCCATTTAGATCTGTAAACAGTGTGTAAACATAATAAATTCTTTAAAATATGTCATTTCCATTAAGAAAATTGTTACAGTATTTTTCTTTTTGTTTAACATATTTTCAGGTACCTGCACTTTAATCAAATAGAAACGCTGGAACCTGAATCCTTTACTCATCTTCCAAAACTTGAAAGGCTGTAAGTTTGTTTTTCTTGGGGTAGTAAGATTCAGAAGTGAGCTTGCTCCTTTGTTTGAATTAAATCAAGTATCTGGCTCTGAACAATAGTATTTTTATCATCACCGTGGATTATTTTTAATCTGAAATTTATACTGTAACTACTGCATAGGCTTTGCCAAGAACACTTTGGTGAGGCTGACCTTAGAGGCATGCATAAGTGAGCATTGCATGTGGTATATTTTTCTGTTGCAAAACTATTTCCCAAAGAGCTGCGACCATTATTTGGCTTAAAATATATGTTATGAATGAAGAACTATAAGACTTTTTTAATTACCTCACTTGAATGCTTATAGACTCCCTTCCTCTTGGTTACTTATGGCTTCTTTTTCCCCATATGGTCACAAGTACACCTTGGAAGCCACTTAATAAAACACTAGGCAATGAGATGCTGAAAATGTTGTTTGGGTTTGGTCTTTTTTTCCCAATTTTCTAAGACTGCTTTCTCTCAAAAAAACTTCTAAAAGAATGTAAATGAAATGAGCAAAATCTCGATTATTACATTCATATTTCTGTGTTTTTAACAGATTTTTGCATAACAACAGAATAGCTCATTTGATTCCTGGAACATTTAGTCACTTAGAATCTATGAAGAGACTGTAAGTAAATTGAATTATTATTGAACTAAAGAGAGTATAAATAACCCAATTGGACTGTATCTCCTCTAGCAATATTTATCTTCTGTTTAATGCTGTTCATGGTTTAATTGTTTAAATATTAAATATTTTTTTCCTAAGCTGTGCTCCAGTTGTTTACATGCATAGATTGGGACCATTGCTTCATATCTTACTGTCTTTAGTGACTAAAATTTATTTCCTGTATTGGGATTATTTGTCATCATGTGGTCTTGTTTTGTAGACTAATTAATATATGGATTGTTCTTTGGGCTTTGTTTTGTGTTTTTTTCCCTTCTCTTGACTGTGTTTTACTGGGTGATCCTTCTATGATGTCTTTCAATATTTGAGTATTTTGGTATTTTCTTTTGGTTTACTTGTACTTATCTGATATAAGATGTAAGATGACTTTCAGAGAGCTTTCTGTCCTTCACTTTGGATCTCCACTGGTCTAGGATAAACATTCTTTAAATTATCCAAGACTGCCATTTTGAGACAGGCAGCCATGCATTCATACCCACCTTTCTTTGAGGACTGGTGAGGCTCTGCTGTGAAGTGAGTTGCAGCACAAGCTCTTCTGGGAAAATAGATAGCAAGGGATGTAACAGGAAGGTGGTTCTGTTGGTTTAGTACAGTTTTGAAATCATACCACCGACTGTGAGAATCAGAGTAGAGTAAATCTTGATGATGTATGCATCTTCCAGTAGGAAGGTATGCTCCACTCATACCTGCCTTAGATTCTTCCAGAGTTCAAGTGAAGCAGAAAGGGAGGGTTCTTCATGTAATTCCTAGGTTAAGAGGAGATTTAATAGTGTCTACTAGTGGAAGAGTACACTGGGCTAGACTGACCTGGTGTCTCTGGCCTGGGACAACTTATTCCTGAAAGTCACACCCTGACTTTTGTGTTCTGGATTAAATTCTACCAGTAACATCTGATATACTGGGAGACATTAGTGCAGTGACTTTTGAAATAGTTTTACTTGTTCTTGTGTGATTTTCATAGAACAGAGAAGAAATTATATGTTGGCATTTGTGCAAGAGGTTAAAAGAAATACTAAAAGGCAGAATAATCAAAAAGTTTGCTACCCCCAAAGATAAGCCAAACTGAAGTTGTTTTGCCATGCAATTTTATTTCTAATCCAGATAAAGATATTTAGATTAGTACAGATTTCTGTACTTACTGCTTTTTTCCTACAGGGCACTCTACCAGAAAGTGCAGTGCTCAGTGTAGTAACAGAGCACTTCAGTAGTGGAAAGTCAATGGGATTTATAGGTTCTGGTTATCTGCAATAGGCAAATGTTTTACAAAGTTGCTGACCCGCTGAACTCAATGAGAGCTTAATGCTTTGTCTCATTTGCCTGATCGGCAAAATGAGAAGTTGTAAAAATGTCAGGGGAGCTATGAAGTTGCTGCAATAATAAGTATGAAACAGAAAAAAATGTATGGAGAATGATATAAGTTCCTTATTTAAGCAAAATTTGTGTAACATCTAAATAAAACCTGATATATTCCCTAAATGCTGTGATAAAAAAGTGACATTGTTAAGATGCTTACTGTATTAGATGCATTTAGATGCATTCTGTGCTTTTTACTGCCTGTGCAGTAAAAATAATACACCTTTTTCTAATAGAGGCTACCGGAATGCCTATAAGCAAGTAGCCATCACCTGTATTGCATTTTGCCCATTGTCTGTGCTCACAGATAAAGGCCTTGCTCCATTTGCAAACCACGTTGATCCTAGCAAAAGAGTCGAAGCTTGCTAACAGAGTTGTGGCTGCGGCTTGTTTTGTGCAGGCGTTTGGATTCAAACGCTCTTCACTGTGACTGTGAAATCCTGTGGCTGGCGGAGCTGCTGAAGACGTATGCAGAGTCAGGTAATGCTCAAGCAGCAGCTACCTGTGAGTATCCACGAAGGATCCAGGGAAGATCGGTAGCCACGATAACACCTGAGGAACTGAACTGTGGTGAGTTTGCCACTTGCTGATGGCTTCTTTAATGTGTCACATCTATCTGAACGTGTTTTTTTTGTTAGGATTTATTGTTCTCTTCTATTTGATAATGCTGACCACCTCTGGTTAATACTGGTTATTTCCAGAAATATCCCTCTGTTTCTTCTCCATTTTTATGTGCTTCTGACAGAATTGATTGCTTTTACCCTTCAACCTGTCTTTAATAAAACAAATACAGCCATGTTTGAAACTTCTCTTTGAGAAACTAAATGTGATTATCCTTAAGGAGTTTATTTTTCCTTTGTGTATTTCAGTTTTGATCATAACAGGATTGTTAACTAGGGTCTTTGGTGTTGTGTTAGTATTGTTTGTTGTCCTTTATTCCCTTGTATACAAGGGAAGAGGAAGAAAGAAGCTTTACTGAACTGCTCCTTATGACAGTTCTTACTACTATAATTTTACTGATATTGTTGAAATTGGGTTTGGGTCACTGATTTTCTTTTTCACTTAGCTATAATTACAAGGGGTATCCCAAACAGGCATTGAAATCGTGTGTCACTGAGGATTAATGGATAAGCACCTTTGTAATCCTTTTGTTTGTCTGTATCCCTTCATCTTAGGGGTGCAAAAGCTTGGCACCCTGGGCCTCAGTCCAGAACCTCTTGTGTTCTGAAATCAAAATGCAGATTTGGATTCCATTAAAGCTTTTGATACGGTCTCTCACAGTATCCTTCTGGTCAAAATGTCCAGCACAGCTGGATAAACACATTGTAAGCCATTGGCTCAGGGATCGAGCACAGAGGGCAATAGTGAATGGGGTGACATCAGACTGGTGACCTGTCACTAGTGGGGTTCCACAGAGCTCCATCTTAGGCCCTGTGCTCTTCAACATCTTCATCAATGACTTGGACGCAGGACTGAAAGGGGTACCAAGTAAGTTTGCAGACAACACAAAACTTGGAGGAGCTGTTGACTCCCTCAAAGGCAGACAGACCCCTGCAGAGAGACCTCAGCAAATCAGAGGACTGGACAATCACCGGCCATAGGAAGTTCAACAGGAGAAGTGCCAAACTCTACACCTGGGATGGGGCAGTCCTGGATGTATGTACAGAGTGGGAAATGAGGTGCTGGAAAGCAGTGCCATGGAAAGGGACCTGGTTGTCCTGGTCGATGGCAAATTGAATATGAATCAGCAGTGCCCTGGCAGCCAGGAGGGCCAACCCTGTCCTGGGGGGCATCAGGCAAAGCATCGCCAGCCGGTCGAGGGAGGGGATTGTCCTGCTCTGCTCTGCACTGGGGCAGCCTCACCTTGGATAGTGTGTGCAGTTTTGGGCACCACAATGTAAGAAAGATATTAAGCTGTTAGAGAGTGTCCAAAGCAGAGCAACAAAGATGGTGAAGGGCCTTGAGGGGAAGCCGCATGAGAGGCAGCTGAGGGCACTTGGTCTGTTCAGCCTGGAGGAGACTGAGGGGAGACCTCATTGCAGTTAAAATTTCCTTGTGAGGGGAAGAGGAGGGGCAGGCACTGATTTCTGTGTGGTGACCAGTGGCAGGACCCGAGGGAATGGCCTGAAGTTGTATTAGGGGAGGTTTAGGTTCGATATTAGAAAAAAAAGTTCTTCCCCCAGAGTGTGGTTGGGCACTGGAACAGGCTCCCCAGGGAAGTGGTCACAGCCCCAAGGCTGACAGAGTCCAAGAAGCATTTGGATGATACTCTCAGGCACATGGTGTGACTCTTGGGGATGGTCCTCTCCAGGGCTAAGACTTGGACTTGATGATCCTTGTGGGTCTCTTCCAACTCAGCATATTCTGTGATTCTGTGATTTCTCACCACGCTGGGGGCATTTGCCTGCCCAGCCACCTAATGAAGCCAAGGTATAAAATAAATAAATTGTCCTTTTTGTTATGTGTTGGATATAATTCTGATCATGAGAATTATGACCGTGAGCATCTGCAAGGTTCCTGAAATAGATAGTGCAAAGGGGATTTGGTGCAAGAATAATTCACGTGGCATCCTACCAGCTCTCTGCACATCTAAGGAGCCTGAATATGGAAATTGCAGGAAGCAAGCTGTACAACATATTCTGTTGGAGACAAGTTAGACACTGATACTTATCTGTAGGAAGTTATTTTAAATGGCACTTGTTCTTGCTGCTTTTAAGTTTTTCCTTCATAGGCAAATTTGGTCTCTGTTAAAATAAATAAAACAGCCACTTTAGAACCTGATACAGTTTGCACAATCTATTTCCAGTCTGCTAAAAGGTCCTGAGGAACAATGGAGGAGGTCAAAATTCCCACAATTACTTTTTCATCCAGAAAAGTGCATTTCATCCTGATTAAGCATATGCGTATTTTAAGTTAAAACATTTGTGAAAAATATTTTTACAAGGTATGTGGAACTCGTTTTATTTACTGTTTTTTAATAGTTTTAAAACAAGTAAGAGTTTCTTGTACGTTTTATTGTTGATACAGAGAGGCCAAGAATTACATCAGAGCCTCAGGATGTGGATGTTACCTCAGGGAATACAGTGTACTTCACTTGTAGGGCTGAAGGCAATCCTAAACCAGAAATTATCTGGCTTCGAAACAAGTAAGTTTAAAAGAGGAAGAGAGAAACTCAATGCGTGTTTGCCTCTGTGTGTGTGCTTGTACATTGCTGGGTGCATGTCTATATGCTGAAGGAATTGTTACTGCAGAAGCATCTTAAAATAAGCATATGAAGTAATAATGAGCTGTATCTTTTTTATTAAGAGATCTAAACACTTAAAGGCTGATAACTTCAGAAAATATTGTTTAATTACTTTTAATGCCATTTGTAGGGTGTTCAATTCTAGGCATACCAGCAAAGCTGCTCACACCTGTAATACTAAATCATTTATAAATAAGTACTGGACAATCCAATGTGTACATGTTGCACGTACAGTCTGGGGATTACTTAGCATTTGCACACATTTTGAGGCAGAGCAGAAGTTACTTTTTTAAAAGACTCCAACTGGGTAAGAGTTGAGTTTCAGAGGTCTTCCTTGAGCTCCAACTCCTTGGAGGTAGCTTTCCTCAAAGGTGTAGCTCCATTTCAGCAGGGGAGAGAGAGATCAATTTCCAGGCTCATCAGACTGGTACATGGAGGGTAGGCAACTACTTATAACATAGGATTGTAGGGTAGTTTAGGTTGGAGGAAGTATCCAGTACAGCCCTCTGCTCAAAGCAGGATTATACCAGGGTGCTTTATCCAGACGGGTCTTAAAAGCCTCTAAGGATGGAGGTGGCACAAGCTGTCTGGGTAACTTGCTCTATTGCTTCTCCTCTCTGCTTGGGGAATGGAAAAATGTCCCATAAAGGATGACTGTCTTTCAGCAGCACAAGGGCCAGCCTGTTGCAGAGTGGCTGCTCAAGCTGTGCCCAGAGCTGGGCTCCCTGCAGAGCTGAACCAGTCACGTGGTGGCACATCACCTTCCTTAAACTGGTGTGAATTTATGATGGACACGTGAACTGTGAGTTCATCACTAGCTAATCAGACTTTGACTTAGTAATGCTCTTACACAAATGAGAACCTGATCTGGAACATAAATTTTCTCACATTTTATATAAACCGTTTTAATTTGTTAGTTGCTGCTAAAATGAAATTATGTAGACTCCTGGTTCTGTAGCTTTTTGCTGATGTCAGTGAGAACCCAACGTGCAGCAAGGATTCAGAATTTATGGAGTATGTCAAGAACAGAGATTTGAACTTGGATGGTATAATTATTTCATTAAAATTTTCTTTGGCTCATGTACTTTTTATAATAAACAAAGAAAACGTGTATTCAGAATACACATATGAAAGACTTTTAAGAAGAAATTTGAGCTTGGGGTGTGGGATTATTGACTCTGGCTTGTTTCCCTGCTGCATGAATGAGAGCAAAGCTCTTTGCAAGGTAGCTGAATATATCAAGATTTCAGTCAAAAGCCATTGACCTGTTGAGCAATATGTTCAATAGATCCACAAACTGGATTTTTTACATAGGAGGTGAGATCTCATCCCTCCTCTGTGCTAAATTTATTCATCATGTAGTGAGGAGTACACTGAGAAACAGTTCCTTTAATAAAACCCCTTAAGACTTCATAGTTAATGTCACAGAAACACATCTATGACACAACCCGAAGACCTGATCTGAACTTATATTAAACCAGTACAAATTATAATCAGGTTCATTGGTGCTCCTTGAACTATCCAGGCAGAGGTTAGCACAAAAGTGGATTTATAGCAACTTACCTCTCTCCTAGTAGAAAGTATCTTGAATGGTGAACTTACATGATATACTTCCAGTGGAAATGGTTTAAATTGTTTTGCCAGCTATAGAACAGCCTTAAAGGAAAATGAGACCAGGTATGTGTATTTTGTTTACTTTTTTCCCCTGTAAGCTTTTACTTGTAAAAGTATTTTTGCCTTTTATTTTGAAGATGTAATACTTGCATATGCAAAATTGTTTCATTTTTTTTTGTTTTTCCTCTTCTTTTCATTAGGAGAAAATTTAAAGTTCTATTATTTAACTTAGCAAATTAATTTTTTTTCCTCCTCAAGTTATTTTGGGTAATTTATTTGTTGGGTTTTATTATTTGGCAGTTTTCTGTGCTTGTGATTTAAAGGTTTAACTCCAGCAGATTGTTTTCTTCACAGTAATGAGCTCAGTATGAAAGAAGATTCCCGTCTAAACTTGCTAGATGATGGCACATTGATGATTCAGAATACTAAAGAAACAGACCAAGGCATATACCAGTGCATGGCAAAAAATGTAGCTGGAGAAGTGAAAACTCAGGAAGTTACTCTTAGATACTTTGAGTCACCAGGTAAAGAGTATAAAGTCTGAATTTTGCATTCAGGTAGAGAATTGTTTTGATAATAAGATTGTTCAAAGATAAAGTGCTTTGGCTCTTGTATGTTCCTGTCATATAGATTTGTTGTGCTTGGGCATCATAAGAATTAGATCCAGAAGCTATATTAGCCCTAGAACAAAAATGCAAATCAGCTGGTTAATTAATATGGTTATTGTAGAATGCAATTTTGATGATACCCTTGTAGGCTGTAGAAGGGTTGGGAAAAGTGGGTGTTGCATTGCAACATTGGTCAGTGTAATAATGTTCTCTCTGGATACCTGAAAACCACAATCTTCTGAACAGGCCACTCATGGAAACTTGGGCACACCCTGTGCAGCCATTCTTGCTCAAGAGCTTTTATCCTGTGTCTAGCCAATGCCTCATGTTTGCAAGCACAGAATTCCTGTCCAGAACTGCAATGTTTTTAAAACACAGACTTTGCTGTGAGAACATTTTGTTTTGATACACAGCATCAGGTAAACTGAAAATGTCAGTGCAATGACAAGTACTCATGTACTTGGGAGAAGTTACTAAAATGTTTCTTAATCTGTTTAGTTTTATGGCAATTTTTAGCCAGTTTGTTTTCTGGGTCCCAGTGTCTTTGCCTATGAAGAGACCTTTATAGAGACCAGCAAAGGGGAACAAAATGTTTGAAAATTGTTTTAATGGAAGTTAAGGAAAAACACCACTGCAATTATGATTTTTTTTTTATCTACTGATGTTTGTAAATGTCAGATTAGACTAGACTTAAAGCAGGGCAGACTGTGCCAAGATTAGAATGTGTTGGAACAGAGCTATTAAAAACGCCCCTAGACATCCCAAACTATTCCAATATTTGGCTAAATTAGTGCCAAGCGATCTAAAAGTTGTATTTAGGCTTTGCTGTTTTCTCGCAGCCCGGCCAAGTTTTGTAATTCACCCACAAAATACTGAAGTGCTGGTTGGAGAGAGTGTTACGTTGGAGTGCAGTGCGACCGGGCACCCTCAGCCACGAATTACCTGGACCAAAGGCGACAGAACACCTTTGCCAAATGACCCTCGCATCACAATAACTCCATCAGGAGGCCTTTATATACAAAATGTAAAGCAGGAGGACAGTGGCGAGTATACCTGTTTTGCAACCAACAGCATAGATAATATCCATGCGACTGCGTACATCATAGTCCAAGGTCAGTAACGTTAAACTAGGAGTGATGTATAACTTGAAATTGTGTGGGTTTGTCTTTTTTCCTGCATTGACAGAGCCAAAATAAAAACATGACAGCTTTTACTTTTAATTGCACTATCATAGTCCATAGAAAAGTTGCTATCCATTTCACACAGAGGAAGATACTATATACTATTTCCCTGAAAGTTGTTTTATTGATTATTATCAGAAGTTTGATGTTTTGAAGTGTTTATTTCTTCTTGTGTTTTGTTTGCATGGAGGAACAAACAAGCAGTGTCAAATTTTTGGAGGATTAGCTTTTTTTCTTAAACAGCACAATACTGGAAATGGAGTTTGGAATAAATATCTCTGCTGATTGTGGACACTTTGGTGACTGTGGGAACATTTTCTGCTGAGTTTGTTAGAAACTATCATTCTGCCAGCTGAGGCATTAGCATAGCTTTTTTGCAAAGCAAAAGTCAGAGTACTCTAAGTTACTCTGATTGCAATAATTTTGGTATTATATGCCATTACTGTGATTATAAACTATTTGAGAACAATCTATCAAAAGTCTCCTGGGTATATAGATAATATTTTTGCCTAATACTTTCATGATGGAAGTTTTGTTTATAAAATACTTTGAGTAACCTTTAAGTTTGCTTCTGTTCTCATGGTAAAATCTCTAGGTAAACAGTTTAGGTTACAAATGCCTTCTTAATGAGTTCAAAAGCTATACAGAGCAACTTGTCTGTGGGGTTTGTTCTTTTGTTATGCAGCTTTTTTTTTTGTTACGATTACATTTTGAAAGCTGAATAAATCACTTCTCACACTGGTAGTGCAAAGTGTTACTGCAGAAACTGGTCCACATGCCACTTACTGCTTTCCTTCAGTGCGTAGAAGAAAGCAAGCAGCTCAGGATAGTTTTGATTATATTGCATTTTCTTCACAACTTAGCTGAGGAGTTTGGGGAGAAAGAAGATATTTTTAATCCAGGGAACACTCTGTGTTTGAGTCTACAAGTCTTATCATAACTCTTATTTTGGATCTATGACAGTAGATCTCACACAACTTCACTGATGCCAGGGAGATGTCCCTTTGCACAAGTGGCTGCCCTAACTCTCCTCTCTATGATGGTCACAATATAAGAGTCCCACTAGCATCTCTCTTCCCAGCAACATGACCTATTCAACTCACACAGGAAATGGTACATAATTTCAGACAGTTTTGTTTGTTTTGGGTTTTTGTTTGTGGGTTTTGTTTGTTTGTTTGTTTTAAAACTGGCTTTTTTCCCTTCTGTAGCTCTACCTCAGTTTACTGTCACTCCTCAAGACAAAACAGTGATTGAGGGACAAACTGTCGACTTCCCTTGTGAAGCACAAGGTTATCCCCAGCCTGTTATTGCCTGGACTAAAGGAGGTAAGTGTGTTCTGTTCTTACTTTTAAACTGCTGGAATAGTTTAGCTGTTGTATTGGACTCACTCATGTATTGTAAAGAGTTGCATATATTTGTTTAGATGCTTCAGTCTCTGAAGGAAGCAGAACTCATAGTTTTCTCATTTAGCTAGAAAAGACAGGGTGTCCCAGAGAAGCAAGCTACCCAAGCAGATTTCATTATTCAGTGAAAAAGAGTCACTAAAATATATGTATCCATAATAGATTCCTAGTAATAAATATTTAAAGAAATACAGGGCAAACCACATGTGGCAATACCTATCACTGCTGGTGTACACCAGAAGAAATAGTGGTGGCTGTCATTAACTGGAGATCTGAAATTAGGTGGGATGTGCTCACTTCAGAAACCAGAACAGTCCAGCCTGTAAGTGGCATCAGTTTATGAACATCTCTGTCACTTAATGCGTGTTGACAGGAGCACTGGGGTGCACTCTGCTGACTATTTTATCAAGTTATGGTTCTAAAGGCATAAAGCCAAATCCAGCGGGAAGAAATACTGTAATGGATGTTTTATCAGCAAGCAAATATTCCCGTTGATTCAATTGAAATAACTCTAGCAGGTAAAACAACTCTTAGGAAATTCTTGATTATGGTAGGTAAAGCAGATTCTTCACAAACTGTTGATCATTTTGATGCTGATTATGTCCCTGTTTCTCCCTGTAATGAGACTGCTCCAGTCAAATTAAATGTCCAGAAATGAAGGGTGCAGACACTGATGTGTGTTAATTTTGGTTATATTTAATTTTTTTCAGGGCCGTATGTATTTTTCTATGGATTGCCTACATGGCTTAGGCACATGAGATGAATTATGTCTTACACACATGGCAATAATAGGAAATGAGCAGTAATACATGTTGGTGTTCTTATGCCTTCTCATTTGGATGTTTTATCACGCTCCTTAAATGAAAATACTTATTTCTACCACAGACAGAGAAAAGATTGGGATTATGATTGTGTGCACACATATAATTTGTTTGCTTTTCATATTTATCATCTGAGAAGTAAAGGTTTCAAACGTTTTTGGGTTTTTTTTGTTGGTTTTTGTTTGGTTTTGGTTGTGTGTGGGGTGTTTTTTTTAAGAAACATTATTTTTTTCCATTTTTTTCTCAAATTTAAAATCTTCTGGGTTTCTCTTTTTCTGACACAAAGAGACTTTGTTGCTCTAAACAGGAAATGCTGTTGTGTGTTCCAGGAGGCCAGTTGTCTGTTGACAGAAGACACTTAGTTCTCTCCTCTGGAACCCTAAGGATTTCCAGGGTTGCTCTGCATGACCAGGGACAGTATGAATGCCAAGCTGTCAACATTATTGGATCTCAGCGAATTGTTGTATACCTGACTGTACAGCCTAGAGGTATGCTCTCCATGTACAGCTGCTGAGGGGGAAAAAAAAGAACGAAATACTGAAGCTTACACTAAAATACACAGTGTTGTGTGATTGTTTCTGAGTATATCTATTTTTAGATCCCAGGTGATTTTTAGCAAATAACATGTATGGATACTTACCTATATTTGTACATTTGTTTCTTTAGAACAGTCTGTCTTCTGAGAAAGAGGTTTATCTTATTTACTTTTATTTTTGGTAAAGAGTGGAGGTTTGCTTTGAGAATGCCAGTATTCCTATGCTTGGGAAATGCTTTGTGGAAGTCTAGTTTCTCTTAAGGCTCTATGCTGTTAATTAAATAGTGTTATTCATGTAATGTTTTATCTCCACAGAGCACTTTATTTTACAGCAGTAGAATGAACTTCTCAAAAAAGAGTCATTCCTTATACTTAAAATAAACTGACACACAGAAAAAAAAAACCCAAAAAACAACACAAAAAATTCTAACCCCAAACTCCCTTTTTTAATGCTTCTCTTGAAGTAAATTCTAAGTAAACTACTACTGGGATAAATTTTAATCATATTACAATTCATAATTTAAGTACTTTGATATCTAACTAAATTTGAGATTAACCATTTAATTCAAAACATTTATTTTTAGTGACCTAATTATAAACTGTATTTTAGCAAGAGGAGCTCAGCTGTCTTCTTGAGCATAGAAATTTGTCAGAAAAAATTTCCATTGATTTTTCTTAGTTAACTACTACTAGGAGATGGATTTGTCCAAATTGAGATTTTTTTTTTACCTATATAAAATTGATTAAAATTTTGTAAAGCAAATCACAGTTTTAAAAAGTTTTATAGCTTTCCATCTCTGTTAAGCTTCACTGAACTTGAGTAAAGTTTAATAAAACTATTTCTATGCAACTCAGGTTGAAAATCCAGTCAATAGAAGATAGTAAATACAAGATTGAAGGCTGAATATACAGCCTGAAACAAAAGCTCTCCATAGATTAATTACATTGCTGTTTTTGATTGTGCAAGAAGAGAACATTTTTAATTCTGGGTTTCTAACAAAAGGACTGTTCATCTGAGGAATGTCTAGTCAGTGGTCACTGTGGCTAAGTCTGTGTTAATGAATACAGCTTAATAGCATAGGATGTGGCTCACATCCATAGAGCCAGACTCTCTGACCTCCCACTGCTGGACACTTGCCTCTGGATGCCTTATTTGCAATGAATTTTGGTCCTTGATGGCCATTTGCTTACAAGCAGTTTAACAGCAGAGCCAGATTTGGCTAGCAGTATAAATGTATGCTGTGTGGCCAAATACTTCTCTGAAGAGCACAGCCCTGTGTTCTCTCCCACTCCCCCCCAAATACTGACACAATGCAGCAGAAAAACTATTCTTAATGTCATTATAATCTTGTAGTACTTCTTATGATGATATCTGAGTACCAGGTGTTAATCTGGATTTCAAGAAAATTAGAATTAAAAAATAAATTAATTTTCTTGCACTGGATTTAGTGAACAGTGTACTCTGTCTTTAGAATTAGGGGTGGTTTTTTGATGGTTTAAGGCCTAAGGCTCATTGGTGTCAGGGAGGTAGGAACTCTGTGTTCCCTGTTGACTTAGTGCCTTGGCAAGTCAGGCTGGGAGACTCACAGTTGAATGAGTTGTGGAAGGTTTTGCTTTTGTCATCTAAAAAATTGTTGTTGTTGCAACATAAAAAACTAAAACTTAAAGGTAGATGACAGAAGTTAATGGCATGTCCTTTCTGATGACTTTGTACAGATGTAACTATTAACAGAAATTATTTTAGAGCTCTAAATTCATGGAACTCGAGTGATTTTGACAAGTGCTAGCCTCTTACGTTAGAAGTTAAGAGTACTTTAAAATAATCCTGAAGCAGACAGCTGGAAAATAGTCATAGAATCATTAAGGTTGGAAAAGACCTTTAAGATCATCTAGTCCAGCTGTCAATGTATCACCACCACTATGTTCACTGCTAAACCATGCCATTGAGAGCCATATCCACATGTTTTTTGAACACTTCCAGGGATGGTGACTGGCCTCTTTTCTGAGCAGTCTGTTCTAGTGCTTGACAACCCCTTCTTATGCAAAGTTTTTTCCTAATATCTAATCTAAACCTTCTCTGGTGCAACTTAAGGGCATTTCCTCTTGTTCTGTCACTTGTCATCAGCCCTTCTGTGGACAGTCTCCAGTACATCAATGACCTTGTAGTGAGGGGCCCAACACTAAACACAGGATTTGAGGTGTGGCCTCACCAGTGCTGAGAACAGGGGGACAATTATTTCCCTGCTCCTGCTGGGCACTCTACTTCTGATACAAGTCAGGATGCCATTGGCTTTCCTAACCACCTGGGCACGCTGTTGGCTCATGTTCAGCTGCTGTCAACCAGCACACCCAGGTATTTTTGCACTGGGCTGCTTTCCAGCCACTCTGTCCCCAGCCTGTAGTGCTGCGTGGTGGTGTTGTGACTCAGGTGCAGGACCTGGCTCCTGGCCTTACTGAACCTCATACAACTGGCTTCAATCTGTCAATCCAGCCTGTCCAGATCCCCCTGCAGAGCCTTCCTACCCTCCAGCAGCAGATCAACACTCACACCTGACTTGGTGTTGTCTGAGAACTCAGTTAGTGTACCATCAATCCCCTCATCCAGGTTATCCATGAATATATTAAACAGGGCTGGCCCCAGTATGCTGGACCTTAAGGAACACCACTTGTGACTGGCCACCAACTGGATGTAGCTTCATTTGCCACCACTGTCTGGGCCTGGCCATCTAGCCAGTTTCTAACTCAACAAAGAGTACACTCATCCACACCTGGGAAGCGAGTTTCTCCAGGAGAAAGGAATTTAATCTCGAAGACAAAGTTATAAGTAACTAAAAACTTGCAGATAGAAGTGTTAAAGATTAAGATTATGCTGACTTCTTTTTAGATCATCTTTTGCACAAGTTGTATTTTCTACCTTATCAATATATCGGTTTTGGTTTTTTTTAGTGACTCCTGTATTTGCTAGTGTTCCCAGTGACATGACAGTGGAGGTTGGCACAAACGTGCAGATCCCATGCAGTGCTCAAGGAGAGCCAGAGCCAGTCATTACATGGAATAAGGTACTAGATCCTCAGTTATTGCAGAAAGTCAGTAGCCTTTTTAATCTCTTCATAATTAGCTATCTAAAGTGCACATTGTCAAATTATTGCTTTCTCTGGTGTCTGAAACATTACCTGAAGTTCAATCAGTAAGTCTTTAGTACAGAGAATGTATATAGATACTGAACCTGAATTTTGTATGGTTAAATATACATTTATGCAAATTATTATACAGACCAGCTAAAATTCATAATATTTGCCATAAAAGGTCTGTGTATTTAGTGACAGTTCTGTGCAAACATCCCATTAGTATTCACACTATCAATGACATTATAGATATAAACCAATAAAGAATACTGTATTGCTGAGCCCTTTGACACTGTTAGGTTGACACTTCAACCGGGACAGGCTTTGGTAACAACTGTTAACTCACTGTGGCTTTGATTTCTATTGTTGTAATAATTGCTGTATCAAACTGTAGTTATTAGCAGAGTTACCAGTGAATTAATGAGTGCGAATATTGATCTTCAGTTTTTCTGATTATCTTCTTCTCTTGAATTAGTGAGCACTAGAAAATGTATTTTATGAACCTTAAATAGCTTTTAAATGCATAGCAGATGAGGAACTGATACACTTAAAGCTTTTGAGATCTATTTCAGTGGGTTAATTTTGAAAAAAATTAAATATATGTGGTCTTAAGTGGTGCTATCTTATTTTTGCGTCATAGATTTTATTTGGTGAGAGCCTATAACTATTAATATACTTTGTTTTATAATAATGAGTACTTTTAAAACTAAAGAAATAGACTATACAATTTAGAATTACATGTAATTTTTCTGTATAAGCTTATCAATCTATATGGCTGTGATCTTGGAATACAAAATAGAAATACAAAATAAAAAGTAAAAGTAGAAGAGAAAAAGATGACAAACATTCATGTATGAAAATAAGTGTATTTAGAATAACTAAACTTTTGGGCTTTCCTGCAGGATGGAGTACAGGTAACTGAGAGTGGAAAATTTCATGTTAGTCCAGAGGGATTTCTTACCATTCGCGATGTTGGAACAGCTGATGAAGGTCGATATGAATGTGTTGCCCGGAATACCATAGGATACTCCTCTGTTAGCATGGTGCTTAGTGTAAATGGTAAGATACCTGATTGAGAGGTATGAGTTACATTATTAGTTTTGTTCTAATTGCTTAATGTGTAAGATGAAAAGCAATTAACAAAATTGAATTTGTTCTTTTCATATTTTTTCTCTGCTAATTCTCTCTCTCTTTTTTTTTTCATCTTTAATATTAACAGGTGTGAGTAAAATGGGAGTATGTCAGAATAGGAATGTCTCTAGGAGTTAAGTTTCAAAACAATCTGTGCTTTGGGCTCAAGTTTCTTTCTACTTTCTTGAGATATTATGCAAACCTATTAGAATTTGCTAGTCAAATACAGAATCTAATCTTTAGAGATAACCTTACAAAAAGTCTTCTGGCATCTTCAAAGGGGCACATATAGCACTTGATTAAAAATTGGGCTGCAGTCATTGTGAAAGAATTGCAGAAAGTCATACAGACCTTAAGACACTAAAAGAGAAAGCAGAAAAAAAGGGGAAATATTTGATAAATAAATAAAACATCCAAAGAGGCTAAGGAAATATCTTTGTTACAAAGATTGACCATACTACTTTTCTGACTTATTGACTAAAACCGCTGATTTTTCAGATTAATTTTGATGGAAAATAAAAGAAAACTCTGTGATTTCTTGTCTTTCAGTAGAAAATATTAGACAATATTTTTGTATCTTTGAAAAATTAGTATATAGCTGTGATTTCTTCAGCATATTGGATACTGTTTCCCAGTGTAATTTCTGATGTTCCACATTTTGTTTACTATTAATAAATATGTATCGGTGATTTTTCTAATTATTGATTGTCATGATATCAATCACATGGTATCAATAAAACTATTATGTTCTCTGGCTTAAGTTGCCTTTAGTAGACTTAGTCTATACTTTCCTCTTTCAAAAAGTAATATTTCTTTAATCTGTGAAGGTGACTGGGGAGAGAAAAATTGTAGGGCTAGAAATCATTCATCAATAAGTTTGCATCTGTCTATATGAAGTCTACAAAGGAAAGGACGTCCATAGAAATGAGTTAATCTTGGTTACTCTGGAGATGCATAGACAAAAAAATACTTTTGTTTAGGAAAGATTAGCCAGGTCTCAAATCAATCAGAGGTCTGAAAAATTAAGCCAGTAATTGAACTAAAACTCCTGTGGAAATGAGTTTCATTCACATAGTGCAGGTATCAACTGTGATCATTCTCATCTGCTGTAATCAACAAACTACAAAACTTGTTTCTAAGCTGATCTGCAGTAATTATTTGTAATGTGGTTAATTTCTTGTAAACAGCAGCATAAATAAACCTAAAACTAGTGAAACTACCCTTGATTAATCTGCATTCAGTCTGAAACCATAAGTGATGTTTCTTCTTAAAATTAGTGGGTTATCAGATATTGTTTCTCTGTGGTTGCTTTAAAAATGAATCTGTCAGAGAAGTAAGGAGGACAAGTGGACAGATTATAAGTATTGGGTAATTGCTACGTGGAAAATAATAATGGCATAGCCAGAAATGCCTAAAAACTTGCATGACAATTTTTCTTTTAAACAGGGTAATGTTTTTTCAATGTTGCTAAAGCCTACAAATATTTTCTTAATATTGAGACAGAATAAGCACAAATGTATAGAAACAGGGATGGAAATTTTTGTTGGCCATGTTGGCTAATATTTTAAAGATGCTTTTCTATTCCTGTTTTTTTCTGTCCTTTTCTGTTTTTTTGTAAAAAAATCATTCCCCCTCCCCCACTAAATTAAAAAAAATATTGTGTGAAAGTCTTGCAAGGAGCTTTAACTTTTAATATTTCTCAATCTAAAAGGAGAACTGCTAGCAATAAATAGTCTAAACAAAAATCAAATGAGATATAGTTAAGATCTGACCGAGGTTTATAATTCAGCCCAGGTGTACCACTAATCAGAAAAACAGCTCTACATGTGAACACTAAGCTTGCATCTCATGTAGATAGCACTAGAGAAGGTAACCAGCCTTTTTATTTTTACAGTCTGCAATGTTGCACTGTCTGGCTGGTTTGTGGCACACAAATCCTCTCTGAAACAACTGAAATGAGAGTAATGAACCTGTAAATTGTATTATCTGATAATGTTTCTGTATGGTTGCTGTGAAAATGAAGCTGGCAAGCAAGGACAGTTGGTAATTAGGACAGATCAGAGACCACTTGCCCTTAGGCGCTGTGGTCAGCTCATTTTGGATGCTGGGAGTAGATTGTCAGGAACCTGAGGCTGCCCTCAGGGCACAGGAAGGGGCTTCATCTACAGCTATAAGAAGCCAGGGACTGCTTTATTTGATGGTATAGATGGTTAAGTTTGATTGCCTGGACCTAGACTATGAAACTCACATAGACACAGTTTGAGCTGCCGTTTATAAAGGAATAATGAAAAGCTGCCCAGAAAAGAAAATAAAGTTATGAAAAGCTTGCAAACAGAAGTTTTGATGTCAGCTGATTTTATACATCTGCTGATTTTGTTCCAGTATAATGGCTTTGGACTTTTTCCCTATTTTACCCTTCTTCCTGTGTGACTTGTCCAGTCTAAACACCCACTGGAAGTTGTTAGCTGTTGTCCCTGGATCTGGTAGTTCTTCATTCAGATTGAAAAGAAGGTTATTACCCCTAGATAGGTTGTACAAACATCCAGCTTCAACTGAGCACTGAATTAGTGAATTTCCACTATTATATGGAGTTGTTAAGTATCTTTTGAGCATGCAATTTTTAATGTAGTGTTAAAAAGATTCTTTTACAGTAGAAAACTAAGTAGTGATCAAAATAAATAAAATATTTACTGCCCTTTAAAATTATTATGTGTTGCTTATTATACTATGCTCGGGAGAAGAGGGATGTTAACTTACAGTACCACATAGGTACAGTAAATTATGTTTGTTAAGTACCACTTGTAACATATGTAACTTGTAACACTTGTAAGGCCTTTAAATTCTTACATTGAGTTCAATACTAATTCAGTACTAGTTGAATCGAAGGGGAAATCTGCGTTGATTTCAGTTGGTATAGGTCAGACTTTTGATAGCAATACCTAAAACATGATAATACACCACATCAGAAAAAACCCTTTGTAATAATTCATTTTTTCTTTAATCATCTGTACTTGATATTGTAGGTCTAGTTAATGGACAGTTAAACACTATGTGAATTTATCTTTATTTTGTTTTAGAATTATAAGCAAGCTAACTTTTATATTAACTTCTGGTTTAAATGAACTTTGTTCTACTGTAATATGCTTTGATAGAATTGCAAAATAGTTAAGAATTTTGTATTTGGATGAACTAATGCTTAATGAACAAGGGTTTATTTTGTACAACCAAAATGATGTCGTGTCTAGACTCTGTTTTATAGAAGTACCTTTTTATGTGTGGCCATTTTTTGCAATAACATGTGAATTCCTTTTTCTGTAGTTCCTAATGTCAGCCGAAATGGAGATCCTTTTGTACAAACATCAATTGTGGAAGCAATTGCAACTGTTGACAGAGCAATTAATTCAACACGTACACATCTGTTTGACAGGTATCTCCTTTGGGTTTTTTTGTATTGACAAGTCAAAATTAATTTTCTATATACTAGAAAGAATGGAAGATTTATTAAACAAGAAATCATTTTATTATTTAAAAGACAGTGTTAATATCTGATTAGTTCTGAGAATAACAGTTTAACACATAAGGATTCCTATTGTTTATACACTTGCTGAGATCTCTATTTACTGCATATATCTGCTGAGATGATGTGCATTAAAATGCTACTAAATATTTCATTGCCACTAAATATTTAATGTTCTATTATTTTATTAAATTTTTTTTTCTTTTTGGTTTGCCTTCCATTTTGAGATGAATAACAAAGGTATGTACTAATCATGTTGCTGAACATTTATGTGATTTATGTAGTACTGTTGTTTTGTAACTCCCGTGTACACTTACTACTTTTTTCCAAATTATCTATCAGTCGTCCTCGTTCTCCAAATGACTTGCTAGCCTTATTTCGATACCCAAGGGACCCATACACTGTTGAGCAAGCAAGAGCTGGGGAAATATTTGAAAGGACATTACAGCTTATTCAAGATCATGTACAAGATGGTCTAATGGTTGACCTGAATGGAACAAGTCAGTACTGTTTCCTTATTTTTCTCTGTTGAAGTGTATTTGCCTTCTTAATTCATTATGCTTCAGGAATCATTTATTTTGTGAGTTTTGGTCCCAGTTGCAGAACCATTGCATTGAAATCAGTGAAGTATTTGACTTTGCAAAACCTTATCAGATTCAGTCCTTGGTTTGCACATTGTTCATTATGATGTAACTCTCTTTGAGCTCTCCAACTAGAATGTTTTTATTTTTTCTCACATTAACATATTAGGCAAAAGTTCAGATTCAGATTCTTCTACTGGTAAAAGTTAGTATCATGGAAGTGCATAATGCATCCTCAGTGTTAACTCCCTGTGTGTTAATTTATGAGGACCATTGTCATAGTAGAACAGACCTTTCTGTTGTGTGCTAAAATAAGCAGTATTTTGTTTCTGTTTCTCTAAGAAAAACTATTTCCCTTGGCAGGGAAAAAATATGATATAACAAGGATTTGTATACTTTATAAACCAAGGTTTCTGCATGTACCACAATAGTATTCAAAGAATTATTTGCTACTTATTCTATAAGTGCACATCAAACTGAGCTAATTGTTCCATTTCACACTAACCTGATGTATTAAGAAATGCAGTTCTTGTTGCTTTTTAAAAATAGCAAAACAAAAAAAAAGTGAGGTTTAATTTCTGCCCTTTAGGTATTGGAGTTCAAGTTAATGAAGTCCAGCTGAAGCATAAACAGCTAATATGTGTAGATATGTGTGTGGATAGGCTTGAAACATAGGACAGAAGAATTTGAAAATAGTGATAGTTTTAGGAGACCTTTTGAGATTTGAGATGGAGCCAAAAACTACATTGAAAATCTAGAGAAGATACTTATTATATTCTTTTTGATGATGTTTATAATTATTTACTGTAACTTCCGAAAACTTTAACTTTGACCATGAACTAGGCAAGTTCAAAGTGCACCTAGGCCAAAGACCACAAGCTTTGTGGAGTACTGTAACATTTGCTAGTAAAAGAAACTTGTTACTTATTATTAGAGTCTGAGTTAATAATTTGTGATGGATTGTTTACCACAGAAACTTTTTTAAAATTATTTGAAGGCTGATGTTTTATAAGAGCAACCCAATTTGATTTGGTTCTCTGATTAGATGCATATGCAAGCATATTGAATACAATACTAACAATATATGAAATATGATGTGTGAGAATTGGTTGAATACTTTTCACTAGGATTTCTAATAGTGCAACATCTAAAGTTTACCAAAAACGGGCATGGAAGCCATGGATAGAAATTAATGAACACAAAATCAGGCAACTTTCTGTGATACTGGAAATTCTGTTCACAATCAGAGCATGCTTTTCAGGCCTATAGAATCCACAGAAACCTGGCTTTTAAGGTGACTTGAATAGTAAAATAAATCTGTTTTCATTTGAATAGCCTAATACTCAGATTTTTAATAGTAATTTTTGCTCTTATTTCGTTTTAATTCAAAATGGAGAGCTCAATGAAAAGGGTTTAGCACTTTTGCATTGGGAACAGCTGAGAAACTTGACAATTTCCAATTCAGAGCCTTTTTTTAGTGTAAAACCTTGGAATATCCCAAGGAAAGACTATGGAGCCAAATTCTCCTCTGCAGTGCCAGACTGTATAACAAGGGGAATGGCCACAAATTGCTGCTTTGGAGGTTCAGACTGGATGTTAGGAAACAGTTTCTCACCAGAAGGCCAGTGCAGCACTGGAGCCAACTTACCCAGAAATGCTGAGGAGTCTCAGCCTTCGAAGCTTTTCAAGTCTGCTTGACAGGTATCCAGCTGAACTGATCTAATGCTAAAGACAAACTTGCTTTAAGCAGGAGCTTGGTCTGGATAAAAGGTCCCTTCTAATCAATATTTCTCTGGCTCTATGAAACATCTTCCTTGCAGTTTGTTAAAAAGAAAAAAAAAGCTCATATTATGTGAATTAAGCTAGCCAGCTTCTAAGGACTGGAAATGCGCAGCACACAGCCTTTTAAAAAGCACAGATAAAGTCAGTGCCTACAATGTGAAGGGTAATTAAGGATTAGAGGCTAGCATCAGAAAGCCATCAAATCTAATCCATAATGAGACATTGCATTCCATTTGAAATTCTAAAAGGAGAAGCTGAGCCTTTTATTTTAAATTGGTACAGAAGGTCATTCCACCCGAAAGATTCACAGCTTGGTTTCAGAAATGGGGGTGGCAACCAGGATAACCACAGCAGACAAATGTTTATTTGAATGAATAATGTTCTTAAGGAAAGAACTCCATGATGAATGAAAATAATTTAAACAGGAGTGTTATTAGAATGAAGATACATTTTCTGGGTGTAGTTTTAGAATTAAACTGCCCTGGTAGCCAGCATATGCTATCATTAATATACTCAAAGAATGTATTTTGCTGCGTTACCCAGTGGCACTCACTGGTTCTGCTCTGTGGCACTTTTTTTTTTTTATCCTAGTCTGGAGTATTCCATAAAATAATTTCTGTATGTCTACATGAGATGTTAGTTTTGCCTAATGTCAGGACTAGGTGTCTGATGTCTTTGCTTTGACTTGTAAACCATGAGGAGTACTCATAGCCTGAGGCTGAGAAAACATAGCTCCCCTGGCTGAGCAGAGGTCCTGTCCCAGCTGGGCAGCTAGGAGCAATTCAGTCCCTTTGGAGGCAAAGACAAAGTGAGGCTTTAGGTGGTTTGTTTGCAATTACCCTGCATTGTGGAATTTGGCAGAGAGCCAGCATGCCTAACACACATTTATGTGGCGAATTTAGATGAAGGCCCGTGTCTTTGCACGCACACTGGGACTGAGCTCAGGACTAAAAGTAACATTTCCTGAGTTTGTGCAATTAGCTGGCAACGACCTCTTGCAAAACTGCATTCAGTTCATATTCTTGAGTGATTGCCATCATGCTGGGAACCCCTTGAGCGTGTGGGAACACAGTACCACTGTGCACTCATTTCCTTTTTTCCTTTTACCTATATACTGCTTGTTCAGTTTTATTCCTGACTGCAGGCTTTCCAGATTAAGATCCATGGTGGTGTATGATGGTTATTAGTTAGTTAAACATCCACCTGCACTGCCAAATATTCCACCTTCTGGACAACCTGGATCCTGGAACCTTATGCATCCACACTGTATATCCGTTAGTCCCTCAAGGTGTGGCTTTTGCTTTGTATCAGCAGCTCCCTTTTGAAGTGAATCTCCCAGTTGTCCCCACTGACAGCGCTTTGGTGAGATTTCTGATATGGTCTTGAACAGGGTGAATTCTTTTGAACTCACATGAAAGATCTTCTGAAGGAAACATATTCTTATCCTACAATGGATACAGTAGGCACGTCTTTTTCAGCAGCAAAATTTTCACTTTACAGACACATTTATTGTGGTCATCTCCAAAGCTGATAATGTAGATGTAGCCAAAATAGCCACAACTAATGACTTTTGTTTTTCTTGAAATTAAATCCAAATGTTACTAGGTAAAAATCACTTTTAGAATGATCCCTAATGCGCAGCCTGACTTTTTTACTATTTGCAGTCACACAACACTATACTAGGAGGCCTTGTAATCTTCAGTCCTTACACATGCTGTCATGCCACAACAGAGAGCATGCAACACAGTCTTTATCTGAGGTTCTAAACACATAGTTCTAATGAATTACAGTATATATTTTGTATATATTATTTTTCTATGAAGTGCGAAAAAAATGCAGGAAAACTGTGAGTATGTTTTAGTCCCAAAGTTAAGTGCAGAGGAAACCTGTGCAAAGTGCTACACAGAAGCAGTTTTATTTAGAAACTAGTCCTGGGTGCAGATGTGATTTACTATACACACTTGTCCTAGCGATCCCTCCACATTTGACTGTATTGATAGTGGTTATTTTCTTCAGTAGTCTTTATTGATTTTTTTTTTCCTGAAAATTCTGTAACTTTTGCTGTAATAAAGCAAAACAAAGTAGTAATTTTTAGTGAATTGTCAAATCTCAAAAGATAAAGTCCACGTAAGTGTCATTGGCAGTTTTAAAAATGCTTTTATTAACATGGAGAAAATGTTCCATTTGTCTCAATATAAGGCTTTTATTTCTGAAAGTATCTCTGAGCTCTTAAGTGACCAAACAAGTAATGAACTCCTTTTGTTATAATTTTGTAAAAATTGTACTTTAATTGGCATTTTAGAAAGTTATATAACTTTATATATTATTTTTACTGTTCCTTTTTTAAAAATAGGGATGTTTAATATGGTGGGAAGTGTAATAAAATAAAATAGTATTTAAAATAGATTTGTGATCTGTGGGGATGGTGAGTCTATAAAGTCTTTGATTTTTCTCTTTTCTGGTTTCAGGTTATCACTATAATGACCTTGTATCTCCACAGTACTTGAATCTCATAGCTAATCTCTCAGGTTGTACAGCCCATCGACGAGTGAACAACTGCTCAGATATGTGTTTCCACCAGAAGTACAGGACACACGATGGAACATGCAACAACCTTCAACATCCCATGTGGGGTGCTTCTCTGACAGCTTTTGAACGTCTGTTAAAGTCAGTCTACGAAAATGGATTTAATTTGCCTCGGGGGATTGAACCCAGGAGGTTGTCTAATGGTTACCCACTCCCAATGCCTCGCTTGGTTTCAACTACTCTGATCGGGACGGAAACAGTAACTCCTGATGACCAGTACACTCACATGCTCATGCAGTGGGGTCAGTTTCTTGACCATGACCTTGACCTCACCGTGGCTGCCCTAAGTGAGGCCAGGTTTTCAGATGGTCAGCATTGCAGTTCTGTTTGTACAAATGATCCTCCATGCTTTTCGATCATGATACCACCAAATGATCCCAGAGTTCGAAATGGTGCACGCTGCATGTTTTTTGTACGCTCCAGTCCAGTCTGTGGAAGTGGCATGACATCTCTCCTGATGAATTCTGTGTACC
Source organism: Campylorhamphus procurvoides (assembly GCA_013396655.1). Taxonomy (NCBI): domain Eukaryota; kingdom Metazoa; phylum Chordata; class Aves; order Passeriformes; family Dendrocolaptidae; genus Campylorhamphus; species Campylorhamphus procurvoides. Next base: position 233,587 of record WBMV01000957.1, on the reverse strand, counting down.
CACGAGAACAGATCAACCAGCTGACTTCATACATTGATGCATCCAATGTGTATGGCAGTTCGGACCATGAAGCACTAGAAATCAGAGACTTGGCGAGTCAAAGGGGTCTCCTGAGACAGGGCATCGTACAGAGATCTGGCAAGCCCCTTCTTCCATTTGCCACTGGCCCACCAACAGAATGTATGAGAGATGAAAATGAGAGCCCAATACCCTGCTTCTTAGCTGGTGATCAGCGCTCTAATGAACAGTTGGGTCTTACCAGCATCCACACACTGTGGTTTAGAGAACACAACAGAATTGCCACAGAACTACTGAAACTCAATCCACATTGGGATGGTGACACAATATATCATGAAACACGCAAAATTGTTGGTGCAGAAATGCAACACATAACATTTAGCCATTGGCTCCCTAAGATCTTTGGAGAGGTAGGCATGAAGATGCTTGGCGAATATAAGGGTTATGATCCCAGTGTTAATTCTGGCATAACTAATGAGTTTGCAACTGCCGCTTTTAGGTTTGGTCACACACTCATTAATCCTTTTCTGTATCGACTGGATGAAAACTTTGAACCTATTCCACAAGGCCATCTACCTCTTCATAAGGCATTCTTCTCTCCATTTCGGATTGTAAATGAAGGAGGCATTGATCCGCTTCTAAGGGGATTTTTTGGTGTTGCTGGTAAGATGCGTGTCCCGTCACAATTACTCAATACAGAATTAACAGAAAGACTCTTCTCCATGGCACGTACTGTGGCTTTAGATCTGGCAGCTATGAATATTCAGAGAGGCAGAGATCATGGAATTCCTCCCTACCATGATTTTAGAGTTTACTGTAATCTTTCTTCAGCTCAGACTTTTGAAGATCTGAAAAATGAAATTAAGAATCCTGAAATCAGGGAGAAACTTAGCAGGTGAGCCTGAGGTGAAGAAAAACAGTCAATTGTCTAAATGTGCATGCAAAATTATAGCTAAATGTCTTATCTAGAAAAAGATATTTCTTAAGAAAGACTTAAGGGGGTATTTTAAGGAACTTCTATCAGTAGTAGGAAATAGATGTTAAAAATTTCCACAGACAGATAACTTCTCCACTTCTACATCTCTGTGAACTATAAGAAGATAATATATACAGTATGTATCCATGAGATTATCAATTTGAAATGCCTGGTTTTGTAAATGCTGTTAAATATGAGTACTATTTCAGTTTAATGCCAGTCTCGTGCAAATATGTTCAGTTCCATTCATTCCTTACAATAAAACAGAGTACGGTATCGTTCACTGTAGTGTCATGTGGACATCCTTCACTACCAGTAATCTGTTTTTTTTTAGAGCTTCAGTGTTTGAAAATAAGTCTTCAGCTACCTGCCACCCTAACTTATCTGCACAAAATCAAAGACGGAAAATTAGTCTCAGCTACAGTAAAAGTGTGTACAGAGGGTCAGGAAATGGAAGCTATAAAAAAGAAACAATTCCAAGAAATCAGGAGAGAGCTACTAGGAGAAAGGAGATTGTGGGGTAGATTTGCAGACTCCCATGGTGTTACACACATATACAATCTACATTGCGGGATTTCTTGCATATACACCCACCCTTTGTTTACAAAGGATGAAGCCCTATCACTGGCATTTTTGCTGTGATTTATTTTTATCTCTTGCCTTTAACTTCATCACATACTGATTATTTTGTAAGTGTAAAATATTTGTTATTCAATATTTGTGTTTTTCAATTTCTAGGTTGTATGGTTCCCCACTGAACATAGACCTATTTCCTGCTCTAATGGTAGAAGACTTAGTTCCGGGGAGCCGACTGGGGCCGACTTTGATGTGTCTGTTAAGCACTCAGTTTAGGCGTATTCGGGATGGAGACAGGTAAATTGAAAGGCCATGGAAACCAAAATTAATTTTAAATTAAAGGTGCTTAATAACAGTTTCACTGTCATTTTTCCGAATGAAACTCCATTTTATTTTTGTTTATGATTTTAAAATATAGTTGAAAAGATGGAGAGTACAAGTTGAAAACATTGTTAGAAGCCATGATTATTTTTTAAATCTGTTACTTTTTATGAATGTGTCATACCGCCCCCCCCAAAAGCATAAGAGCCAACACATGCTGAATTTCCTTTTACCAGATATTCAAGTCACTTACCTTTTTGAAAAGTGGAAAATACTTATCTCCTTTCATTGATATTTAGTTATTTTATTGGCAAAGACATTTTTTTAATTACTTTACATGCACATTATAAGCAATTTCTCGTTTTCTGTTTCAAGAGTACCTGAAATAAGAGAATATTCATTGCTATTGTCACAGCAGTCACATCTCCTTTACACACTTTCAACACAGTTGTTTGATATTTGAAAATCAACATTTCCTTCATTTTAACGTAATTTGTGACCTAGAATGTTTTGGTTTTTTTTCATGGCATGGGTGTAGAAAGTCTTAGCCTGATTAATCCCATCCTAATGAAAGGGAAATAGAGGACTACTTAGGAAATTAGATTTGATTCACTTTATTTAACATTATTTTCTTCATTTATGTTATCAAATTGCTGCTTAGGATATTATAAAGGCTTTTTTATTTCTGTAGTCAATAACCCAGACCTTTTTGTGTGCTTTTTGAAAAGAAACTCCAAACCTTCTTATTCAAAATCTGTTTAAAAATGAAGCTGTGAAGCATAGACCTCTCAAACCTGAAGGCAGAGAGTAAAAGGAGACATACATGCCATATGGGCTCCTGGTTGCTGGTGACAAGTACCTATTTGTGTCACAACAAGATACTGATACTGCTTTTGTGGTTTTGTGGGGGTTATTGTGGTGGTTTTTTGTTTGTTTGTTTGTTTTTTTGTGTGTGTATCTATTTGCATTTTTCAACAAAAACACTTCTTTCTGGTTATGTTGAGGGGGGTTTTTTGGGTTTTGTTTGGTTTGGAATTTTTTTCTGGAGCAACATTTAGAAAATATAGGAAAACATTGAATATTTAAGAAATGGAATTCCACTGTCCAAGGAATACATGTTTTGAAGCAACATGCCAGCGAATAATAAAATATTGTTAGACATAATGAAAGCAACTTTCACTTCTTTGAAAAGCCTTTACAAAGGGTGCAGGATCAAAGGTGACAAGACTGTGCAAATCAAATGTACCTGTGTATGGAAAAGGGGTGATGTTTGAAGGGAGCCTAATTTCATGTCAAGATGGAAATTTCAGAATCTGGTCCTAGTACTTGGAAATTCATTGGCCACTGTCCAATGCCTTACGAAAATTATACACTAAGTAGGTAAAATGAAATTTGTTGACTATTCTAAGTTTACTATAAAATTGGTTTTGATTCATAAGGAGCCTCTTTTTCATGTTTGAAATAGGTGAGAAAAAAGTATCAATACAGAATTCTCTATAGTTTTCTGAGGCAGAATCAATATCACAGGGGGCAATTCTTATATGTTAGAATAATGTAAAATGTTTTCAAATATTGGACAGTAAACAACATTTCTATGGAAGGCTTGCTTTTCATAGTAATATATTATTTATATTTGCTATTGATAACAGGCTTTTAGCCCATTCTGTTTAAAAAAAAATAAATTTGAAAGCATAGTGTTTCCTCCTTCAATACAATGAATTAACTGAGCATATGTTAGGAAGTCCTTGAATCAATATAGTCATGAAAATAGTTTTAACAGAAAAAAATTTCATTATTAAATTAAATCATCTCACTTATCTTGATAATAAACTAGGTATAGATTAACCATTCTTCTAATCTTAACAATGCCATCAAAATATTTGTATACCTATGGGAAAGTTGCCCAAAGAAAGAAATTATCGTCGTTTAAGTGTCTACCTTAAAAGAACCCTGAACGTGATAGTCTAGTGCCATTTTAGATGTCTAAAGATACCCAAGACATTGAAGTTAGATTAGATGAGATGTCAAAGAATTTGTTGAAGATTTCAGCCCTTTCAGACTGTCAGCATGACTCTAGGGCTGTGGTGATACCAGGCACTTATATTTTGGCATCTGGATCACTCCCCTGTAAAGTTGAGAACATCATTTATAAAATAATTATTTTTTCCTGAACACAGTATTGAAGTATCTTTGGTAAACAGCCTGTTTTGATTTTTTTCACCACCAAACTTGTCTTTTCTTTGAGATTACAGGTTATGGTATGAGAACCCGGGTGTGTTCATGCCTGCTCAGCTCACTCAGATCAAACAGACATCTCTTGCCAGAGTTTTGTGTGATAATGGTGACAACATAACCAGGGTACAACAGGATGTCTTTAGGGTGGCTGAATTCCCACATGGATATAGTAGCTGTGAAGATATTCCTAAACTGGACCTCAGAATGTGGCAAGATTGCTGTGAAGGTCTGTATACAGGTGGATTTGGGGGCATTAATGTGTGTGCAGTATGTTAAGTGCCCATTTTAATTTAAGAATATATTTTACTGTTGTTTGGGTTTTGTTAAGACATTACAAATTCAAATCTGGAGCACAGCCCCTGTAAGTGGGCAGTCATTCTGTATTTTGTATTAAATAGGCAAAGTATAACCAAAAGCAGAGATTTGTGCATTGCATGGTGTAGATAACTATGTTCTTGTTTTCTTTCTTTTTGCTAATAAATATTTTTGTTCATTGCCATCTCCTTCAAAAGTTAGGAGAGTAGGGTGATTTGTTTTTCTTCAAAAATAAGCTTTTTTTCTTCTGAAATAGCATTTGCTTAGCTGCATGAAGCACAGGACATTGTTTTGTGGCTTGCATGTTAGCTTCTGTCTCATGCAGATTTTTTGCATGGCCTCTCTTTAGCCAGGATCACGTCAAACTTCACCGCGTCTGTAACACAGTTTAAATCCTTTCCCAAGAGAATCTTCTGGACTATGCAGAATGGTTTTCAGTAGCATCAACAACAAAATACTTCAGAGGACAATGACCTCTCTTTATTGAGATCTCCTCAACAATGTTGTTATCATTTTCTTTTCACAAAACTTGAATGGCATCCCCAGGCTATAAAAGAATATTCAGGAAGTTTGGGACCTTAGCTGTTGAACTGTGACTATACAGAAATTGCTGTCAGACAAAATACTAATTGGAAAAACTTACTCTTATTTGACAAGATAATGGTACTTTTAGTTTATGATCATTAGAATCTTATAATTAGCATATATGTATATGAATACTCTAGCTTTCAATATCAATATCTTGTAGATTTGCTGATGAAAGGTATCCAGATCTGTGTTCCTTGTCTTTTCTACTGCTGATTCTCTTGAGTGTACTACTGCTGAATAGGCTCTACAATATTCTGTTTAAAGATATGCATGAATAAAGAATCGGCGGATTGCATTTTTGAGAGAAGTCACAATCTTCCACTAGTGTCTACTTAACTCTTTTGTAAGATATAATTGTCCCCAATGACAAAGAGCTCAGAATACAGCTCAGAATTTAAGGCAAAAGGTAAAAGTTCAACTGATGGAGGATGTCCCTGCAATCTGTTACAGATACAAGAAATACTGAGAGAGATTCTAAGTGATGTGACTGTAGCGTAAGAACAAACTCAAATATCAAAAAAAAGAAGGGTAGATAGAGAATTATTATTCAGAGTATCATGCATCTTAGCTTTAACTTTTAAACTGACTACTGTATTATCTTGTAAGGTAAACAAGTCTTTTCAAAATAAATCCTTCTTTTCTCATGTTAAAGACAATATTGCCAGGGAAGTGGAACCTTAGATAGCATAGGGAGCCCCATTTTTTTGGATTTAATGCAAATTTGAAAATAATTGGAAACTCAGAAAGGAGGAAGTAGAAACAAAAGTAACAATTTTTGCTAAAAACAAAACAAACAAAAAGCAAACCCAAAAATGAAACAACAAACACATAATAACAAAGAAAGAAAAAAAAACCAGGAAAAAACACTTTGTCCACTTCTGTGTTGTTGAGCTGGTAACTGGCTTTTCTTCAGTGCAGCTACAGCCACAGTGAGAGGATGGTGCTGGAGAGTTTTCGCGATGGTGGCAGGTGTAGTGACACGCCCCTCCAGGTGAAAGCAAACTGTGGCCTGTACTCTGCCACTAAAGGAATGGAGAAAAATGCATTTGCAGTGTCAACAGTGGCGTACCACTTTGCTGCCTTGGATTCCCGTTCTTACTGAAGCTCCAGCATGTCCAGCACAGGAGCACTCAGTGCTGGGGTAACTTCATTCAAGCCATGATAGTCCACAGTCAATCTCCATTCCCCTCAGAATTATGTACAGGTCAGATGGGGCTGTTGAAGGGTGAGTGGGTCTTGCTGACTTTGTGGATCATCTTATGGGTGGGGTTCACAGAGTCATAGTTTGTTCAGTATTGCTGATAGTCCACTGTTGTGGTGGCAATTGGCACCTGCTGTTCCTCAACCTTCAGCAGTCCCATAGCAGAAGGACTGTCTGAGAGGCCAGGTAATGCATTCAACTGTTTAATCCCTTCTGTCTCCACAGCAGCTATCCCAAAAGCCCATCAGTATCCTTTTGGATCTTTCAAGTACCTGTTTCTGATATCCAGGATACATGGGGCATCTGGACTAGTCACAATGGGGTGTTTCTGCCAGTCCTTCCCAGTCAAACTCTCTTCAGCTTTCACCACTGTCAGCTCTTGAGAACCCCCTGTCACCCCAGCAATTGAAATAGATTCCACACCTACACACCCTGATGACATTAGAGTGCATTGTGCACCAGTTTCAACCACAGCCTTGTATTCGTGTGGGTCTGACATGCCAGGCCATCAGATCCACGCTGTTCAATAGACACAATTGTCCCATGCCTCTACTTAGCTAGAGGAAGGACCCTCTAATACTGCTCTTGGCAATCACAGCTTTCTTCCTGTGAATACATGCGGGAGGTCTGTTCCAGTGGAGCAGGCATGTTATCGCCCTTCCAGTTCTGTCTATGGACTTGCCCACAAGAGACTGGAGGTACATCCATCCTCGTGGAATTTCCTCTAGTCATTTTTTCTTTTAAACCCATGGTGCTGAAACGTACGTGGGTTTTCCATCCCACTTCATGTCTTCCTAGTGCTCATGTAGAAAAAACCACTGGTTCGTCCGTGTGGTATACCCCCTCTCCTTAGGTGGGTATGCTTGTTCCAGATGGCAGAGACTCTAGCTTGCACTGGCAAGACATGGGCAATGCTCTCTTTAATCTCCTCTCTGAGTTTTTTTCTCTGTCTTTTACCTCTAGTCAGTGCCATGAGACTCCTAACCAAAGTCTCTGCAGTAGAGGTACAGACCCATGGACATATGGGCCCCAGGGCATGGATAGTGTTATTATATGTCCTGAGTAATGTATGTACTTGTTATAGAGCCCACTGTCTCTTGGTTTTCCTCAAAACACATTGACACCAGGAAGCTGGAGTATACAAATAGCCCCTGGTGTCCAAGGGTCCACCACATCCGCGATGTGCACTTGACCTGGTTGGGGTTGCCCGTCCCTTCTGAAAAATACCTCCAACAGTGCCATTTTCTCTGAGGCACTGGATCCCTTCCTCCATGGTCTCCCAGGCCTTCTTATGATGATGCTCCTGCAAGTCATGCCTGTACACAAACCTCTCTCTCACACTTGTTAGAAGCTGTGCCCAGAGATAAAGAGGTTGTGACTCCCTCATGAACACCTGCTCGATACCCACATCCTGGGCCAGAGACCCTGAAAACCTTGTTTTGATATGGTCAAATGTCCCTCCTTCACCCATAAGATCTCAAACTCAGATCAACCAGGTTAAAATGGGCTTGCTCAGGTGTCAAGTAATGTCTTTCCGCAAATTGCGGAGATTATCAAATGATAGGGATTCAGTGATTGTCTCTGGCTCTGAGGGTGCCGCCTCCCCACCGTCATCCACTGGATGAACTGATTTAGTCTTAAAATTCTTTTTTTTTTGGAAAGAAGAAACTTCTATGTGCTTTGACTGTTTTTCTGGGTTAGTTACTCCCTGACTCACCGTAATATCAGGCATTTTACTCTCTTTGCCCTGGAGGTGCTGCACTGTACTGAGCAGCTTTCAGTAGGCATTGGCCAAAGCCCCGTGTGCAGCTATGAGGTGCCTCTCCATAGATCTACCATGGCATCTCTCCCTCACAGATCTCACTACTTTCATGAGGTCCTGGAGTTGTTCAAGGATGAACTTCCATGTCTTTTGAGCAGAACAATTTTCCAAGAACCTACCCACGTCCTCCTGCAACTCCTGTCACTCAAAGCTTTCTACCCTGGGACAGGCTTCTGGACATGTCCTTGAAGGATCCTGGCCCCAACCTAATACATAAGATAGGCTATAACGATGCAAACTTGTAGATGTACTACCAAAAGTAAGGTATCTCTGGCATCTAGAGAGAATTTAAACTTCCCAAAATCTGTTGTAGTGAACCTGAAGGGAAAATAGGTGAAAGTTTGAACAAAAACACTCTGCTGCATTTCCCCCCAGACTGGGTTCCATTACTTCTAAACCCCCAGAGGTAAAAGCTTAGGCTAGGGCAGGAAGACAACCTTGAAAACACATTCCAAATGAGATGCATAGGCATTGAATTCACAACTCTGTGAATCCAAATCATGAACTCAACAATAGCCACAGCTATTCTGGTTTTAGGACCCAGGTCAAGAAAAACACGTATGAACAGCATACACTTGTGCATGAATATGTACCAAAAGAACATGAATAAATTGAATAGCATGATGCCTATCGGATTCTATATCCAATGCACAAATAAATTGCTCAGAACTGTTATTTTGTCTCTACTTTTCCTTTTGAGCTACACATTGAGTGCCTGTTACTGTCTCATGTTAAGGACGGTATTTCCAGAGAAGGACCTTAGATGGCATAGAGAGCCCCCTTTTTCTTGGATTTAATGTAAATTTGAAAATCAATTGAGACTCAACAAGGGAGGAAGTAGAAACAAAAGTAACAATTTTTGCTGAAAAGAAACAAAAGGCAAAACCAAAAATGAAACAACAAACACACAGTAACAAAGAAAGAATATAACCCAGAATAAAACCACTTTGTCCACTTCTGTGTTGTGGAGCCAGTAACTGGCTTTCCTTCAGTGCAGTAACAGCCATGGACGGAATATGGCACTGGTTTTCCTGACAGTGGCAAGTGCTGCAGCAACTGCAGGAGCTGGTGCATGGTGGCAGTGGGCACTCCAAGCAGCTCTGGCAACTGCTGTGGCTGTGGGCAGGTGTATGTGGGGGTTGTATGGGGTGTCAGTATGGGTCCTGTGAGTGTGGGAAACGAGCAGGTCAGGATGGTGAGGCAGTGCCATGCAAGGCAGATGGATACAGCAAATAGGAAGTGGCAGAGCCACACCAGAGCTGCCAAAGTCATCACTGCAGTGGTAGGTTCAGGGCAGTGGCAAGCAGAGCTGAATCCATGACAGCACACCTGTGTGGGGGCTGTGGAAGCCAGGCAGAGGTTTCCTGAATCCCTGGAGGCAGCTCCCTGTTGGAAAGCCAGGCAGGAGAACAAAAAGCCACCACGGCAGTTGACACACTATAGTTCCAAGCAGCAGAGAGCTGGGGAAACTTCAGCAATGGGTCTGTGCTAGAGAGTGAGGGAGCTATAGCGGGCACAGCTCTCCCTTTTAATCCTTCCCTTCTTGTATTGGTTCACGCAGGATCTGATCTCCCCTGCCACCCCTTGTCCCACGGTGACACACACCTTAAAGCAGTGGCCCCCAGCCTCTGGGGGAGGTGGCCGTGAGGAGAGGTATGCTGGGAGCTCTGTGCTTTTTTTCTTCTTGTTGGTGAGTGCCCTCGCATAGTGGCAATGGACTTGAAACGTATAACAACTCTGAAAAAATTTCTTCCTTGAAAGACTCAGTTCAAAACATAAGAAATAAATTCTTTAAATTTCAATGAAATCTTGTATAGTATCCCCCAGATATGCTTTCTTTCAGTCCTTACTATAATTTTTACAGCTTTTTTTTTTTTAGGCATTTCAGATTTCTTTAAACAATATTTACCAAGTTTGCCATTCCCAAATTAATGATAATAATGTATAAAAATCTAGATAGGATCAGCACCTTGCAATTTTAATACAAAGTCTTCCAGAATCTCTTAAAAAAATCCCTGACATATGCCAGAACTGAGATAAAATGAATTATCACTCTTCAAGTGCTTTACCATAAATAAATAAATAAAATCCATTTTGCCAGTTCAGGATAAGTTCCCTTTGGCATAGCCCATGAAGCTTGACAGACAGTTTCACAAATGCATTATTTATACTGATTTGGAAAGATAGTAAAGCTGTTCTGAAAAATTATGTGTTGATACTCTCAATGTTACATTATCGCTGAGCCCTTTCGAGCAGATGTTATCTTTGGAAAGTCTTTAGAGAATTCATCCATTCGACAACCTGGCTTGTATTTTCATTGAAGAATGTTGCTGCCAGGGAGTACTGCTGGAGGCAGTACATTCAGACAACCGCCAAGCCAAAGAAAGGGTAAATAATTAGTGTTCTTTTAAAAATTGACTCTGTTTGTCTCCTGCTTCTGAACTCCTGAAGCCTTGCAGAGGCTAATGAAGAAAAAGCAAATTATGCATAGCTTGAGCGACTCTCTTGCATGGATGAATGACTGTGACATTTTCTGTGGGAATCTGGTTCAAGCAACTAATGTAAAAAATTTCTTTCCTTCCGTGGCACTGGGTACTCTCACCACTGTTCTGAGGTGGGAGGCATACACTCAGGAATGGCGTTTACTTTGAGTTGAGTACATTGTGAGAATTTGTTTCTTTGAATTTGTTATTGTTTATTATTTAAAAGAAAAAGAGTTAAACCATTCTCCATATTTAAAATACTCATAAAGAGTTTTATAATTAAAATTATCCTGTTAAAGTTTCAAGTACAGAATGCTGTTCCTTGCAGTTTATGTATGTTTCGTAAGTGACCGATATGTTCAACTGTTCCAGCCTGGTCTGAAACACATCTGGTTTTGTTATCCTTGCTGTTTTGTTAAAGTCAAAATACTTTTCCATATGAAGAATAGAAAAACTTAGTTACAAAAAGCTGCCTTGTGGATTTCTTAAGTAAAGCTTGTATATATTCCTTATAAAGGAAAGCATTATTCCTCTTCATAATAACAAAACCAGATTAGCTTTAGATTTCAGTTAACAAATCCTACAACGGAACAACTAGTTTATAATGGCAAAAATAGGGTACGCTGAAGTACACAAGTTTTCTTCTGTTTTCCTTCATTTTTTACATTTCTTTGTCTTGTCAGAGATGATGAGTAATTGCTGGATTTGCTGTAGTTCTTTATTTGAGCAAAGAATGTTCAAACTTCAGACTTTCCAAACAAAAAACTTTTGATGCTTTTTTTCAGACTCTTATGCAAAAAGCATATTTTGATTATTTTTTTTTAAATACTCAGTGTACTCTTTCATAATTACTCAATTTAGAGTCTTTAAAAGTTTCACACTTTTTGGGGTGTTTTTTTAGAAATTGAATTGAAAAATTTCTTTATCCTTTTGTTTTATGTCAAAATATATGAGGTTTGACACAGACCCAGGAGGACAATGGAAAATGACCCCAGAGGAGGTGATTCAAGTCATTCTCATCAGTGTGAACTGTTTTAGGAAGATGGTTTCTCTAAACAGTTTCGCAGTTAGCAAACAATATATCTCCTCTATCAGTTATTGTTCTTTGTTTTTGTTTAATTCAGGAATATAGCCTTATACAAATTCTGATTAAACATGTTTTAATCCCACTGAATTTCTTTAGGAGAGTTAAGATACATTCTTCATCTGAACACATTTATATGTGATCTCTAAGTAGATTAGACCTATATTTATGAACTCCTGTATTTTAAAATCGGACCAGCAATTATGCTGTCTATTGCTTCTCTGACCACATTAACCGCTAATTATGCCCTTTTTATTATGCCCTTTCATTCTATATGAAAATACTAAACAACACTGGGCTAAGCACTAAATTCGGTGGAATATAGTGGAAATAACATTTGACAGTGTTAACAGCACTCTTGGTGTGAGACTCCAAGTTCTTCTGTGACAATGGAAATTGTTCACCAAGAACTCAAAATACCAAAAGGACGCAATTTATGCTTGAAAATGTATTCTGTTTACAGAGATGTTGTTTGCTTTGGTCAGGTCATATTTATTTTTGCTTTCTACATTCAAATGTATCTTTTTACATTTAAATTTACATTTAAAGACAGTGTCTGTTATCTTAATAATAATTCAGTCTATGCCAGGCTTCTAAAATAAAGAGTTCCAGGATCTATAATTTTAAGGATTGCATCCTTTTTATATTTTACTGAAAGTACATGTAATAGAGCTCACCATTTCTGCATGATTACAAATTTTGTTGAGAGATCTATTTTGATTTATGTTTCATCCAAACCAAGAATTTTCAGGTATCTGTGAAACTAAAACGTATTTCTAATTCATTAACATAGAAAAAAGAGACTTAGTGTATGATACTGCTTTGTCTTTACTACCATAAGTTTCATGACAGTAGTTGCCGTTCCTGGTGGAAAGGAAAAAGGAAGCAATAGGCTTCAATCATTGTGTTTAAATTCAAACTCCTGAATGAGCCCCCGATCTAAGACTGAAGTCCTGATGCAGGCAATAAAGAGATGTCTCTAGAGGACAGCTCAGGCTGCAATCCCTTATATCAGTGTTCATTGACTGTAAAAACAACATGGGTAGGAAAGCATCCTAACTGAAGTGTCTCAGTGATTTCTACAAATCCAGGCAGCTGGAGGATTTCCTTCTTCCCTGTAGAGTGTTGCTGCAGAAAGACATTGTTGCCTTCACAGTCTAGTGGGCAGTACAGTTCTTAGAGTCCGTTTTAATAATTTTGGTAGATTTTCAGTCTGTCTAAAATTACTTACTGATTTTTGATATTTAGGTGGCATGTTTTTGATCTGCATAACCTCTTAATAATTTTTCCACTGGAGAAGTTGTATTTACTTGGTTTGGTGTCAACAACCTAATGTTTCTCTTTTATCTTCCTGAAGATCATTCAAAATCTATTCAGCTCACAAAAGCATGATCCGTTTTTAAATGCCTTCAGCCTATCATTAGCCATATATTATCAATTTATACCATCATGTTCTATAAATTATCTGGACATTTGCTTTCCCAACAAGGTCTGAACCTACTAGTTCTGGTAGCAGTCTGGTGAGCGGTGCAGTCAGCTATAGGGAATATCTTTATTATTAGAATTCCCCAGTATATCAGCTGGCAGATGACTGTCTGGGTTGTTAGTTTATCTTTTACCTTCTATACCGATTTTTTCTGAGATGTTCAAGAATGTTTATACAAAATACATCTGTTCCAAACTGAGCAGATTACTGTTGGATTTTAGACCACCATATTACATTTTTTGCTGCTGTTTAATTTATCATTTGTTAGAAAGTCTTATTCAACAGAAGGAATTAAGAGATGTAGGGCAATGTGAACGGATTTGGTCTGTTTAGCAATAAAAAACCCAGCTATTTTGAGTTAGAGCTTCATTTCATGTGAAAAGTCATTTTCCTTGGTTGTGCAGTTTTTCGGTAGCTGCTTTATGAAAACATATAATTTTACATCAGCCATTTTCAGTGTTTCTCCTCTTTTTTACTGCTCTCACTGGCATGACTGCAAGTTCTTAGATATGTACAAATGCTTACAGTAACAGCAACTTAATTCACTATGATAAATCTCAGAGAATCGAGCTGTTTTCAAATAGATATTTATATGTTTTTCTTCACATTCCCTTAGTCTCTCAAGTTGTTTAGTTAAAATCTATGGTTAAATTAATTCTCCATGCCCAGATATTGAGAAGTGATTAGCTGGGAATTTAAGAGTGTTCAGTAATGTTGAATGTCAGGGGTTTTATTATCCAATTTACATTATAGGTGCATTTTTAAAACCTTATAGGAAATGGGATTTTCTGAAGATGTGGATATGGGCTTCCATATACAAATGGAAATGCCAGTTTCTTTGCGGAAAGGTTGTTAAACATTGGAATGGACTGCTGAGGGAGGTGGTGGAGTCACTATCCCTGCAGGTGTTCAAGAAACAACTGGATGTGGCACTTAGTACCATGGTCTAGTTGACAAGGTGGAGTTCAGTCCAAGATTGGACTCAGTGTTTTCGGAGATCTTTTCCAACCTAAATGATTCTGCAGTTGTGTGATTCTGTAAATGGATCATCCTGACACTTGCAGTGTAACAATACCCAACTTCTGGAAGAAAAAAAAATGTCCATAGAGGAAAAAAAAACCTGACATTACTTTTAACATTCACTTTTTCTGCAGGAAATAAATTGGAATAGGTATTGCTAATCTGGGGGCATTTTAGGTAGGCTGAAAAATAAAAATAATTTTAGATTTATTTTTCTTATTTATTGCTATTGCTAAGGTATTCTTCATTAAAACTGAAAGAAAAAAATGGTTTAAGAGATAAATTTCTTGGTTTAGATTTTCTGAAAGCTAAAACATTTTGTTCTGCACCTTTCAGCAGTGACAATTCTCTTTGTTGTACCTGAAACAGAATCCAAGAACAAGAGTCGTTAATTTAGCAAGTTGACATATATGAGTCTTTTAAAAACACAGAAAGCCAGTTCTGTGTACTTAAAGCTGTCTCTGAACATATGGTTCTCATATTTACTGGCCTGAGGTGATTAAACCTTCACAGGATTTCAGATTTTTGTTTCTAAAAAACAACCTAGGAATAAAAAAAAACAATGGACTATTGTGTATTGTATAAAAAAATTATCTATATTATGCAAGTTGACCTTGGCAGTTATTTAACAAAGGAAGATAGCAGATATCTTTCTCATATTGCTTCCAAGAGAAACTAAAGGTATTGTGACATTCAGGAAAGCTTTAAGCAAGACATTGCTTAAAGAAAAAAATTCCCCTCACCAAAACTCCCTTCAAAGTGTGACCTTTTTTCTCACCATACTAAATACAGGAGTGTCTAAGGATGTTCCAAAATACCTTTACGTGAACAGACACATTGGTCTGAAAGAGCTTACTTTCTGAGTGGGTAGCAAAGAGATTTATGTAACAAACAGCAGAACACACAGAAAGAATGAACAATATGTCTGCAATAATTACCATTGAGTTCTTTGGTGGTTCTGTTATTATAGCAGGAAGGGAATGTCTTTTTTAAAGAATGGGACAAAGTGTAAGGAATGAAAAGGGAAGGAAGATTGTGGATAACTTTTGTAGGTATTATTTTTGATCTGAAAACCAATCTGTACTTTTTTTTTGTTGTTATTCATCTTTTCTTTTCTTTTTTTCCTTGTCCTAAGGGATATTCAGTCATGGACAAGCTTAGGTTTTTCCTAACAGGGAAATTGTAATAGTCCAGGACAATTAAAAGTAGTCCAAGATACTTATTTTTGTATAATCAGCAACTTTACATTTGTTTGTCAAGTTTTTCAGTTCAACAGTGTTTAGAGGCTTATTTATGCACTTGAAGCTTTTACAATAACTTTGCAATAATTTCTGTTAATACTTTATGTATTCAAAACGCAGAAAGGACTTTATAAATATAGCTATTGACTTTCTGAATTAATTTTTTTTTTTTACAAATGAAGAGAAACATTATGGAAAATTGCTCCTTCCCATGTTCAGTTGCTTCCATGCCTTGTTCCACTGATAGCAGACTTAGCTGGGATATGTCCATGGCATCCTGTATTTCAGCTCTCCCTTCTGTTTTAGCAGACGATCATGCTGTTGGTTCCTGCTTCAGCTTGGCCCATTAAGACTTTTAGCTTTAAAGCCTCTGTGAACAGGAATGTAAACTTCTATTTTCTCATTGTCTCTTCTCCAAAGGGCTGTTGCAGTTTTACTTTGTTTTCTTTTTCTTTTTTTAAATGGGACTCTTTCCAAATACTCATAGTATTTGGAAGGGTAAATAAAGTGAACTGAAGGAAAAACATACTTCATCTTGTCAAGACATCCTTTTAGGGTATTAGGACAAGATTTCTGTCACGGATTATTCTCAGGCTTGAGATTTTCACTCTGCGGTGGAAAGAGTTTTAGGGTCTACTGATGCCTTCCAATTTCTCCACTTTGGAAATAGGGCTGGTCAACCTATAAAGCATATCTGCAAATGTTCTCCAGGATTTAATTAAAAATTCTCTTTCAGATGCCAAAAATAACAAATAATAATGCCGGGGATAGATGAGGAAGCTAAAGGTGGTTTTGCTGTAATTTTTTTTCTTCATATGCAATTGCCCCTCTTGAAAAGCAGAAAATAACTAAAAGCCAAGACCATGGAAATTTCAGAAGTGAAAAGAATAGTTAAAGTAGCACTAGATAGGTTGGTGAAAATAGTGTTTATTCCTTTGTTTCCCACTAAAAAGCTGGTCTGTGAATAATCAAATTCTCTGCATCCAGCTAGCTTAAATGTAACACTGAGACATATTCATCTGCCATCAACTGATTCCAGAGGGATCAGACTGAACATATGCCTTGCCTATACCAACTCAGAAGACACTGCAAAACCATGTTAATATTATAACCACTTAAATATACTGTAGTTCATAATGTGTAATTTCTTGTCTAATTTCAGACTGTAGAACTAGAGGACAGTTTAATGCATTTTCATACCACTTCCGGGGAAGACGTTCTCTTGACTACAGCTTTCAGGAGGACAAGCCCCTGAAGAAAACGAAAATGTCCAAAACAGTAAGGTGAGATATTTTTTTTTATTATTTTTTAAGATGTAGAAAAACTCATTTATTTTCAAGATGGAATGAAACCAAATGATTTCTTTCTAAGTGCATACCATTTTTTCCTAGTGTCTGCTTTCTCAAGTTTGTGATGGATGTATATCACTTTTATATATCTGCTAGTAATTAATTGTGTGAGTTTGTTTGTGAGTGCTTTTGTTCTTCCTGTGCTTTTCACGAAAAAACTCAGTAATGAAACATAATTTGGGGATTTGAAATCCCTCATTCCTACAGTGCCAGCAGTAACCAAATTAAATTATTTCATTTTCTCTTTGGAGCTGCTAGTTCCACCTGTAGAAATAGGAGGAAACCAAGTCCTGATTACACCGGCATAAAAATTCGTGATAATGGTAGGAATGGCTTCTGGTACCAAAATACTCAGAGCAGAAATGGAGAACAGTAGTGCTACAGACAATATTGTATATAACTCCCTAATCCTCAAAATACTGTAGTAAAGAAGTAAATCACAGCATCAGTCAAAAATTGTCCACTGCACAGGGTCGCTGCCCTTTCCTGGGAATCAAAACTTTCCTATGAATTAGTGACATGAAATGCGTTCTGCTCAGACCAAGCACTTCTTGTGAAGATCCTTCATGATGAGCAAGTTTGCAGCCTTTTGAATTATAGCTCTTTCCATTTAGCATACACTTTTTTGGCAAATAATGTTATGTACTTGACTGATGGTGATGACCAGGCAGAGTCTACCTACTCTGGCAAGGAAAGCATCTAGACACATGCACAGGCATTGTATTTCAGAAATGTCAAATATTCCTGCAGGTGTTATAGCACTTGAAGAAACATCACCATTATATTTCACTTAATGGATAGGAATCTGTCCTGAAGTAAGAAAGCCTTTAGGTGTCTAAGATTTTAGACAAGAGAAGACAGCTAAGTATAAGGTGGCTTGTAGATAATATGAAAAGGAAGGTTCCTTTGAAGTAATCCTTGAAGAAGAATGCTTGTCTGTCTTTGCAAGTGAACTCATAGAAGTTCTAAAATTTACAAAATGACAGTTCACTTTTTAAGGATGCTAGTTCCATAGTTCTAAAGCTGTAAAAGGGTTAAATTAAATAAAAATGAAACAAGAAAAATAATATCTGAGCAGCAGCTTGTTTCTGTTAGCTTGCTCTTTGTGTTTCAGAAATCTACAACAGTCCAATTACTAATTAGAATACAAAATAGTAAATTTACAATAATTTATTTGTAGCATAAATAAAGCTAAAGCAACCTCAGTCATTTAACATTCTCATCAGTCCTCATACTCACTGTATTTAAAATGCATGTGGTGAGTAGATTTTTTTCCTTCTTTCTTTTTTTCCTTCGCATTTTCAATAACTTCAGCAGGTGGGGAAGATTAAACATTTTCTTATACAGTAACAGCTGGTTTAGTTGAATTTTGGCATGTTAAATTGTTTAGAGTTCTTTAATTTAGATGAAAAACTATGGGAAACTAAGTAGCTTGAACCCCTGCCAGTAAGTGCTGTTTTAATTTATGCAGAAAGATTATAAATCATGAGCCCTGTTATATGAGAATTTCTCTGCCAGTTCATTCTTTGGGGTATCCCTTAGCACTGGAGATGACATGCTAACAAAATAGGAATGCTTGTATAGATTCAAGGATTTTAATATAATAAGTGACTTAAAAACTAGTGTTATCCTTGTTTTCGAACACATGTTTTATTAAGTGGTGCTAGATAATATTAATCATGGATAGTTCCTTTGATTAAACTTTCTCATCAATAATTATAATTGATTAACAACATTTTGTTTTGTACATCTGTTAGAAGCTATCAGCTGGAAAGTGCTAGAGACAAAAGATTTTATATTTTATGTACTATAATCAGTATTGATTTCAAATGTTAGTTAAAGTGAGACACAAGAGTATATTCATATCTCAAAGTACTTCTCATTTGTTTATGAAAACCAACTTTTTCCTTTTTAAAGTCATATGTCCTTAAATACATGTTTTCCTAGTGAACATATAGAGGAAGAAACTATGGTTCAAAATGTGAAATGTGAATTTCATATGTGGACAGTTTTTAAGACTCTTTCACTTTTGTCTGCTTTCGTATTTGGAGGCTCAAGAGTGAATTTGAGGTGATGCCCTACAGTGTCACTGATAACAACTTTGTGTGTACCCCTGTCTGAAATATATATTTTTTTCTAATTAGAAGAAATTCCCTGTTGCTGATGATATTGACAGAATCCAGAGCTCACCTGTCCTGAGTTTGTCTTCAGCACCAGTGAATCTTGAATGCCTTCATGGTTCATACTGTTCCTACATTTGTTGGTTCCTATTCTTTCACATTTTTGCTAAGTGTCCTAAAAGAATTAGCCAACTAAAAATGAACTAAATGAATATCCTGATTTGGCATTCATTTTTTGCAGTTCTGTGAAACCGAGTAAATATTTTCGTAATGCCACGTCAGCATCTAATGAAAACAGAAATGCGCCTGCAGTGAATGACTTCAAAGAATTCGTTTTGGAAATGCAAAAAACTATTTCAAGCCTCAGAAATCAGGTAAGATGCTGTAATGAACAGTGTCTAATTGTAGATTTCATTCATAATATTTTCCTAACTTCACTTGTATGTTTTTAATGTTTAGACATCCCCTGCAGCCAAAATCCACCACATAATATCTCAAACAAAAACCAACTCAGAACATAGTGTGTTATTATTTCTATGTTCTTTTGAAACCATTCTAAAATACTCTACAACTAGATACTCTTGACTTTTGAATCTGAAGCCTCATGTAACCTTTGTATGCTAAACATGGAATTAGTCTTTCTCTAAAAATTTGTGTGTAGTGTTAATAAAATCTTTTTTCCTATTTGAAATGTATAGAATCTATGTAAAACTGTGATTAAAATATAGCCTTCCTAAAAAGCAATACGCCAGACTACAGCTGTAAGCATAGAACACTTAGAGAAGACTTTTACAATGTTGCAAGTAAATTCTTTATTAAGCTGCAGTGGAATTCCATTTTTAAAATGTACACAATACAGGAGATAGTCAAAAATCCAAGCAGTCATTCTTATGTAAGTTTTCTTTTTTTTAAATTCACCTCCTTTTCAAAACATTTTGACAGTTTAAATTTTCCATATATGACACCTGTAGTTTGCTTCTCTTTGTGTGCTCTAGATGAATATTCCAATGTTAGGAAAGATACATTTTCCGTTAGATTTCCTTTGAAAGACAGATTCCACAGGTATTACTTTTGTCTAGTCTTTTAGCATTATGAAAACTAAGTAGTGAGAAATAAAACCCAGACAAATATTAAACATGGATTGTGTAGCATAAGAGAAAGGACAGAATACCTTTAACAAATAAAAACCTTCCTTTGATTCAGTTATTAACTTTTTTTGATGTTTTCAGATAAAAAAACTTGAATCACGCCTCAGTCATTCTGATTGCACTGATGAAGAGGGTAAATCGTATTCCAGCAATGAAACCTGGAAAAGGGATCCTTGTACTGTGTGTGAATGCAAAGTAAGTATGAGGAAATTAATTTTGAGATAAAAGTTATGTTAATTTCTTCTCCTAAAACAGCAGTCTCAATTTTTTGCCTGATAATTTCTGGGGGGTTTTATGGATCTTCAGTTATTTTGTACAGAAAATTATAGTGTTCAAGTATCCCTACCCTCACCACTGTTTCTTAATCCAGCCTTTATCTATCTTCATTGTATTTCCACATGTACTGATGTATAGTTATATGGGTAAAATTAACTACCAAGTGAGACATTTCCTGAAAAATCCACTAAAATGCATAAAAATCAGTAAAAGCTCATCTGACTTAGTGCTATGTTTTAATTTTCTTTTATCGTAATGAAATTATGATGAGTATTGCTTGTTTGGAACACGTAGCTAAGTGTGTTTTGGATTTGTTATTTTTCTTGACACAGGTTGGTCAGATTACCTGTTTTGTGGAGTCCTGCCCGCCAGCTGACTGCGAAACACCTGTGAAGGTTAAAGGAGATTGCTGCCCAGTCTGCTTGCAACAAAACATTAATAAAAAGAAGCCATAAGTCTGCTTTTTAAAAATCTAAGGGGCATACTCCTCAATTCATATCAATGCCTGCTGATGGCAAAAACAGGTAACAAGTCTTAACAACGGCAAGAAATGAAGATTTACAATATTCTAATGGTGCTGTAACAGTATAGCATAACGTATCATTTTATTTTCTGCCCATGAAGGTAAATCACAATGCAAAAATTAATGAAAGGGAAATTAGCAAACAGGTCAAGGTTAATTGTGTGTTATACTTCTCAGGTTAGACAAACACAAACTGGTGCTACTTTAAAAGAACACTGTCACTTAGTTTTAGGTACCCAGAAGGACTGGCCTTCGGACTTACTCTAAAATAAATACTTTGTTTCATATCTTTAATTAGCAACATTAGAAGTTTAATGTCCCTTTCTAGTACCAGTCTGAATTTATCTTTAGCTCTTTGTTGTTATTTAGACACAGAGAACAGGAAAACATGAGATCACTGTCCCCAAAGCAGTGCTGTATTGGGCCAGTTTCTGCAAACATCAATGCATGGGAATTCTCTTTAATCACACTATCATTTCTGCATCTGGACCAGCAAGAAAAAAAGAAAACTACATGATAGCTTTCAAATAATTTTCTTAATTCAGGGAGCAAAATTAAGCAAAATTTTTAGAGTAAAAAAAGTAGAAATAGCAAGGAAGTAGGAATAAGTGTAATTGGAAGATACAAAGCAACTGAATGTATATTACAGACATAATCGACAGTGTTCCTCATTCTAGGGAAACATACATGACAGAGTAGCATTTGATCTTAAAAATAAATATAATCCTTTTATGTCCAAACATATGTAATTGCTTGGCAACATATTTTTTTTGTTTTGTTTCATTTATTTCAAATCATTATAACAAAACCATCCAGTCCGGCATGCTTCTTTTGATCTCAGATCACCTCATGTAATTGTATGGCCCTGTTTTGAAAATGTGAAAAGATGTCACATGCCATTTCCTGAACAAAGATTCCTACTGATTCATTGTGCATATTGTCAATAGACATATGTTCCTGATTATATTGTGGCACTGTTTGTTGAAAAAAAAATCAAAATCAAGGAGTATGATTAATTGTGGATTGACTACTTTTTCTGACAACATATTTGATTTTTAATTTTTTTTCCAGTTTCATCTAATGCATATATATTTTTACCTCAATATTTTTATCTTTCATGTTATAAATGGTCTGCCAATGGACTTTATTTCCCATTTCATAAATGTTTAATGTTATAGAGTATATGTCTACACTAGCATTTCAAAGTTGTGTACTTTTCAGAAGGCAAACTTCGTATTTTTGACTAGGAATTATATTGAGTGAAGGACAACTATCATACCTCATTTTACAGCTTTTTTTTTTTTGGTGTTTATTCAAAATTGATTCTTTCCCTGAAGACTTAATCTGTTAAAGTTTACGGCTCTGTCATTTAATCCTAAATCAGGGCTAACTAGAACCAGGGCTGCTCTTTCGTTATAGATTTCTCTGACTTCTGAGTTTAGTTTTCAAATTTAGGGGACGGAGATTTGGGTATCAAACAAACCTGCACAAAATTACACATTCATATGTTTAACATTTCAGATTATGCAAACAGACTGAATACTTAATTATTACATGGCAGAACATGTCTAATAATTAACTTAGGACAGCAATGTGAAATCCACTATCATATTTTGGCACATAATTTCTCTGATTACTAACATTAATAATTTCTAATTTGATAAACTGTTATTATGACACACATTCAAACTTTGGTGTAACTTTAAAACTTATTAAGGAAACTTGTTTCATGCTATGGTAGAAGCAATATGTACCTGTGAGTGCTGTGTTAAAGATGTGTGGTACACATGGAACTACAATATATATTTTTAAGAATATTTTAATTGATTTTATATACAGTGTTTTGATTTATGTAATTTTCTATGTTCATACATCTAGAAATTGTGTGTGGCGAGCATGTTTGAGTATCATATGGTTCCTAGAGGTTGTCATTCCTGTATTTCTTTGATACTCTGGTATTTTGTTGACTTTTGTTGAGAGTCCAAACCACATGTCTCGTCCTGTAATTCCAACTCAGATGGAACTCCCATTGACCTATAGCAGAAATTCCTCAAAGGGGAAGGATTGCAGAACTAACCCAAATATAATTTAACTGTCTAAACAGTTAAGTAAGACAGTAATACATCCAGCAGGTTACTACTTGCATTCTTTTATTCCAATTTTTTATTAAATAAACTTTCTCAAGATTTCCGCTAATAGGAGAAGAGAGTTTCCATTTATCCATTATAAAATATTACCTTATGTCTGATTGTTTCTTTCCTCCAGCCTCCAGAGTAAAGTGGGAGGTTTTCTTCATTGTTCACTGTTTATTCATATGGTATGTAAAATGGGCTTAGGGGCGTGGATATGCTTAGACAAGTGTAACAAGTGTAATATTGAGTTATTTTCTGCCATCCATCTGTTTATAAACCAGGAAAAACAGGTCTTTATCCACAGTTTAAAATGTAATCAGTCATGGATTGTACTAGTTCTGTTTTATTGCAGTGTCTCTAGAATCAGCGTTGATTTTAACATTTCTGAAACAGTGGCCAATGGCTAGATGACCATTTCCTCAGTATCCACTGTGAGAATATTGCTGTAATATGTTGCAAATTTTACATATTTATTTTCTCTTTTTTTTAATGTTACCTAAAACAAAGTCAGTGTTGTTATTTTATTCAGTAAATTTACCAAAGAACTGTTTGCACTGTATAATGAATGCTTTTCAGTTAAAATAAAATGGGCCACATTTCCAAGTAAATTTCAAGTGATTTCTTCTCGTACATGTATTGTTTAGATTATTTGCTGAAGATTCCAATGTATAGGGGTTTTTTGCTGAAGGTTCCAATGTATAGGCTTTTATCAAAGATCCATATTACTTGTCTTAAGCAGGATTGTTGTGATCAAGACTCTGCTTTTGAGAACTAAGCAATGTGCTAATGAGTCATTTAGATTCAGTAAGTTCTGTAATATTATGGCACATCATATTAGTATCTATTCACTGTTTTCTTCTAGGTAGGGTGAGAAAGGTACCATAAACTCAGAAAGTATATTTAAAAATGCACTTACTTCTTAGCAAAAATGTGTCTTTGAAAACCCTTAGTGCTGAACATTTTTTTCCTATTTTTTATGGGAATGTCATAATAGTTGCATATAAATGCATACATAATTCAGCCTGTGCTTACACAGTTTCTTCACTTCCTCATGTCTTGAAATGGCTCCAGTCATGACTTACCTTTCCAAGCACCTGATTCTATGTTCATTCATTATTCACATAATTTCACAGATTACACAAAATTCATGTAGTCTCAGGTTAAAATGAACCTCTTGTGCAAAAGAGATCTTGTTTTCCTCATCTTGTTTCTTCTTCACAGAATAAGCATTACTGCTGGACACACAACAAGTTACTCTCATCTTTTGGTGAGGTGTTCGGATCTCCAGGACACTGAGTCAGTTTCTTTGTCAGATCCACCCTGGAATTCATCTGTTTCTTCATATCGTTATTCAGTAAAGAATTTTGTGACACAAAAACATTGAAATTAATATAATTCTAAGTTGCCTTACAGTGAAATGGGAGATGTTAAAGATGGACTCCAAGAGACAAAGTTAAGAATAATTTTCAGGTTGCAGTTAACTGTTCATCATTGTAGTTTGAGTATTACATAAGGCAAATCAAGAAAAGCAGAACTGCAATAGGTTCATTTGTGTATTTTCCAGCAGGCTGATGAAATATACTGATGCTCATTTGAAATGTTGATGAGTAGTATTCAGTCACTATCCATTAAAAATTATTTTTGTCTCCAAATTCAGATAAAATTAGTTTGGCAAAGTACTGGTATACATTTCTAGTAACTTACTGGGTAATGCATGCATTGTTTAGCAGACATAGTCAGTTCCTAAGTTCCTAAGCCTAATATAGCAATACTTAAGTCTTTACATTTCAGAACCTTTTTATTTTCCCTTAGCCCAAAAATGACTATAAACAGGGTTAATTGCCAAGAAGTTTGCTAACAGTTATAAAACCTTAAATCACAAAGTCAACACTTTTAGAAAGAACTCTTGGACTGATACTGACACATTTTGAGGAAGACTCAGTTGTATTTGAAATAAATAATTTGACTTTATTCCTTTTGGTTGATGACAGCTAAAAATAATTTGTCTGCGATATGATTAAAGTTGTCTTTATAGAGAATGACCTCCTACATTCACTAACTTCATTTTGTAAAATATTTTTCTGCCATAGCATATATCACTACATGATCTAAAAGATTTCTCCTTATATTTTCTTTTGGATCCCCTACTAGTTTAATATTTTTTGCCTATAGTGCATACCGAATCAGTAATCTTTGCAGTGAGATTTTCAGACATTTTGGAACTTCAGTTTGAAAACTAGAGTAAGGTGTCAAAAGCTACTATATTTGACTAATTTTATGAAAACTTCTGCATTATTCTATTGTATTGTTAAAAAAGATTAAGTTAAGCATGTACAGGGTAATACAACTATAAAATTACCAGTATAAAGACCGCTTACTGTCCTCTTATGGTCTCCCATCTACAGTATAGGGTTCAGTGAAGCATATTTCAGAATTCATTTATTTTTGTTATTTAAAGGAGAAAATGAGATCTGATATGTGGGAAAAAAAAAGAAAAAAGCTTATTAGGTAGAATATATCAACAAAAATTACCAATATGAGCGCATGCACATACCTCATACATGCTGAAAGTTTCTCAAACTCACAGTGGAATGAATCATTATTATAACCAATATGAACCAATTAATTGCGAAATAGTAAATAAATTACTAGATGCTAATACAGTCCCAACCAGCTTTTGAATCATAATGTACCTAATAGAAAGATTGTATTAAATCATGAAAAAGCAGCACTGTCTCTTAATACCTTATTTTAAAGCAGACATCCTAACAATATCAGACTGTTGTTTTGCAGTTTTCCTGGATGCTTAGTTCCATGCAATTATTCCTTATCTTTCCTTTTTCTCATGCTTAGCCTAATGTGACATGGTAAGGAAACCTCTGAATCTCCAATATATTTCCCTTTTTCTTTTGTGCCTGATGTATTTGCTACCCAGATGACAGTCTTATGAATGGTCCTTTCACTGTTTCAGCATTCCAGCCTGGTAACAGACAGGGCAGAGGACAGATCAGATATGTCTAGGTTACAAGATCTGGCCAGCTATGTTTAGCTGAAAAGCTATGAATTTAATAGATTCAGAAATGGAACAGAACAGCAATTCCTGTGATAAAGGAACCTAATTATTGCATTCAATAAAGATGGTTGTGTCTATTTGATGCCTCCCTCAGTGGTACAACTTTACATTCCCACAAGTCAAATGCTTTAAAAATATTGCTGAGTTGCCAAAACAGATCTCATTACCTACTTACATCTTTAGGAGATGCTGTCCATTGTCAACCTGGCTTGCAGCCATTCCAAGGGTTGGAATGGTTAAGTACTTTATGTCTCTTTTGATAGAGATTATCATGAAAAATAGTACCCAGAGGGGGAAAAAAAGGTAATCAGAAATTGTCCTGAAAAAGGAAAATAAGCTATTCCTTTGCTTTGGTGGGTAGTAGAAAGGAAATAGTTCATCAAGAATTGAATTTTTTTCAGGCTGGTACAACAATTCATTAGTAATATAGGAATGGGTTAAAGATACCAAAGCAACACGTATACTAGACTGCAACAGAGAGTCCCCAGGCACTGGGAACCAATTTCACCAGTTATTGAACCAGCTACTAGAGTGGTAGTAAGGCCGCTTTTAGTTCTCTACCTCCATTCTGAGGCATTGCCTCTCTTTCAGTGAAGATCACTTTTCTTTTTCATCCTTCGTGCTTTCATAGTTAAGGGTCCTAACTATGAACTCAAGACTGTAGGCCAAAATGCTTATTGGGGCAAATCACCAGCCTGACCTATGAGAATGTGTAGTGGTTTGGTGGTCATACAGCCATAGAATGGCAGGTCCTGGCTGGTGAATAAGGACAAGAGAGACCTGAACGGGATGCTTCAGAGGAGGGTTCAAGAGTCAGCCAGTTAGAAACATTGCCCAAAGGGGTTCTTGTTCTATTCCTGTGCTTGGGTGACAGACTTGGCACTGTCAGTTATGGATTTCAATAACACAGGTTTCACACTTGCAAGGAACTCTGCTGGAAGACACCAAGCTGAGGGCTTGCTCTTTCCTAAGTCATTCTTTCTATATAAAGCCACCTTGCTACACCTGAGAGGCAAGTCTGACAGCTTTCATATATAGAGAGCAAATCCCAGTTGCTGAAGGAATGTTCAAGCTGTTTTAATGAAACATTTTCTCTCCCTCTGGGTGAAAGTGAGTTATTTTAAAACCTACACTTTTATTTAAAAACTCAAATGTTGTCACGGAAAATAAATGATTTTTTTAATTTTTTTTTTAATTAGGCTTTGTAGAAAGAGCCTTCTTGAATGCAGTGCAGCAGACAGTGCAGCAGACTGGAGACACTGTAGGGCTGGAATAAATGCTTTCTTCCAGCTGAACTTGCTTGGCATGATTACATACAGCCTTACAAATTGCCAGGCTATTCTGTTATATTGAAAGTGTATAAAAATTTTTGTGGGATTATTTGGATTTTCGTTCATAACAACAATCAATTCAGGCAATAGCAAACAGTAGATGCCTTGCAGTCAGAAAAGGGCAGCTTGTTTCAGCTGCAGGCAAATGTTAGTGTGGATTTTAAAACCATCTTATGTTCTTTCTTTTTTTTCTGGGATAGAATGCTATTGTTACCCCAAATCTTACCTCACAAGCACCTAATATTTTCTGTTTGATTTCCAGATATATTAAGAAAACATCACCTTACTTTTTTGAGTTAAAGGATTTTGCACATTAGGAATGATAAAAAGGGCCATAGCTCCTTACCTATTCCTTTAGATGAATAGACTTTTACAGCCCAGAGAAGTCACCGTAGCCTTGCCTAGTAAACTCAATTCATCCACTGTTTCTCATATTAGAACATGTCTTGTGTTTGAATAATGTCTTAAAACGTTATGCAGTGTTGACGGAAGACTTTAAAATGTTACTTCTGCATCACCATAGTGTAAATTGTAGTAGGGAGTTACTTACTCTCACAAAAAGTTTCAGCCTGCAAGTTTATGTGTGTATGTGCATGTATTCAGGTACTGAACTGCTCACCCTAATTCTTAGTTTCTGTTTTAAACTAGATCAGATTTTTTTTAAAACTACAAGGTTTAAATGAGTGCACATTCAGAGTTTTAAGATGACTCTTGCTCACTGCATCACACCAAGAATCTGCATTCAGCCAGATCTTTGTAGACCCCAAGTATGACTGACCACATTTGAGACAATAAAAAGTAAAGGAGAAATAAATGAAGGCTGAGCTGCTGCTTCTCTTCTGAGGTGAGATGTTCGTAAATAAAAAAAAACTGATGACTGTTTCTGGCTTCTTTTCCCCCACATCTGGTACTGTTTGTTTCACTCTCAAAGCACTATTCAAAAATGTGAGCGCTTTGAGAGGAGTCTTCAATAAGAAAGTCTGGATTTACAGTGTAGTAACATGCTTTGTAGGCTGTGTATTCCTAGTGATAATCTTGTCCTTCCTTTCCCTTTCAACTTGTCTATTTTGCAGCCTGTAGTTCTGTCTTTAATTTAAGTTAGATTACAGCCCACACTTACGAAAGAGCAGAAAAATATGGCCGGGGGAACTGTTTATATTAAAAGTTTAGAGTTTGAACTACATTAAGCTATAGCTGTGGTCAGGATTTTTACATATTTTAGTGTTGGATTTGCACCACTGGAAAATAAAATGCCTTGTTGGCCTGCGGAGCAGCCGTGGTTAGCAGATGTGAAAACTTCCTAGTGGCCGTGGAATCCACCACAACTCTGGAAAATTATTCAGACACAGATGAAGACCTGAGTTCGTTCAATCTTTGGTGTATTTGTTGAGATTAACGCTACAAGTAAGTACCAGTCTTTGGTGGGTTTTGTGATATTACTTGTTTACAAGCTGGTAGAAAGGAGTATCTCTGTTCTGTGCAGAACTACTGATAATGGTTTTGCTTCTCCGTTAGAAACCATGCAAACCATCTTACCTGTTTTCTAGAAGCATTCAGATTAGCAGTAGTATTTAACTAAGGCTACCTTAAAATCCGTAATATTTGTTATTTGTACTATTAAAATATTTGTGCATAGAAAAGTTACTTGCATGGTATTTTTTTCTTCTTAATGACTATTTTAAATAGTAAAAATAAAAGAGAGAGAATAGAAGGAGAAAGTGAAAATGCCGTGACAATCACACATTTATTTTGTAAACCAAACCTTGAGTAGTTGACTGCTTATTACTAGATACAAACTAAAGTGTTAATCCCAGTCTTTCACAGAAAACGTTATGGTTTCATTTTCACAGGTTCTTGCAAAGCAAACAAGATAGTAGTATGAAGTCTGGTCTAAAGAAACCTCATGGCAATGACTGTGCCTGCTCATTTCAGCTGTTTTAAAATCGTGTTCTTTTCCTATGGAATTACAGGAAATTTAAGTACTTACAATTTAAATTCTTAATAAGCTTTGGTCTCGCAAAAGTGCTGTAGGAACTGCTTCCCTAAATGAACCATTATTTTTCTGTTTCGCTTGTCATCCAGACAGGTAGCTTTTTTTTCCCATAAAAATCTGTTAACAGGAGATAAAAGACAGGGCTGGAATCTTATCTCTGCTAAGCCAATGTGGCAATGTCATCAACACTTCGTGGTCAGTGCTCGAAAAGACCCTTGTTGGGCCAGGATTGCCCCCCAAATAACCGAATAATATTGCTGTAGTTCTGGATTGTGTGTATTAAGAGGGAGAAAGAATTTGGTAAGACACAAGATCAGGAGATCAGTTTGAGTAACGTCAGCCTATTACAGTTCAGTATGACAGCACCGAACAATATATTTTTGTTAGGAAGGAATCCTATTCTCTTTAATATTCCAGGCTGTCCTGACTTTTGTTTACACGTGTGCCCTATGCAATAAAACTGAATAAACAGAGAAGTTAAAGTTGCAGCATCTGAAAACAGAAAGTATTCCAGGGAACACTCATAACCAGTTTACTTACAAATCTTGCCTATTAAAGATTCCTAGGCATAATATGTGACTACAATTTAAGGACAGGATTTCATTAAGGGTATTCCTTTTACAGGACACCATCAATAAAAGCCTCAGTGATATTCTAGAAAACAGTTTCTAATTTTTTGTTTCTATGTGGTTTTTATTACACAAGGTCTATCCCTGTGAGTGCTGAGCTACAAATGAAATTGGAATCCGTGTAAAAACTAACTCTTGTGGTTTGGGCCAGATAGCAGGAAATCCTTCACTCTTTAGAGAAGTGTAACTCTCCCAGCAGATCCAGCGAATTCTCCCAGGCAGCTTGCCAGACTGTCAGGATGACGGCTGCTATCTCAGATCTCAGTTGGCACATTTTGGTCTTCGGTGAAGATTCCCAGAGTTCGTTACATCAGCCTTGGACAGCACGCCAAGGAAGCATGCACAGGATCATGACTTACATAAATACATTTCTCTCTCGGGCCCTAAATGAAATCTCTGGCAATCAGGCAGAAAAGCCATACTCCCCTTTTGTCTTGTAAACTTGAGAGCCAATTAGTTAGAATATCTCCATGGAATACATGAATTTCCTGCTGTAGGCAGGAAGGAAGCTTCCACTGAAAATGGTATTCCTTTCTTACATGTATTTTCTTTTAATTATGAAATATATTACTATGAGTGAACATCATCTGTGACTGTAGGGATTGCATGTACTTATTTCTACAATGCATATGATATTTCTTGCTCCTATCCAGTGACCCTATAATTCACTTGCCTCTTTATTACATGACACTGGTGACCAAAAAAAATGATCCAAAGTTCTGCCCAAATTATTCTATCAAAAGGTATGGATCTCAGAGAAAAACATTTATGGCACTACAGGGACTGTTTTTTTTAAAGAAGTTAAAAGAGTTTTTGCCCAACAACCATCATGAAGTGTCTGAATAAGACAACAATTCACAGTTATTTCAAAGAAAATGTCTGGAAAAAATGGAAGGAGGGGGTTGTTTGAGGTGGTTTAAATAGAATCCAATTCTGGAGAAGAATGGTTATTGAGCACTGAGTGACTCTTCAATTCCTCAGTGTGGAATAATCCCTCAAGTAAACTGAGGACATTCATTTGCTCAGTCCATGGTAAAATTTACATAAAACTAAGTGTCAAATGCACAAAAATAAATATATAGTAAATTGTTTATTTTCAAGAATTACAGTATATCTAAACACATCATACCTGCTTTTATTTTTATGCTAATTTATTCATCATCATCTAAAAAGTTTCATTCTTTGTGAAAGGAATGCAGTGTAAGAACTATCTGCAGTATTTGAAAAGGTGACAAGTTGCTATTGCTCTGTTACTAAACTGTATACTCCTTTGCTGATGGTATTGACATGCCAGTGTGCCATGGTTTCACCCCAGCCAGCAGCCAAGCCCCACGCAGCCACTAGCTCGCTCCCCCACCAGCAGGATGGGGAGAGAATCGGAAGGGTAAAAGCCAGAAAACTTGTGGGTTGAGGTAAAGACAATTCAATAGGGAAAGCAAAAGCTGCACACACAAGCAAAGCACAAGAAGGAGATAATTTCACTGCTTCCCATGGGCAGGAGGTGTTCAGCCGCACCCAGGAGGGCAGGGCCCATCATGTGTAATGGTTACTTGGGAAGACAATCCAAATGCCATCACTCCAAATGTCCCCCCCTTCCTCCTTCTTTCCTCCAGTTTTTATACTGAGCATGATGTCATATGGTATGGAGTATCCCTTTGGTCAGTTTGGGTCACCTGTTCCAGCCATGTCTTCTCCCAACCTTCCATGCAGCCCCAATTTCTTTGCCAGCATGACAGCACAAAAAGCAGAAAAGGCCTTGGCTCTGTGTAAGCCCTGCTCAGCAAGAACAAAAACATCTCTATATTATCAACCCTGCAACATGTTTGTAGAGATTGTTTATCAGAACAGCTCTAAAGAAACCATCTGGACTGCTGGGTGGTTACGAAGGACGTGTGGCTAATGGAGCTGCTCACCCTCCTGTCTCCACCGTTGTTGGATTCTACATTGACATTATTTGACATCTTGATCATAAAAAATATTCTGGACCAATGCAGAAAGAGGGGAAAATATCTCTTAACCATTGTCTGGCTAGATTTGGAACAATTAATTGAAGGCAGAGTGACCTTGAAGATAAGAAACAGGATGATTTTCCTCTTGGGTTAGCTTTCGTCATGCTCAGGCCATTAATTTAAACTCTCAGTGTTTGTCTCCCATCTGTAAATAAGACATAATAATGCAGGCCCCTGTAAAGTCTTAAAATCTTTTGAAACTCACTGGTGGCCTGTTGTGTTTCAGAGAAAACTTACTGTTGTTCCTTCTTATGTGTTATTTCCTCTCCCTGTTCGTTTTTCATTTTCATGAGCTTTGCCTTTATTTTGAGGAGGAGTTTGATTGACCAAAGGAAGACAAATCTGCCATGTAAAACCTCCATGAACTTTAACCTAACGGGAAGTTGAGTCTTGGATGATCTGACTGTCATAGAAGTTTTTCAGGTGTGAGAGTGGCTGATAATGGCCTTGCAATGGCTGTCATTTCCTACCAGCTGCTCTGTAGTGGAGATTTAGGGTTAGAAGTGACATTCTGTCTCCCCTCTTCTGTCCTTTCATGTAGATGGAATTAGTTATGTGAAGAATTAGTAACAGTGAGACCATACTTGTGCATATCTAATTCCTGTCATATAGCCTACACCCTTAAAAATAAATCCTCAAATCACTTGAAACTCAGGTTACCCATCTGAAAATAAACTGAAGAAAAAATGTCAGTTGACATAGTTTGAAAGCAATAAAACATCCCAGAATTTCACTGAGCCAAAGTGAACTGGAAATTGTCATCAGACAAGGCATGCACAAGCGTATTGGCACTGCTAGCACATAGTTAAGTTTTCATCAGTTTAATTTTCCGAGGTATTGGATGAGTCTTTGATCCGACCTTTCACCAGAATTTCTGGGTTTTTTTTTTTCAGGCAATCTCCAGCCTGAATTCATCTGGAAAATGCTGAATTCATAGCCTGTTAGTATCTTTCCCTTAAAATTTCCTAGGCAGACATGGAATTAGACAAGACATACTTCCACTTGTCTTCAACACACTAGAGCTTGTGCAACCAGGCAATGTCTAACTATCCTCGGGAACAAGTTTATTTCTTCCAAGTTCTGCATCATAGATTTCTTGATAAAGTTGTAGAGATGCCCTCTTTCACAAATGTACTTGATAAAGGTTGAGAGACAATTAATTATTTCACTTCTGAATTCAAATTCTTCTGATTGACGATAGGTATACCTTTATTTTCGTTCCGGTCCTCTCAAAAGAATGAGCTGCATTAATTTTACATAAGAAGTTCAAATAGAGATTTCCCTGTAAAAAATTGAGCAGAGGTAGAATCAAGCAAAGTGTTTCCTAGATACACTCTTACTCTCTGTTAGCCTTCAAATTCCTTATCGAGTTTGCCTGGATGATTTTACTAAAATATTAATATGATAATATCCAGTGATCTGTGATCACTGCAGACATTTTCTGAATGACCATTAGCTGCTTGATGTAGGAAGCCTTCACAGAATATTCTGAGTTGGAAGGGACCCACAACGATCATCAAGTCCAGCTCTTAAATGAATGGCCCTTATGGGGATCGAACCCACAACCTTGATGTTATTGGCACTATGCTCCAACCAACTGAGAGAATCTCAGGGTATTGTAACATCAAAAATAAATTTATTTATAGTAGGAAGAACAACCTTGTAGCCTTCTAGATGATGTTGACAAAAAATACTGTGTACAATAGTAGACACAGACTCA
Organism: Campylorhamphus procurvoides; assembly: GCA_013396655.1. NCBI lineage: Eukaryota > Metazoa > Chordata > Aves > Passeriformes > Dendrocolaptidae > Campylorhamphus > Campylorhamphus procurvoides. The sequence goes on along the minus strand of WBMV01000957.1, from coordinate 199,918 downwards.
ATATAGCATTTTCCCAATGAGTAGAAATCTGTCTGAAGATAGCCACTAAAATTATGGTCAGAAGAAGACAGGAGATAAAACTCTCTTGATATGAAAAGTGAAATAGTACATAGTTTTTCATTTTTTGCAACTCTGGACCTTCACAATTTGTTTTTTTCACGTTTCTATAAAATAGTCCAAGCTTTCTGTTTTTCAAGGTCCACAGGAAAGAGTTATCATAGCGGTGGATAAGAACAATTCTGATGCTGCTGGAAGGACAACTATTCATGATTGACAACTCATGTCTGTGTGTTTACTATTTATTTTTAAAATTGACAGCACAGGAGTTTTCTTACAGTGCAATAAAAACATTGATATTATTAGTGTGATATAAAAAATAACAACATCAAAAATCTTTCAATGACATCACTTTGGGCACCTCAGGAATTTGTTGTTATATAGGAATTAACCACTACCCTCTTGTACTTTTAAAATTTGATTCAGACTTGACTTTGAATACAAAGATCATGTTTCTAGTCACCTCAGGCCAGAACTGAAGTGTCTTTCTATTGACACCACAGATTATTTTTGTCAAGTGGTGCTGAGGCCAAGAAAGAGAAGCCTACATTTGCAGAAGACCAGATTAAGGTGTTTTGTCTGTTTGTTTGTTTGTTTGGTTTGGTTTTTTGTTTTTTGTGGTAGTGGTGTTCTTCTGCTAAAGGGATGTCTAGAAATATTAAAGAATCTAGGAGGGATATTCCAGTTTTGTTTAGTGGACATTTCATATTTAAGTACCATATGGTGGAATAAGCATGCCATTGTTATAATAGAATACATGAGGTAGAAGCAGTCCAGCTTTTTAATCTTTTTGAAAACTGCTTGAATTCTCACTGTGATGGTCTACTTTTCTAACAATAAAAGACATCACATGAGGAGGTTTCCACAGTTCCCATTTCCATGTTACAAAACAATATTTTTTTAAGACATCCCCAAACGAAACACAATGCTAGTGTCCTAATTTGAATTAGTTGTGTAGTAGCCTCCACTGGCCTTCCCAAAGTGCAGCATTGGCAATTCTTTGTACAATATTGATGTTATTTTGCAAAAATATAAACTCCTCATAGAATAATGTTTTGGTTTCTTATTAACACAGGATAAAAATGTCTGTAGATAAGCAACCATTAGTGGGACCTTGAAAAAGACTCACTGAGGAACAGGATGTCTTTGAAAATATTCAGAAGTATCTGGCTTAAAATGGAAGAACTTCTTTAAATAAATATTTATCTTTTAGGTATCCAGGTTCTGCAAAAACATCTGAAATCTAAGTGTTGGATATTAAACTTAGTGTAATGCAGAACGAAAGTTAGAAACTAAAAATGTGTGACAGAAGAATATGCTGAACAGTGAGATCCTACACTAATCTGAAGAGACACGCTGAGACAAAAGTTATGTATTAAATATCATCCTGTCTGGACTTCGTAGTCCATTTGCCATGGGATCCAAAGCACCATTCCTTCTTCCAAGGAACATCACTGAACATATACTTAAGCCACCCTTTTAAGACAATCTCTCTGAAATCACACTTTCCTTCATATGTAACTGAGAAAAGACATGCTACTGTTAATTTTCAGCTACTTGCTAACAATTTAAAACTCTACTGAGACTTTACTTTTTTTAGTGCTTTGCCGGTAATTTGATGGCTTGTAAACTGTCAGAGGAGTACTTGAAAGGCTGAGAACAAGGTGGTGTCTAATATTAAATGTTCATGGACTGAAGACAAAATTTACAGACTTGAGAACAATTTTATCCAAAGGCTTGGCTACTTTGCAAGTGAGAACAACTGATTGCAATCCAGGGTAGTGAGAATGATGTGCAGCTGACTCCAAGGGATTCAGGATGATGAAGCTCAATATGACAGTAAATGAAACAATGCCAGCCTTCATACCTGCGAACTTGAGTGTTTTTGTTAGAAAGAACCTGCACATTTTCATCCACATTCCAACTAGCACCTTCCAAAAAGTTACCACAAACAAGCCAATCAGTTTTAAAGAGTAACAATTTTTAGATAACTGAAAACCAGTGGACTAGATGATGCCTGAGATAACGGACAATTACATGAGTTGCTTGAAGACTACAGCTCTATGTAATTTCTACGTTAGCTGACAATCCCTGTTCAGATCTAGTCCTGCTGTCACTTACCTGATGCCCTCTTCAACTTGCCTTCTCCACTGCCACCTTGGTTGTTTGCTCTTTTCCCCCTCCATGTATCCTTAACCCTTCATCTTAATCCTTCTCTTCTCACTAGGTTTTTATCCAAGTATGCTCATCTCACTCCCACTTTGGCTCCAGGTTGGGCTTAGTTGGAAAAATCAGGCATGTCATCAAGCCCCAGCAGAGCAATTTTGAGTCTATCATAAGCAGACATTTCCTGTAAATCTGGTACCTGGTTTGTAGCAATGACGTAAGGATGATAAATGGCTCATTAAATAATAAACTTCATAAATGCATTATCATTTAATTGAAATGTTCCATAGCATTTCTGAAAAGGCAATAAGAACTGAACAGTAGTGCAATTTTCTGCTGAGCTTCGTAGCCAGACCTAGTTCTAGGTCTGTGTAAGATGGTGAAAAATCAAGCTGGCACATGATACCATCACCAGATGTTATAACCATCACTAGAGATATAACTTGATGTATTTCTTACGGCTAGTGGGCTGAAGAGCTGATCAAACTGTTATTCCCCTTTGTGTAAAAGCAGTGATACATCTGTTAGGAATTGCACTAGACCTTTGGGATTTTCAAATGCAGCAGTGCTGTTTTGCAGATGTAGCTCATTATCTAGCTCATTGCTAGATAATGAAAATTTAGATTTTGGGGGGTGAAGGGAGAGGAATGTATTCCATATTTTGTTTTCTTAGTATTATAATGAAATGTATTTATATTACAGTTCACTTAGTGAAGGAGAGGCTTGAAAAAGAAACTTTTTATTTGGTTTATTTTTTTTTTGAGAAGTGCCAACTACTTCTCGCACACTGATCCACTTACATAACTCTTGCCATATAAATGTCACAATACTTCAAAGATGAGATGAACTGACTGTGGTAGAGTTGGTTTTACACAATGGCCAGCACACAAGAACAATGGTGGAATTTTGCTAGTCATGCAAAGATACTTGTTACAAAATCATATTTTAGTAATTGCCATTCAATCTCTGAAATACAGAGACAAAAGATAACTTCAGCTAAACTTGATCTTCTCTTGACAATAGGTGCAAACTGTACTGTTTAAAAATTTCAAAGAAATGAACAAAAATAATTTCAATGGAATGTATAGGTCTGAAACCTAATTCTTTTGGAATTCCAGTGTATATGTTTTGGAGCTGAGCTGTAGCATGTAAAATAGAGTTATATTCAGGGTTGTAAAGCCTGCAAACAGAGCTGGCCATAGAGTTCTCTCTTTTAGAACATTATCTACCCAAATATATTATTTTTAGGCCAGCAGCTTAGGATGATTGGTGAGGCAACTGGTCTTTACATTTGCTGCTGAAATGTGTGTACCTTGAACAAAATCTCATGTCTCTGACAAATGTTTTTTGCTGTATGTACTATGTCCTCCCTATTCTCAGCAGTAGTTAAGAAACACCATACCTCATTCACCTAATGGTGATGACATTTCAGGTCAATTTGCAAGAACAGTTCAGACAAAACCTTGTATATCTTAATGTGGGAAAACTCTGGTCAGTCTGTGAAGACATTTTAAAACACTTACTCAAAGTAAAAAGTTTTTTCTTGACCACCTGAATAATTCTGGATATTGAAGCACCACTATTTTTTACCAATATCCAGGTTCTGTAGACTTGTCTGTAACAGCCCATGGCCCCTGCATATAAGAAGATTCATTATATACCATCTTTAAGGAACAATGGCTACATAAAAGAATCCCCATTCACAAATCCTTAATGTACCCCCAAAACAGGACACTAAGCAAGCTGCCATGTGTTGATTTTAAGCCTTGCAACTCTCACAATGTTTTTATTTCCTTGACAGAAAGCAGGATTTATAGGTTTAGCTATTTGGTTTGTAGTTGAAAAAATCAGAAATATTTTTTCTCGTATTAACCAGACCAGTTTGTGGACACCAGGGAGTCCTTATAAACAGGCTTTTTTCAATATTTTACTTTCTTCCAGGTGGCTGATGAAAGTAATGCATCTGTTCCAAATCTCAACAGACCCACACATTACAGACGTCACTGGAGCCCTAAAACAAATACGTTGTGTAAAGCTGGAAATGTTTCAAGAGTTCCCACAATTATGAATTCATCTGACGTTCACTTGAGAAACATAACAGTTTGGAACAAAATATCTTTTCTAAACTAACTGTATCTAGGTTTCCTCAGTCTGTGTGTGTGTGCAAAGGGGTAAGAAGGCACTAGGGTGGACGGATGGGTTGAAGAGTGTCCTGTACTGAGGCAAAAAGGGGCAGAGAAGGTACCCAGCAGCCCAAGATCTATGACTGGGAATGAGGTAATAAGGTTACTGGTCCCAGGTTTTACTCTTCCCTGGTGGTTTGAGCTGTAGTATCCATTGATTTAAATTGTCAGTGATACATGAGGAGAAAGCAAGTTCTTAATAACTCAAAGCAGATCCCTTCTGCCAGAATGAACTCCCTTGCTTACTTTATTGGATATATATATATATATATATGGTTTCATCAGGAAAGTCCTCTGTATGACACACTTCACATTGAGGAGTTTCTAGGAAACCATTATGACCTCATGGTGGATATTTTATCTTTTGTCTACCTGGGACATAGCCAATATAATTTTATGTTTTCTGTGACACAGATTTTATAAAAGTTGTTTTTCAAAAGAATTTTGAATAACATTTTATCCCCATTTAAACAACAGAAAATGTTTCCCCTTAAAAATTCTGGGATGTTTTAATATGGTAACTTCATTTTCATGTTAGTTTTTCTTATTTGCTCGTCTTTATAGATGGTGAAGTTTAAGCATTTTTATCTCTTCAGAAGCATCTATACTTTTAACTACCTTGTTATTTTGAGCCATAATACAGTAAAAATGATTGTGAAAAAAGTTAGGTTGTATTATCTAAAAATGTCACCCCTTTTCAAAGACCCAGAACAATATCATAGCTTTTTGGTATAGTTAAAAAACCTCTGGTTTTAAGTAATCTAAATAACAATACCTTTCTAAAAATTTATCTGCAAAGGATAAGACCTGAGGGAAATGACAAGATGCATGAAAAAAAACAGGAAAAAAAGGGGGAGAAAAGAGTAGCAGAGGTTTTCCTAAGTAGAAGGGCTTAAGGTGTTGATACAACCAAGGCATTTTTATGATTTCTTTTTAAAGGTGACTGTCTTAAATTATTTCAAGTCCCATTGTTTGAACTGATGTCAGCCTGTCTCTGTTTAGACCGCTTCTTGTTTTAAATTTATGATTCCAATTTCTCTTTTATTGTAATCTCTTTTTGTCTTTTGTATTGCCTTATTTATAGTGATCATTAGTTCCCCTCCCATTTTTGACCCACAAGTGTTTGGCAGGGGACAGGAGTGATCTTCAGTCTGTCTTTGTACAACTTAAGGCTCTCCCTCAGCACATGCAGGAGTGAAAAACAGCCTTTCACTTGAATTGAATGCCCAGCCCAGGATCTTATCCTCACATTTGCAGTCCTCACATTGATTAACAGTGAGCTCTCATAATCCAAAGACTTTGGTCCTTCTCTTCTTTTGTCATGTTCTACCAACAGTTGGTTGGAAATGATAAAATCCAGCATAACATTAGAAAGTACAACTTTGTAAGCCCAGCATTTTTTTACTGACCAATTAATGATGTGCTCCTGTGATTGAAGTGACACTATTCTTTTCCCCAGCACTCTGCAGATCTACAGTCTTCCACTGATTTTATAAGGTCTTCTGACAGACCTCCTGATGTTAGGAATGCCTGAAGCATGCTCCTAAGAGCAGCAAGAGATGAGTTTTGATAAAAGAGAAAGGACATAAGAGGGTGACCGGTACATATGTTCGTGCTTTGAAGCTTTTTCAAAACTGGATCTACCATCTATCTTCTTCCTGCTGCTGCTAACACTTTTCTTGCAAGTCTTTTTAAGACTTGTGTTCTTCAAGGAGAAAGAAGGGATGTTGGAAAGTAAATAAATACAGCAAAATTAAGCATGAGGTATTTGGGTTTCCTGCACCAAGATAAGACAGACAAAAAAAATAATGACAAAAATTTCTGCCTTGTGAGATATAAAAATAAATTTTCCGGTTTTGGAAAGTAAATTGATACATGCTGTTAATATTCCCTGAAAGCAAAGTTCTTTACCACATGGATGCATATGAAATTTGAGGGTTGCCAGGACCTGTGAGGACAACTCTCATGACAGCTACTACAGTGGAGGCTAGTGATGAATAATGTATATTGAGACTACTGTATTAACTTTATTGTGCATATGGTTCACTGATAGATCATGTTTTGGATGGACCAGACCTATTGCAAATGTACAGTTTTGCTCTGAGAGGTCAGTTCTGTGCATCACAGTGGACTCTGTGTGTCCTGGATCTCTGACAAGTTCATTTCATTTGTGTTGTGGAACACACGGACACATACTTCTGTCTAAGAAGTGCCACTCAAAAAATGCCTAGAAAAATGTTTACTCTACCTAGGGCAGGAAGAAGGGAATTTGCAACCCCTCTGGTCTCAGAAGTTTTGGTAGTTCGGTAGCATCTGTTGCTGAAATTCTGGAAGTAAATATACAGGAAGGAAAAATATATTTTCTCTATGTAACGTACTAAATATGTCGATTTTTTTCCCCCTTATTTTTTCTGTCTTTCCAAATAATGGTGGAGAGAGATTTCACAAGGCAATGGCTCCTAAGAATGATGAGGTAAATAATTTCTATATTTGTATTTTAAAGCCAGTATTTTCTAGATCAGAGGCATAACATAAAGGGTCCCTTTTAGTGAAAGTCATTGCTCTGGTGAGATGCAGGAAAGAATTCTTCAATCTATAGAGTGAGGTGCAAGAATATACTTTTAAGCAATCATGTATTTGGTAGAATGACTACTTTGCTAGTTTGAGCATTGTGGGATGCTCAATTAGTTATTTAGACAATGATTAAAACCAGGTATAATATATATCTGGCTATGAAGTCTTAATTATTACAGTTATTAATGTATTTTTGTAAACTAGTGACATTTTTATGTGTTTTGGAGCATAGACGTGTTTTTAGAAACTCTATTTAACTTACATGGATTTAAATATTTGGTACAAATTTGATGCTCAAAAGTAAAATCATGTTATGGACTTCAATTACTATGCCAGGTGTTCATCTTTCCCAGCCAGTTCCTCCAATTCTCTGCTGAAAATTTATGCTCCAGATGCTCTTCCTCTCCCCCATGTTCCTCAGGAACATTTCCTTCCTGCTCTCTGAGATCTCTAGAGCAGAAACAACAGGGTTGCTTAACTTTAGTATACCGAGCTATCTTTTGTACACTCAGTTATGAGCAGTCATATTTTTCACTTGTGAGAATTCACATAAGATAATGCTGTGACATGGAACTCAGCTTAGTGAGCTCTGACAGAAATGCTACAGAGATAATAGATATGTCTGTCCCAGAGTAAGAAAATACCACTCATGTCTGGCAGTGGCCTGGATGCACCTCTAAAGATGACTGATGTTGGGTGCTGAGCAAAATGAGCCATGGGACTTTGTTCAGAGGATATCCAATTAGGAACCCTGAGAGAGAAGAGATTAGTCTAAGGAAGCCTTGGCAGCAGCAGGGAAATATTAATTACAGGCTGAAAATTACCTCGCTACCTCAAGCCCCACCATAAAACCAGTGTCTTGTGCCAGCATTTTTTTTTCATCCCCTTTGTGATCCTTGGGTCTTTGTTTGCACACTTATAGGTCTAATGACATTTTTGCTAGGAGGCTGCAGAGATTGTGGCTTTTCTTTGCTCTAGTCAGAAAGGGTCTGTTTTTCTCATAGGATTTTTTCTTACTTGTCCTCAGAGCAACTGATTGCTCCTGTGGTTACCATAGGGACTAGAAAGACATTCAGCATATTCTTGCACAGTGTTTCTGCAGGCTACACGAGCCTGCACAATTCCGGTAGCATGACAGCATGTTATCTTTGTTTATTCAAGACTTTATCTCCTCTTTTAAGGAAATATGTATTATGAATTCTGGACAAGTTCACAAGAAGTAACAAGTATCATGAGCCTTCTCATTANGGGGGGGGGGAAGGGAACGGCTAATTTAGCCCTTTTTTAAAATCTCTGTATTCAAAAGTAGAGATTGCCCTTAAGCCAATACAATTATAATTACTTCTGTCTTACTGTCTAAGACTTACAAGACATACAGATGTAATGAAGATTAGAGAAAGTTAACACAAGGGGTATTTCATTTGTGTTCTGGGAGTAATAGAACAAGAATCCTTCCTTGTTATTATTCATTAGATCAAAGCTACTTTATGCAGGAATGTTGTATTTATGTTCTAATCTTGGATTTTACTTAGCAAATGCCTTTAGGCCCAAGCTTTGGTGATTAAATCAGATACTGAACATCTGATTAAGCCCTTTAATGCAAAAAATGTAAAAAATACTTGACCCACAGTTCACATTGATGTTTGCCCTATTTTACTGCAAAAAAATTAGTTTTTTCAAAAGTGCACTGGTGGAATATTGTCCTGTTTATTTTTTCAGTGCACCTAATCATTTACATGTCAAGTAATTTTGGATGTTTTGGTAGTAAAACAGATATGCAAAGCATTTTAAACCGTCCTCTGCTTGGCCTACAAAATTTCAGGCATCTAAAACCACTCAGCAGACTCTTACCCTATCTTTAAAGCAGTGGCCTCTTTAAGTGAAAATGTTGTACAATTGTTCTGTGACTCAACCAGTAAAGCCTCTATCTCTAGCACTGGGATATTTTCTTAAATGTTTTCCTTATATTTGCTGGGCTTTGTCATTGTAATAAATGGTATTCTTATCCCTTTAGGAAATAAAGGAAATTGGAAAAGTTCCAGAAAGTTCTAGTCCAGACTTGTCCCTTTCTCTTCTTATATGAATAAGTGTATGCCTCAAAACGGGAATTCTCTGAAGCTGACCTTCCCTGAGCTGTCTTTGTAAAGCTGACCCTGCTTTTCTTCTGGTGAGAAGGCACTTAAAGGCACCTTGTCAGATGGTCCAGCCAAGAGAGAAGAAATAAGTCTTCGCTTCTGGACATGGGTCAGAAAACTACAGTAGACCTGTCAGAAATGTCCTATTTACAGAAAATGTCCCCTAAAGAAAGAAATATTTTCTTAAAGCCATTTACAAAGGCATGTGTCTGCCTAAAATGTACTGAACGAACAGCTTTCCCCATGCTGTCTGCAGGTTAATGAACTTTAACTTTGCCCTGCAGAGTTATTCTTTACCCCAGCTACCATAGCCCCTCCTGCTTCTCTTCTCCATTTAAATCTAACAGCATATTTTGCCCCTGGATTGGAATACGTAGCATGTGTTTGTGTGGAAAACAGTCAGCAGGAACCAAGTTGTGTGCTTAATCTGATAAACCCTCACATCCCTGACTCCATGAGCTGTTCACACTATGAGGTTACGTGAGAATTCATGCATACTTGGATGTGATGGGCTTCTAAAAATATGCACTCCAATGTACATGCACACTGACAGCAGAAATGCCAGACATTCCTCACTGCTCCAGGCTTTTCTACGAATGTGTGTGCATACGAAAAAGAAACCAGTCTGAGGGATGAAACCATCTCCCATAAGGCAGCACTGTAAGAGTTGATTTAGTGGTTTTTTTGCTAATTGTTCATAGATTCTTTGTTTCAAATAATTGACAGCTGTAGCCCAAAGTATTGCAGGTCTTGTCCAGCCCTTGGCTATTCTGTCAATTTGACTAACTGTGAAAAAAATCAAAGGGAGGGCTGCAGTCAAGGGAAATTTGTTATTGAAACAAAAGTGGAGCTGCTTCCCCGCCAGACTTTCCATGGACAAAAGGGTATTTGTTTTCCCTTTGGTACCCACTGTGGCATGGCTTTCATTAGAAAGTTAGTGGGCCAAGGTTACAGCTGCACGGGATTGCCAGCCAGCTTTTGCAGCCAAATGGTCTCAAGCAATCCATGAGAGCACAGCTGTCTCATAGTACAATGAGGTGAGGAGCACATGATGAATAGTTAAGTCTGTGTCTGTGGGGGAAGTGGGGAAGGAGAACAGATCACTGAGGCTGTTGCAAAATGCAAGTAATACAATTTCATGCATTTGCTGTCAGTGAAACGAGCTATGCATCTGATAGTACCCGAAAGAACAGATGGATTGAACCAGTGTGTCACATTCAGTTCATCTTATCTGTAGCCAAGAAGGGTGGGGAAACATTTGAATTCCCAGCTTCAACATCATTCCTTTGCTTATGGTTTCCAGTAAGATCCCAAAGCTGGAAGAGCCTGTTTCCCATTTGAGTTGCAGCCAAGATTCTCAAAAAACAACAATTCTCAGGAGATTTCATGAGATTTTTTTCCAAAACCACATAACTATTAAAAAGGATTTTGGCACAGTTGGTTCCGCCACCAATCCAAACTGTAATTCTGGTAAAGTTAAACCTCCAAGCTTAAGCCAAGACTAAAAATCTTTCCTTAAGCTTTTATTTACTAGCAAGTATATGTTATGTTTTGCTGCTGCTAGAAATGTCTATATTTGAATGCAATAGTAGTGAACAAATCACAGAATCACAGGATCACAGAATATGCTGAGTTGAAAGGGACCCACAAGGATCATCAAGTCCAACTCCTGACCCTCTACAGGACCATCCCCAAGAGTCACACCATGTGCCTGAGAGTATCATCCAAATGCATCTGGAACTCTGTCAGGCTTGGTGCTAAATCATTGTATTTATTACATTTTATCTGTCTTCTTTAAACTTTGAAGTGCTGCGTAGAATCAATTATTGTTAAATACATCTATCCTTAAAATCAGTCAGGTGTGTGTTAAATCAAGAGTATGTTATTTTTGGTTCCTTTGAAACTTCACAGGGCCAGAAGAGAACTGACAGACCTTGCTGTACCTGCCTGTCTTCCTCCACCCTGCCTGTAGGGTCGGGACACCATTTCAGCTCTTCCACAGGCTCTCTGTCCCTGCACTAAATGCTTTGAAAATATGTCTGTTTGCTGCTGTTTCCTGGTCCCATCTTCTTTTGTCCCTGATGTGATCTCCAGCACTGATTGTGGACCTGGCTGTTGGCAGACCCTGCTACCAGCCCACAGTTTTGCCCACCATGCTCAGCCCCACAGGACTGCACCCACTTGGCGAGGGCAAGGCTTGCCCTTGATCACCTTCATCTTCCATGCCATTAGACAGCAACTGGCCCTTGCTGCTCCCTGACATCAGATTTTAATCAATGGATTTATTTTTCTTTTTATTTTTTTTTCTTTTAAACAGAAGTATATTTTGTGTACAACTCCAAACCACCATTTAAATCTCAGCTGATAATTACACTTGGATTTTTTGATTCATAGTCAAATTTTGCTATGAAATGATTTGTTAGCTTGCCTCTGTTTATGTTGTGTAAACACTCTTTGTACAAATAAAAGTTGATGCACAGTATAGTGGAAAGAAGGTTCCAAGACTGGACAATCCTCAGTGTCTGACAGTAGCTCCACGTTTCCTCAGAGCCTTCTGGTGCCAAAAGCCTAGCTCATGAGGGTGAGCTAAGCAGTAGTGATGGACAAACTGGCTGCATGGACCCTGATCCTGATATACATGCAAGGGAGAAATAAATCAGAGTGGCCAAACATCTTTAGTATGGTCAGAAACGGTCTTATGCCTTTCTCTTATCCTTGTTCTCTTTGTTACTCTTAAAGGCAGGAAAAATTAAGTCATGCCAAGTTTTCTTCCCTCAGCCTTATCTGGATTACCCAGTCCTAATTCCTTCAACATTTATGGGCCATGTTTTTAAGACCTTCAGTCATTCTTGTTGCTTGTCTGAACTGACCCACATTCTTCTTGATCTGCACTGCCCAAAAATGGAAATGGTGCTCCTCCTGAGGTCATGCTACTGACAAGTAGAATGAGAGTTACTTCACGTGTTTTGCAGACCAAACTGTTGTTTATCTCTCTTAGGATGGTATGTTCTGTTTTTTTTGTAGCAGCCTGGCATTGAATAGTTTTCAACTTGTAACTCACCATAGTTCATAGACCCTTTTCTGTAGTACCAGAGATCATAATTATTCATCCTGTCATTATACAGCTGATTGCTCTTATGTGCAGACCTTGACATTCATTCCTGCTGAATGTATTCATTGTATTCTTCCCCAAATGATTTGGCTAAAATTGCTCAGTGATTCTGTTGTAAGCCTATTTTTAGAACCACTCTTGTTAGCAGAAGGTGGCTAAAGCCACCGTCACTGATGCCTCATTACCACAGGTAATATTTGCAGTGCCACTTCTGACACTCTGCATTAGGGTAGCCTGGACACTGATGGCACAAAAGCCACCTTCACTTAGATGCTTGGAGTTAGATATCTACAGGCATTTTAAGGATTTATTTGGTTTCTTTAATTCAGAAAAAAACACAAAATTCCATGGCAACAACAGTCCATGGCCAGTTAGTTAATTCAACACAATTAAAATTAATCACACTTTTTAATCAAGCCTCTTTATCAAGTTTATGGTATATTCATTTCTTACATAACACTTAATTACTGTCAACTATGACCTGAGAAACTTGACAGATCAAGAAAGAACAGCAGTTCACTGACAGAACTGGGAAAAAAATGCGTTCGTCCCACAACAGTGTTCAAAGCTTTGGACAATTTTGCCTGTTTCCTGTTGGGAGAGCTCTTGTTTAAACTGCTTTTTAATGCGTATTCAAAACTAAGTGAATGCTGTGCATGTTCACACTTGGACAAAGCATGGTCAGCTTGCTAGGTCATGTTAGAGAGCACTTCACCAGCAAGGATCTCTGCTGATGTAGCTTCTAATTTATTTGTCTTAAGTGACATTCAATCTGGGTCCCCATGTTCCAGTGAATTCCTAAACAAAATAAAGGGAAGTCATACATGGAGTCTGTTTTTTCTCCTAAGATCCCAGCATAAAATAGAAATGGGAAGAAATAGCCACCATAGGAAAAGGCTCTTCTGTTCCAGCTGTTCTATTATGACAGCTTGAGCCCTTGAATGTTCTGTCTCCCGTTGAGTTACTTCTTTTCCTGTCTTGTTTTCTCCAGCATGACATCTAATTTACTGGCTCCCTTTTCACTTTTGCCTTCCTTAAGACTTTTTTTTCACAGCCTGTGTTGTAACTTTTCTATTCTTTCTGCACTCATTTTTGGATCATGGTGATGTGGACTCCTGGCAGGTTGTAGTAATTATTCATGTGCATGAGTCCAATCTGCTTTGCTGTAAGACATCTCTGTGGAAAACATACAGTGGGATTCCAGATTTCCTGGAAATTTTTACTGTTTGAGCTTCAGTACATTCTTGTGTAAGTGTAAGCTTTGACAGGACTGGATATCTTGCTATTTTTCAGTTGTCAGTCAAACAGAGAAACACAAAAGTCAGGCACTGTTGCTTTATTTGCAAAATTTGTACAATTTATCTGTATTTATTCTTTTTTCCCCATTGGCTGAATGGATTTCTTGTAATTGAGTTTCTGACTCAGATGCACACATCAACTTGTTTCTCACCTCTTCTCATACTTGGTGAAAGATTATAGTTAACTATGGGCATAACACTGGCAAATTTGCCATGTTAGAACTGTGAGTAATCATGGGAAATGTTTGTGAAGAATGCTACTAATGGTGAAAGTAACAAAATATGTTAATTATTGTCAGAGAACTATGTGTGTATTTCCATCCAGCAGTGACTGGAAGCAATGTTTCAGCTTGATGTAACAGGCTGCTGTGGCAGATACCACCTCTGGGGAAGCTCTTTCTCCTTCAGTAGTTGGAAGCTGGTTCATACTTAAAACCTGAGGAATTATATATATCAAAGAAAAATTCTGTGAATATTTTCTGTCCTCTGCATAATTTTACTATGCATACAAAAGTCCAATACCTTGTGGAACACAGCTAAGCTATTTGTCTTCAGTAATGTCATGTCTGAATCTTGTCAAAATGTGTTCACTCTTCACAGCCCATAAAACATATGGGAATATCTTAGCAGACTGTAAGTGAACAGCATTGGAACAAACGTGATGACTCAGTGTTGTTAAACAGAAGTATCAACATCAGTCCCCAATGGAAACAGCTTGTTTTAATACTTGTATCCAACTTTCACTTAGGGCAATAATAGCTGCAAATGAAGATCCAGGGTAATAGAAGGTTGTAGGTGTTAAGATGACTGCTTCTTGGAAAATGGGAAAAAAACATGCCCTATGGATAAAGTAAATCTTTGTTCTGACACTGATCACGTAACCATAGAACTAGTTAAGGAGTGTGGGCTCCACTAATCAAACATAGAAAAAGGTTATGCATTTGTGGAAGAAAACAGAAAAGAAAAACAGCTGATGAAATACAGTACTTTGCTGAAGATTGTTTCAGATATGGAACTGGGCTAATTTTGGATGAGATCCATTTCACATAAAACATCTATGGCAATAAATTAAATAGTGCTAAAAAAAATCCAGTCTGCAGTTTGGATGAAGCCATCTTGCTTTAGAAGGATAAAAACATTTATTATCAATGACACCGACTATTTCACACCAGGTTGCTTCAGTGCCAAAACCAGTTCCTGGGCATTTTTAAATTAGTAGCATAGTTGTAGTCCTAAGGTCCCTTCCTTTCCAAGTAAGAATTTGAATTTCTAAAACTCATCATGTTTCAGACAGGAATCTTATCAGCTTTCACTTCAAGATGTCCTAAAATTTTGGGCATCAGTATTTACTAGACACCTTTTAACTTTGCTTGGAAGTTAACAAGACACTTTAACAGACATTTTTCATTCCATTTATCTTCAGAGGGGCTGTTGTGTGCGGAAGTTTGCTTTTGCCCATATTTCAACAGACATCCATAGCACTTATTTCTTGGAAGATATAAGGTGGTTAAAGTGTTAATTCAGAAACCGGGGGGGGGGCACAGGTTAAAATGTGAAGATATTGAACTCCCTGCACTAGTTACTAAGTTCATAAGTTGTGAATGTTGAGAATACTATTCACTTTAATTCAAACCAACTGTGCAGTTCAGTTCTACCAACTGCTTAGCATGAAAAAGCCTAGGGAAGAAGTATATGAATGTTGTTGAATGACTAGCACTGGGACACTTCATGTTTTCAGATCTTGCTCCTTGGAAGATTTATTTTAGACTCTTAAATAAAACCTTTTTGCAAGCAGACTTCAGTCTCTGCTTTGTCTCACCTGATTACTTGAGTAACAGTATAGCAGCCTTCTTGCTTACTCTCCTAGAACAAGATTCGCCTTGCTTCTGCACTCGGCATTTTTCCTTCAAAAGAGAAAGAAGGCAAGGAGCTTCCACACAACTACTCCATGTCTGTGTGCTGAAATATTTCTCCTTTGAACAAAATTGAGCCAAGAATCAAATGTCTTCTCGACATGTGCTGCTCGAATTCTCTAATCATTAATCTGTTAGGCCAAAATAAAATATGCCCTGTGAATACATGGTCTTATCAAGAAAAAGACAAGAATAGGCTGCATCCGTGTTCTGTGTACTTTTAAAGACAAATGTAGGCTTCTAAATCACCCAGAATCTGGAGAGAAAGGTAGGCTTGATGTATGTCACCGGAGCTGCAGAAGGTGCATTCTGCCAGGCAGAATCGCTGTACCTTTTCTGGTTTGGGGAACCAGAAACTGGTTTAGAGGATGTGCCTATCCTCCTAACAGGGAACTCAGACACTGATTTTAGACAGGCAGGCTTCACATTCGCAAATATTGTACTTTAAATATCATTCAGATATATTGCCATGAGATCATTAAATGCTCATTACATACCAATAGTACTATTATTGAATATGAACCTTCATCTGGTAGAAGTTCTACCTAGTCCATTCTAAGCTTGAAAGACAATATAGAAAACAATGGATTTCAAGGGTTCTTTCATACTGTACTTTAGAAAGCTGCTAGATTTGTTTTCAAGTGATGAGAGCTAACAAAGCCAGGTGAAAAAAAAAAGCCAGATTAAAAAGACTGAGAAGCATTCAAGACCCACACAGAACTTTTTTTTTACAAGGAAAAAGGGCATGCTATACCTAATAAACTGTCTACAGGAAATTTTTATTATCTGGATCATATGAAAAATGGACAGAAAACTGGGCCTTTTAGTAGTAGAGTAATTAACCCCAAAATACAGCTTGAAAATAGTCAAATTAAGTGCCTGTGCTTTGGGAACAGTTAAACCTCATGGCCAAAACTGTGAGAGGACATTGGTTCAGAATCTCAGACATTAATTTAGAGTCTGTCTTTATTTAACCTGACACAAAAGGCTACATATTTACAAGGCAAGTGTGCACCTGAGACTATTCTCAGGCATTGAGGTGAAGTGGCATAGAAGAGATTCCATTATCATCTTAGACAACAGAGCAGGCTCTACTACCTTTGAGTTCAGTCCCTGGATTGCATTAACTCTCAAGCCATACGTGGAAATTGTTTGATAGAGCAATTGTTGGCCCAGGAAAAATAGTGCCAGGGAATGTTCTAAGAGTTTAACATGTTGAAGTTTCAGTGCCCAGGAATGTTCCCTGGCAGTATCTGATTTGTTAACACAGAAGTAGCCAAAAGCCTTTTGGTTTAGATGCTTAAAATGACGCCGTAGACACCACTAGCAAAAGACATCTTTATAGAAAATAAAAGTATTCACAGGAGAAAAATAACACAAAGAGATTGAGAAAGCTGTGAATAAAGGGAAATATAAAAATTGCAGTTAAAAAGGTATTTTTTTATTGGATGAATCACTGAAAAAATCAATACTAATAAATCTTATTTGATTTTTAAAATCCAAGGGAAAAAATGGCACTATGTTTTTAGAACTATCATTCTGTTGACATTATGCCTGTTCATTCTGAAGCATTACTGTGATTCCTTCCACATTCCACCAATACTGACTATAATTTTTCTTGCATTTTTTCTATCATTTTATGATAGATAATTTCTATAGAATGATATGTATAATGTATAATTTCTATAGAATAATAGAACTATGAAACTTTAATCATTCAGTACTGAAGTGTTCTTTCTCATTGTCCTTGTTCTTTTTGGGGTTTTGTCGTGGTTTGACCCTGGATAAACGCCTGATGTCCAGCAAAACTCCTTCAAGGCCTCCCCCCACCCCCTTTCACCTACCAGAGGGAAAGAAAAGAAAACCAGCTACTAATTTACGGCTAGAGATAACAACCGAAAGAGGAGCTTTGATTAATACTGCGGGCAAAGCAGAACTTAGAATAATGCTTAAATTTATTGCTAACAAACTAAAAACTAAAACTAAGAAATAAAAACAGGTTAGAAACACTTTCCCACCACCACCTCTTGATCTGTCCATGCCCCCTCCTTTCCCTGATGGTGTGAGGGACAGGGGAATGGAAGGTTTACAGTCAGTTCTTGTTGGGTCAGCCATTCGCAGATCTAAGTCCAAAACTCGAGCAACAGTTCTGTCTCAGGGGGTTTTCCTGTGGGCTGCAAAGGGGACAGCTCGCTTCACCACAGTCATCACCACGGTCACAGGGGAATTACAACTTTGAGTCCTTCCCCTGCGCTCCGTGGGGTCCCCCCCACGAGAGAGAGATCCTCTGCTCTCTCGTGGGTCATTCCATGGGGTGCAGTCTCTCACGAAAAACTGCCTGTACCTACTTAGTATGGGATTCTCCCTTCATGGGTCTCAGCCGCAAATCTCTGCAAGGCTCTGCTCCACCTTGGGGAGTCTCCTGCTCAGCGTGGGTCCTCTCCCTCCGTGGGTCTCCGCTGCAAATCTCTGCGAGACTCTGCTCCAGCTTGGGGGGTCTCCTTCTCAGCGTGGGTCCTCTCCCTTTGTGGGTCTCGGCTGCAGATCTCTGCAGGACCTCTGCTCCACCTTGGGGGCTCCTCTTGCTGAGCGTGGGTCCTCTCCCTCTGTGGGTCTCGGCTGCAAATCTCTGCAAGACTCTACTCCACTCTGGGGGCCTCCCACGAGGTAACAGCTTCTTTCATGCCTCCCCCTGCTCCGACAGGGGGGTTTTTGCACCCCGATGGATCCCATGGACTTCGAGGGGACAACTCGTAATCACCATGGTCATCACCAACGTATTCAGGGAAAAATAGTTTTAAGTCCACTCCCTGATCCGTGGGGTCCCTCCCCCTCCTTCTCCTCTTCTCCTCCTGCACTGACCTTGATGTCTGCGTTGTGATGTTGTTAACCCATGGCTGCCGAATTCCAACTGCGCCACAACTTCTTAAATATGTTTTCACGCAGGGGCGCGACTTAATGGTTCAAAAGCAGGAAGTTTTCCTCGGAGCTGGCCCTCATTGGCCCTGCTCTATAGGATGGAGGGAAACTTCCAGAGGCTTCCAACAGGCGCCAATCTTCCTCTTATATAAAAAAAAAACCCTAACCAGATAAACCCACGACAGGTTTAATGTTTTATATTATTTTCTTTCTCATTTTCCAACTTCGAAGTTATATATTTTAGTATTAGCTTCTGAATTTTCTGGACATCACGTTGGTTTTATAGCTGTGTTCTTATTTTGTTCGACGAGTTTATTCATTTATTTACTAACTGATTTCTTTCTTGTTTATAGGATTATTATTTTCTGGACATGAAACAAAATATCTATAATTGATTTCCAATTGAAATATGACTTTTCTGCTTAAATTCTTTCTGTTAGTTGACTTGGGTCATAATTCTTTTCAGTTCTGGAAAATGTCTCCTTTCAAAGCACTAATTAAGTATATGACTGCTTTGGGCTTTGTTTTGCTTAATGTAACAAGAGTGATCAGAGTGATTTTTTGTACTTACACTGCCATTAATTTTTGCTTATAGAACAAATTCATCTTTATTGCTCACAATGGGATTTCACTTTCTTGGATATACATTCCCATTGAATAAGGGAACTATTGTTGAATACACTCCAAAATTTCAAGGATGTTTAGGTACTGTCAGTATCATATTGCATTTCATTCATGTAGATTTCATTATATAATAGATTTCTTTTCCTGATTCATTAGGCTGATGTTCACATAGCTGCTCATCCTGTTCTATAGAATGAATCAAAGCTTTTCAAAACTCAACAAGCAACATTCCATCTTGTACTCTATCCTCTACAGCACTGATCCTTAAAAGTGAGATTATTTTTGGTCTAAAGAAACAGTTTCCTAGACAGTTATTTTCATATAGATTATATAATATTGAGTTTCATCTTGGCTAGGCTTTGCGAATGAAGATTTGGGAAGGGCTCTCCCCACATTTGCTGCAAGCGCGCTGGTGGCTAAAAATACTGAGTTTAAGATTCTAATAATTGAGTAGATTAGTCTCATTGAATTAATGATTTAATTACATATCCAAAATATTTATTCCAGATCCAGGTAGGGAATAAAACAGGATCTAAATTGCAGTTGATGTTGCACTGATATTTGCCATAAGTTCGGAAAGAGAAATTTTTCTATTTCCAGTTGGCATATTTAGAGAGGTTAAATCTGTTGAATTATTTGGGCTGCCTTAATATATGGTGTAGAGCTCAGCTGTGTTCCCATTAAGTTACCTCTTTGCTGAATTCATGGCCATTGTGTTGCACTTATAATTTTAGATTTGGCTTTATAATTCTAATTTTCCTACTTCCATATCGTTTATTTAAGAGCACTTTTGTTAAGCGCTATTGGTATAAAAATATCCATATCTGTTTTTTTCTCTCTTCTGTCATCTATATTCTAAAAAATGGATGAAACAGAGATGAAAGGAGTTATTTTCCACCTATTAGTGATGTCTGACAACAGAGAGAGGAATCTGAATGAAAGCTCGTGCACAATCTGATACTTACCTTTTTGGGGGCAGCATGATGCAATAAGTAGTAGGAAGATGAGTGTTAACACATGCACTGTTCATCACCATTGTTGTTACCTAAGTTCAGATAATATGGATGGTCTCTCATCTAGAGTAGGGATCATAGGCTACAGAACATTTGAAATTGCTTCTAAGGAAGAAATCGAAGCCTTATTTGGGGTATTTCTGAGCCAAATGAGGGCAAGTACAACTACTTTTCTGAAAGGGAAAATGAAACTCCATCTCATTCCTTGGATGGAGAAACAAGTGTTGTGTAGAAAAAAAATAAATAGGTGCTATTGTTTCTTTTAGCTTGGTGGAGCAATCCTCAAGACTTTTTGTATTTTAATTGCATTCTTAACTTGATTAAAAATGGTACTGCCCAGTTCTGGTTACATTTTTTTTATTCTTTTCCTAGAGAACCAGCATGATTGCTGCTTGTACAGTGTAAACATCATATCTTAATCTGTACATACCAAGATGCTGTGGGAATTTAAAAATCACAGGTGTTTCTGATGGAATATAGCTTGCAGGAAGAGATTATCATAAGCAATCCAACTTGGAAGTGCTCCATATACAAGAACAAGCCAGAGTACACTGCTGAAGGAATTTTATTTAGATATTTAGAAAAGTCAGAACAACCACCCAAGAGAAACTATAAACTAATTGCCAGCTATATTCATAGCCAAACCAGGAGAAATTACGCTAATAGATTTGTTCTTTTAGTATATGAAACTGGCTGTGCCCTGGAAAGCCTCAGACTGCAGTCTATAATTCTCTCCATAATGACTGCTGAATTGCAAGCTCCCATTCACATATTAATTCTTTGCAAATGTTTTTTAGTGCAAAGACTCAAGATGTTCAGTCTTGAAAAAAGCTCAGGCTTCAAAGCACAGTTTGTCTTTCCCTCTGACACATATTCCAATGAGCTTTTTTTTCTAACTAAACAATGGGAAATACCTTTCTCACTGTGAGATTTACTGCTCCTTACAAATATCTGACAGTTAACTTTGGCAGTCATTTTATTGCAAGAGGATGCAAGAAAAATTCTCTGAAAGTTCTGGGACTCTGCTCATCTGGCAGCTAAAGGATTCCAGCAAAGCCTTGCTTGGCCTTGAGCTAAGAGTATGGAATCTTTAATTGTCTATGTGAATACCTTAAACAAAAAAGGAGCCTACATGTTGAGGGGCATTCCATTCCCCAGTATATCCACCTGAGAGAATATATACAAGAGTTTGTCTGTTCCTGTGACAATTTCATACTATTTTAGTTGTCAAAAATCTATTATGCTCAGTTGCATCAATTGAATAATTATACTGTGTGGCTATTACTGCAAATCAGGCAGTTGTCTCCATTTTTTCTCATATTTCTAAATCATATAACACAAAAATATATTTTCTTGATGATTCCTGGTATAATTTTTAATTATTTGCAAAGAATTTACAGTGACTCACACTGATGTTACTGGGGGTATTTTCATTCCGTAATAGGCCGTGAATCAAGTATGTACTGGTAAATATAACGTTTTCAAGAAATCTTTTTGGATTTTTTTTTAAGAACATACAAACCAGTCTCAAAGCTGGGAAGTTACAATGTGTGGCAATAAGCTTTTTAATATGAGAAAGATGTAAAAGGAGTCACCTGATGATACTTCCAATAAGTCAACGTGCAATGACTTTTGAAGTTTTTTTGGTTGGTTGGTTTTGGGTTTGTTTGTTGGGTTGGCTGTTTTTTTTGTTTTGTTTTGTTTTGGTTTGGTTTATTTTGTTTTGGTTTATTTTGTTTTGGATTTTTTAAGGTTTTTTTGTTGTTTGTTGGTTTGTTTTCATTTAGAAAGTCACTTCTTTTTCCATCATTTGCTCAGGAACTTTATACAGACAAACTTATTCTGGTGCTATCATGAATACCCTTATATCCACATTGTGACCAAGAAAACAGTACTTCAGGAGACAGTCCATCCCAAGTCAAGTAGAGGTCTCCACCTTGTATAGGTGAAATGCTATTCTGTGAAGAGTAGCAACTTTGTGCACAGTAGCAATGTAAGTATGAATAACACTTGGAGAATCAGCAGGTAAAGCTCCATAATTCTGTCTAATATGAACCTCAGCATAACCCTCACTGGTTGCCATGTGGTTTTGCTTGTGCAAACAGCTGCATTCAGGAATATCCCACTTGTGTGAAATGATGGTTTTCCCATGTCTGCAATGTATCAGACCCAGAGAGAGGAGGGTAAGCTGAAAAATCCACTTCTGTGTTCTTGGACATGAGAACTGCAGAACCAAAGAACACTGCAAATGGGATCTTATGTCAATATTTGCAGTGAGGTAAAGTTTGTACCAGCTGGAGATCCAGACTGTATATTTTCAATATTTGATTTCTGATACTTTTGTGACTTTAGGTTTTAAAATGCATTCTCTCTATGCAAATCTAGGAGAGCATGACATTAAGGAAAGCTGAAGGATAAGAGTCAACATTAATTGTAAGAATTCCTTCCCACAACAGACCTGTAATCTTGGCAGAGAATCACAGGTTTGGTTCAGGAGGAAAGCAGAAATAAGACAGACAGTGGGCCAAAACTAGCTGGACATTTTTGACTACTCCTACCCTTGGGGTCTTTGCATAGTTGCACTTCTGTTACATAAGCTATAAATCAACATGTGAGCACAATAAATAGTTAATTAGAAAAAGAACTGTGATCTGTGAAAAGAGAAGTTTTGTTTTGTTTTTCCCCCCTGTATATTGAAGAAAGAGCATTTAAGAATAGTTGTTCCATAAAATCAGGGAGGAGAATCTATATAAAAATCATTTATGGAGGCACAGTATGAAGTTAAATTAAAAACTGGGGAAACTGAGAAACTAGCAACAGGTATTTGCTGATAATGTAACAGATTAAAGAACTGTGAAACAAAGATAACTGCGTATTTTCAAATTCTTGACCATGTGCTATTTTAATTCTTACCTGTTCAATTTCAGAAATTTTTACTCAAATCATGCAATTGGCATTTTAATACCAGTGAATTCTAGAGCCACAGGGGACACACTATTTTCATTAACAAAATTACACTCATGTTATTTGTAATAGCAAGATATTACTTCTTAAGTGGGAAGGTGGCAAGTGCCTTAGAAGTATCAGAAGAGTAACTGTGTGAAGCAAATACTCCATCTGGCTTTATAGAATATTTTTATGTTGGATGAAAAACTAAAATATTTTGGGATCAGCTTTAGATGTCTTAAATTCAATTCAGAAATAATTTCACTGAAATGACACATATATGTAATCAGTTACAATCCCGTGAATTTACAGTAATGTTGGTCTGAAAAGCCTTTTCTTTTTATGTCTAATTGATAAAACATGATTTATGCCTAACAAAAAGGGCTTGCATTTCTTCTGGTCTACAGAGTAGAATTTTTGTGCATTCTTCCTTTCAATAAAAGATTTCCATGGAGAATACCTTTCAAATCTATTCCAAATTTTTTGCTGAAAGAATGGTTTGATTCCAAGAGGTTTGAAAATTGATGTTTTTGAGCATTTCCAGAATTAATTCTGAAGTTTTCTGTCAGTAATATAAATTCAGTGCAAAAAAACTATTAAAAGTTTTAGCACATTACTTCTTGTATACCTTAGTTTATTAGAGGATGGTATCCTGCTAGATCTTCAGTCAGCATAAATCAGTCTAGTACAATCACGAGGATTTTTGCCAGCTCTGATCTAGCGTTAGTCAATCCTTGGCCTGTTCACTAAAACAACAGATGGGTTTGCCAAGTTGGACATCCAATCTTGATTTGAATGCTTCTGCTTTGATATGAGGAAAGCTGGCCTGTAGTATCAAGCAAAAATGTGTTTGATGTCTCAGGTAAAGAATCTACCTTACCCTACCCTTACATTTATTTCATTTCCCCTTTTCCTCTACCTGGTGGGGCCTTTTTTCACCAAGTTCATACAAAATTGAATAGAAATCTGTCACTGTTTGTTCTGGATCTTGATCCAGCTTCTGCAGAAGTCAAGGGCAAACTCCCTCCAGCTGCTGAGACAGATCAGTCATCAAAGGCAAAAAAGTCCCTGGAGTACTAGTTCTTCACAGGGATATGCAGGAGGAGTTGATCACACAGCAGCAGTAGTTATGTAGAAGGGAATTTTTCTGGGGATGAAACACTCAGGAAGTTTATCAGAGGTTTTGTTGTGACATTAGCATGTTTTTCTCTTGCAGAAATCCTTTCATTAGCTGGATTTTTGCTAGGTAGGATTTTTGTTTCCATACTACCTTGTAAGTTTCTCTGGAAATAGTTTTTACTACAGATTGTGGCTGACTATTTATCTATTTTTCCAGTACATGGAAATTTGAGAAAATCTGTCCATATTTACTAAAATGTAAAATACCCAACTAACAGAAATAAAGCAGAAAGCATTAAGGATTTTTGGTCTGACCTTTCAAAGCTTTTTCCCACCAACTTTGGTAGTATTAATCGGGAGAATTAAGTATACTGAAGTGTGTATCAACATTGGCCTCATCAGTTGAAATGAAGTTTGGGTCCGATAGAGAGACTCTTCGGGTAAGCCTCAGAATTTAGATCTCAAAAGCCGCGTGTCACACAACTTATGTGTCTTAAAGTATGAAACTATTTTGATTTTCAAAACCTGTTGATTAGAAACTGGGTCAAGAAATGAAGGGAATTCCTGGAATACTGTCCCAGAGACCTTTCAAAGGCTGAAGACAGGGAATTTTAAGGGGAAAAGATGTTTCCACAGTTTCCACTTAAACAGAAGTATGAGGATCCCTACTCACCTTTGCCAACTTGTCTTCCGTGATCTCATATTTACACTTCACTTTCCTCACCTTTTATTTCTTCTCTGAAACTGTTGTGGACAGCACCAGCATCACTGTTCCTGACAGTGTGCTGGCACAGGATAATATTTGTATTAGCAGTGTTGCTAAAGGATTTGAAAAGATTTGCCCTGTAATACCAGCACTGGATCCTCAGGCAAAATCCAGACAGTGTAAACTGTTGGTCAGTCTCACCAGTGTAAAAACGCATCATAACTGATGAGTGAGCATTGGCTGCCAGTGCTATGCTTGGAAGCTGTGCCACATAAGATGCTCTGCTTTTATTCTAGGGAAAACGTTTAAAATATGACTTGCATACTGTGAAAAGATACAAGGCGTTGTATTGTTAAGAATCCACCAAAGGTGGGGGGGTTTGCATGTTTCTTATTCTAGCTAGGAACACTTGGTTTTCTGTTTTTCTCTTTCTTAGTTGCATGAGCTATTCAGTTTTGTGGAAGATATGTTTTTATCCACATATTCGTGCAGCCATACACCTCCACTCAGTGTTGGGACCTCACACTTTTATCACACCATGATTATTCCTTATTCTTTGTGGACAGATTTTTATTCTAGAATACAATTTAGCCACTTTGTCTAGTAATTTTTTTTCTACTTTTGCTCTGCATGTTAAATGAAGGGAAAACTTGCATTTTTCTGCTCTGGAATTACTCCCTATTAGAGAGCTTTTTGTTAAAAAATTATTTTTCCTCATTCACTTACAATCTTTCAATAATTGATGTGACTCAATTTACTTCAATAGATTTAGCTAGGTGTTGTAGTAATATCTTTCTTGAAACTAGATCTCATCTTTTCACAGACAGTCAGAAACTGGTGACATATAAACCGTAAATCTTCATTTGGACTTTGCTTGTTTAGGATTACATAATAGATAATAATCTTGTTCTTATTATTCAGTCCTGTTTTTTCTGTTTTAATTTGCACATTTATCCTTACAGTAATTTTGTTTCAGTTAAAACAGTTTCATTTTTTTCAAAGTTTACCCTGGGAAGACAATATGACATAGAATCCTCAAGGAAAAGGTTGTTATTTGTCTGAGACATAAAAGATTTTCTCCTAATTACTTTTCAATCATGCTGGACCACAAGCTTTAAAAGGTAGCCAACCCATTATGTCTGTTAGCAGTAATGCAGACAAAATAGGATGTGAAGCTGTTTAGATGCTTCTTTCCTGAAACCAGCAGTTCTCATGAACATAGGAGAATAGCTGTGGCTTGATTTGCGTGTATTTTGTCAGAAACAGTCCCATGGTTTGAGGGATAATCTCATTTCACACGGCTCAGGGGGAGGGTAATTTTTAAGTGCAGTCAGTAAAATGACATTAACTACAGTGAATACACATATGCAAACAAACACAAAGTCCTGTGTGAACTGATCCTCCGCTTCCTGTGGGAATGACATCTTCAGTGGATTATATTTGAGCTCACTGAGAATCAGCCAGGATGACAGCTGAGCTGGAAGCTATGCCAGAATACTTGCTGCCGTCTGGTTTTGTATATGTTTGTGATACCTATACTTAGCCTGCTGTCTGGGGTAGAGACAGTAAAATTGGAATGAAGTACAACTGTAAAAGGAGCCTGATCCGTGATTCTTCTGAGTAGTTGTAACATTATTAGAATAGAATAGAATAGAATAGAATAGAATAGAATAGAATAGAATAGAATAGAATAGAATAGAATAGAATAGAATAGAATAGAATAGCTTAACCACTCTTTCAGTGAAGAAATTCTTTCCAAAGTCCAACCTACTCTGATGCATCTTGAGGCCATTTCCTCTTGTCCTGTTGCTAGCTGCCTTGGAGAAAAGGCCAACTCCCACCTGGCTACAATCTCCTTTCAGGTGGTTCCAGAGAGCAATAACATCACCCCTTATCCTCCTTTTCTCCAGACTACACAAGCCCAATTCCCTCAGCTGCTCCTCATATGACTTGTGCTCCAGACCCTCCACCAGGTTTGTTGCTCTTCTCTGCACATGCTCCACCTCAGTGTCTTGCTACTTGTCATGAGAGGCCCAGAACTGAATACTGGGCCCTCTGCCAAATCACCAGTAGTGATATTAAAGAGGACTGGCCCCATATTGAACACTGGGGAACTCCACTAGTGATCAGCTGCCAGATGGATGCAGCACCACTCACCACCAACAGTGCATCTGTCCAAGCCATGGGCTGCCAGCTTCTCCAAGAGAGTGTTGTGGGAAACAGTTACAAAGGCTTTACTGAAGACCCGGTAGACACATCCACAGTCTTTCCCTCATCCGTTAGTCGAGTCACTCTGTCATAAAAGAAGACTAGGCTGATGAAGCAGGACCTACCTTTCCTAAATCCATGCTGGCTGTGCCTGATCTGCTCGTTGTCCTGCGCCACGTGGTTGCACTCAATTCAAATTGTTCCATAACCACAGGTCAAAGGTGTTACATGAAATGTATTTTGTATTTATGAAAAGTTTTATGGCCCTAGGACTTTTTTTATGCAGTTGTTAGTACTGATTATTTTCCTGTCTTATGCTTGGTGCATTTCTTGATAGTAAGGTAACTTCTGGAAAGTAAAAACTCATTAAGTGTAAGAATTATATGCACAGAACAAAATTAGCAAGCTGTGTGTATGGGCAACATCATATGAAGCCCAGAGCAGATATTTGGCTCTAACATGCTGGCCTTTCTGTCTGTGAATATATACTTAGAACTGTAGTACCTTGTTTCCTCAGAAATTACTTTATATGTAGGGGTGGTATGTGAACAGATTAAAATACTCACAGCCTTTGCCCAAAAGCATGACAAAGATCCAGAAATCAGATACCCTTAATTCCTTCAAAGCAGCTGCCACTATGTAATGCTGTAGAGTCTCCTAGAAAGAAAACTATAGTGGTGATACAACCTACATTTCTAGAAGCAAAGAAAACATTTCAAATAGGAATAAGAAGGCTTTCACATGCATTTATAAGGTTCTCCTGAGCCTTCTTTTCTTTAGGCTGAACAGTCCTAGCTTTCTCAGCCTTTCATGAAGTGTTATATGGTTATCATCTTCATAGAGCTTGGCTGAGTTCACTCCAGTATGTCCACTTCTCTCTGGCTATGAGCGGCTCAGAGCTGTACTCAGCAGTTCAGATGGGTCTCACCAGTGCTGAAAAGAGGAGAATGATCACCTTCCTCATCCTGCTGGCAACACTCTGTCTAATGCAATCTGGGAGGGTATTTGCCTTTGCTGTGATGGCCCTTTCCTAGCTCATGGTCAGCTTCGTATCAGTAGGATCCCAGGACTTTCTCTGCTTTCCAGCTGGTTGTCCCCAGCTTGTGCTGTTCCAGCCAGAGAGCACATGAAGTAGTCTTGGTCACAGTCTCCCTCAAAGGAACTGGTTTCACATGCAGCTCAAGGTGTAATGTCTTTTCAATTCAGTCAATCTCTCTGGGTATATAAAACTGACTGTTGTGAATGTCCTTCCCTTCAGCCCGTGAAGTATCTTTAACTATCCTGTCATATCCTTATAATAAAAAAAGAAGTTATCAGGAGCAGCCTTTGTTTGAATAGTTAGAAATTAATCTGTAAAAGAATCTAAGGAGCAGAGACATGATAGGAGTTCTAAAGTGGAGCAACTTTATAGGAGCTGTCATGTGCATCAGCACCCCCATGCTTTCACTGAGGTTACATAGTTTTGAAATTATTATTATTATTGCTTTTCACTTGTCAAAGTGACACTTAATATGTAATTAAAAAAATAACTTTATAAATGCTTGTTTTCAAAGCTAATGCCCAGGAACTATCTATTTTCAATTTATTTCTAGATTTATTTCTAAATGGTGAGATTTAGGTTTAATGGTGGGGCAAACATTTGCAGACTTAGTGTATTGTGTATCCTTGTTTGAATCTGCATATCCTCTTTCCAGATTGCCAGTCTGGCAATGTTAAACAACTCCTTCAGGCTTGAACGGGAAGGAGTATTTTTCTTGATACTGTGCATCTGCCACAATTCCATGGTTGCTCTGCAATCGTAAGGTTGTTTGACTCTAGTATGTGATTTGTAGATGTAGTGAAGAATATGTTCACTATGTCCTGCCTTTATAAGGAATCACCAGAAGTTGCAATGGATAGCTTGCTAATTGGGGAATGATTTCATATAATTCAATCTCAAATGAAGTTCATTAGAGTGCACTGAACAGTATGAATGTTAACAGCTGTCAATTGTAAATAATTTATGCTAGAGTTTCCAGGATGTAAAAGAAAACAGAGTAGCTTGGCAATATAAAAGGTTGTGTGTAAAGTAAGTTTTCTCTCTAATATTATTTTTGGATTTTACGCTTTGTACATTGAATTAGTGACTCTTCATTCTAGGTATATTTTCCTTGAATAACCTAAGAAAGTGAGGGCCAAATGGAAAAAGTTTTAAAGGTCTTGTTGATTTAATTTAGGAATAAGTTCTGTGATATACTTCATATGCTACTCAAACTGAAGTTGTTTGTCATAATTTAGCAATGTTTTGCAATGTGCACTTCATTCAATGCCCTTCTCATCTTGACTGAACCTGTATTTTATATGTAATACATGTACATGTAAGCTCTGCTTCTAATTAAATAAATTCTATTGTTCTTTTAGAAGGGTTAGAGAGATGGGACCAGACCTGTATCTACTTTTAAAACACAAAAAACATAAAATCTTTGTTATAGACACAGCTCTGCTCAATGCAGCAACACAATCTGGTTTTAGCTGGAACAATAACTTGGAATGGACTCAAGAGCAACCCCTTTTCTTACCGTGAAAGGAAGAGGCTTTGAGATGAGCAGCACTGTAAAACTTCTGTGTGACACATTTGAAAAAAATGATTAAGGATGTTATGTAAACACTGTGTCTTAGTGCTCTGCAGACGGAGGAGCTCTCTGCTCCCACCTTTTGGTGATCAACAGGAAATCTGCTGGTTTTATCAACACATTGTTTTATCCAGGGCTACATCTGGACAGAGACTCCACATCTCCGGATGCGGTAGGTCATGCACATGAAGAGATCCAAGTAACCATGACCCATTCTGTTCAATGATAGGCTAAGACCTGGATGCTCCCTCCAAAATCTTTGCAACATGTGGTTTTAAAAGTCATTGGTAAGTGGTACTGCAAGAATGGGAAGGGAAATAGGAGTTCCTCCTTCAGGTACAGATCCCTCTCAAGGAAAAGAAGCTTCCACTTACGCATGTTATTTGTGCTAACTTTCATATACATAACATGTATAAAATGTAATAGTTTTGTTTACGTTATATGTGTGCAATTATAAATTCATTATTAGAAGTGCTAGAGCTGTAGACCTAAGAATGTTCCTAACACTCATCTGTTCTCTTTCTTACATATGATTTAGGACATTATTCACTCAAAACAGAAAGAAAATTTATTAAATATGCTGCAGTACACCATAGATACAATGTTATTTTTTGTGTGTTGAAATTACTATAATTCACTTTACTTCTACCTGCAACACCCACCAGTGTAATATCTGGAGCAAAATTCTTGCAAATCAGTAAGCGCCATTTTTGACATGATGTTTCATCCATAGCCAGTGCACAACTGGAAAAAGCTTCTGTATACAGATGATTTGGTCTTCAGACAAGGAAATGGGCAAGATGTTTCTCCATAATTTGACACTTGACATGTGTGAATAAATAGTCTTCTTTCTATGTTTTCTTCTCAGAGCATCATTCCCAAACTCTATGTCACCCTCACAAGTTCTATCTTCATGTTCCTGGGTATAACATTACTATTACCTGAAGTAAAGAAACAAAACAAACCCTAACAAACTGCAGTGAAACTGGAGCAAGGGAAAGGGAAATCAGGCCGAGATTATTTGAAGTGCAGCTGTGACGGAAATGAGGAAGGAAAGAGAAATGTGGGAGGATGAGTAACAAAACCAGAGAAGTGTATGGAAACTACTGAATTTTCTCAGGGGCATTCTCCACCCCATAACACAACATGTTTCTTAACTTTTTAAATCTCCAACATAATTATAGAAAATCTTTCTCTGTCTCTCCCACTGTACCCCGTATACCTATGTGCTGCTGACCTCTTTGCAAGAATCTTAGTGTATCATTTGAGCTAGTAAATGCAGATATCCGACATATATGGCAAAACAGCTTTAACCCATAGCTAAGATATCTGGCAGGAGATTTGTTTCTTCTAGTGTGTTAAGCCTGGGGCAAACTGCTGTTTTCCAGGGCTAAGCTTTCTTTCAGGAAAGGAAACTTCTGCAATTGACCTAATCCTTTGAGCTCTCAAGCAGGGAACTTGCTGTTGCTTTGTTCGCACAGGATGTTTCTCAGCAAGCAAGTGTATTTATAGTAAATATGGGAAGATACAAAATTAGATTTAATTTACCTCATTGATAAGTGGGATAGAATTTATAAGCATTTAAATAAATGTCTTCAAAAGCTTCCCAACTCTAATATAATTAATCTTTTAAAGCTCCACCTTCTGAAAAGAAGACTCTAGATTTTTCAAGTCAAGGTCCAGATAATAAAAGGAAAAAAAAATCTCAGTATTTAGATCTGAAATACAGCTGAAAAATTTTAAAGGAGCTAGTTATAGCATCCGACAAAGCCACAAACAAAACTCTTCAGTTTTTTCCATATTCAACTCCCTTATTTGTAGTCACATCTCAAAGGAATTTTAATGGAAATTCTAGTTTAGGACTCATAGTGACTGGTAAATAAAAAAAGGACAGCGTATGAGAAATAAACAAACCCAGAAGTTTCCCTGGACACGAATCTGTTTTGTAAAAAAATTGATTTCACTTTATATTTAGTCACAAAGCTCTTTTTCACAGGCTAGTAGCCTGAGAGCAAGTGTAGGCAGTGGGTCTAGAAACTTTGATTGAGCAATATTGTGTCCAGATGTGCCTTCTGCAAATGAATGGAGTCCCAAAACTGAGATTTTGAATTATGACCCCATTTAAGATGAGACATGAAGGCTCAAGACTTGATGCTGAAACCTCAGTTCTTCAAGGGGCAAAATGCTAAATGAAGATTTGCTGAGGGCTGATATTCGTGCTTCAAACCTTTCCTGCACTGGTGTGAAATAATGTGTAGAAGCAATACATGAATACAACTGAGCAGCCTGGGGACAGTGACACGATACAGAAATGTGGACAGGAGTGTTTCTGCATAGTAGCCAACATCCTGCCTGCAAGGGTGAGGA
Organism: Campylorhamphus procurvoides; assembly: GCA_013396655.1. Taxonomy (NCBI): domain Eukaryota; kingdom Metazoa; phylum Chordata; class Aves; order Passeriformes; family Dendrocolaptidae; genus Campylorhamphus; species Campylorhamphus procurvoides. The sequence goes on along the minus strand of WBMV01000957.1, from coordinate 167,966 downwards.
CAGAGCCTGCAGTGACATGCCGTAGTTACCAACCAGGTCGCAGTGAGAGTCTGGAGCCCCTGTGGGCAGTGAAAACATGCCACTGCTAAGGCCTTCCTTTGTATCTTGGCTTAACTGGGCATCAAATCTCACATTCCACTGGCAACCAAAATCTACACAGGCATGAGTGCGTTTTGTAAATGGATGTGAACTGTGTTTGAAGACACTGCAGTTAGCCCTACCAGATCTTACCTTTCCCCCTTAGCTCTTAGAAAGATAACATTCCTGAACCTCTCCTCTTTTACCCCATCAAACAGGAATTAAAAAAATAAAATACGTTTTTAAAAGTTGATATTGTGCTTAGACTTTCAAAATTACAAAAAGGGCATGTCAGACAGAAATATGTTCTCCAGAGGGACTCAATACCAGCAAATATTATATTCTGATTTTTAATTGAAAACCATATGCCTTCCAAAGAAAGGGCTGACTTATTTAGTTATCTGTTCTGACTTTCCTTTAAGATCCCAGTTTGAAGTCCTTAGAAAGGCTGCAATAATCTTAGTGTGAACAGAGTGATATTGTAGGCAAAGGGAAGCTTTCAATTATTTATCAAATACAGGAACGAACAGCTGCTCTCCCATTTTTTCTTCTTACATTCAGCTGGAGAAACAGGCAGTGATAACAAATCACCCTGCATGGAAGTTACTGCATTGCAGTCCTTTAGCCCCATGCAATCCTTAAGGTGTGAGGTCTGAACTACTGGAAGGTGCTCCCATAAGGTCTGCTATAGGATGATTGTCAGTTCATGTGTCTCAACAGGACCTGAGTTTTTCAGCAGAATCACAGAATAACTTAACTGGTGAATTAATTGCCCGGTGAATGGTACATTTCTCTAGCACTTCATATTTTTAAATCTGGCTGCTTATAACAGATAAAGTATCTTTGCAAACCTGGCGCTGACATGGTCTTTATTAAGGTATTTATGTAAAGCATATAACTGAATTTACTCAGTCATTGTATCTTGTTCTGTGACAGAAATCTGTGATTTAGACTGTGTGATTGTGCCAGCACAAGAATACATGTCAAGCTTTAGTCAATTTGAATGTTTGACTTCAATGCACTTAATGTGATACACACAGAAAATATGAAGCACTCTTGATACAGTTACACAGAAGTGGTGTTTTGGAAAGCTGCCATACCTAAACAGAATTCATACACAGGAAACAAAGTGGGTTCAAAATCTCAGTTACAACAGAAAGAAAGGTAGAGAGATCCACAAAAAGGAGGCCATGCACTGGGCACAGTTACATAATGAAGTCATGGAGATTGTCTTAGGCTGAATGCTAGCTCATCGGTGCTCAGGACAGCCCCTGGAAAGTTTTGCCCTCATGAACAGGATGGACACTGAGGAATAGAATAATAATTAGTGGTTAGAAAACAGGCTGCAAGCCTGCAGGCTAGGATGCAACGGAGACACCTCTTGGGCCATTTTGTTACAGGAACAGTGTTCATTCTTCAGAGCAATGTGTACACATACCATTGCCCATGGAAAGTGGAGGAACTTTGTTAAACTTCTCTAAGGAAATGTACTTGAGCAGAGTCCATATACACAGATATATTTTCCTGGAAAATGCACTGTCAGAAAGAAATGAAAAAAGACCAGAATGTTTGGAAAAGAAAGGGAAGTAATATAATCAGTCTTTGATAATGCGAATTAAAAAAATAAAAGTTGAACAAAATTGGATTTTAAGGAGAAAAAAGAGATAAACTGAAAAAGAATCATGACCTTGACATACATTTAAGAGTTTGAAATCTTTATTGGACCTGACTAGAAATAAACATTGAAATTTCACTACGGAGAATTTCTGGTATATAGAGTAATTATAACTGGAATGGAAGTGCTGAAATTTTTTATTTAGCATGAATTTTCTGATTTGAAAAATCAATGACACAGAGAAGGAAATATATAAAGAACTAGCTTGTAACACAGATACATCACCCCGGACACATAGCCACAAGAAAATTTAAGCCCAAAGAGTAACTGAGGAAAAATAGGGACACAAATTGCTTTAGATTTTGCGAGGTGCAGCTTTGCCTGTCATGCAGAGCACTCACTGCCAAGAGGCAGAAAGGAAACAGACTTCTGCTGTGCTCTAGTAATGCTGAGGATGATGGACACAGGACAAGGCAGTGTGGCAAAAGTGCCAGGATACTATTTGTGTGTGTGTTATTAGACTGTCAGCCAGAGGTGCAGTACGTGAGTCTGTATGTTACATAGTTTGTAACTTCTCCATCTTTCACTGCTCCTTTTCATTACTATTGCCCATTAAAGTTATTCCATCTTTTTGAATATTTCCCAAGAGTATGACAACTTTCTTAAAATCTGTACTATGATTGGAACATAAAACCCTAGAATCATGGCAAAACAAAATGGCCCGTGACAGACTTTTCAGATTCTCAAAGAACAGCCAAAACCTGCCTAGATTCCTTTACTTCAGTTTAGACATTTATAATGAGAACATCTGTGCTCAGAGTAGTCAGGCTTATTTCATCAACATAAATGAAGAAAATCAACACTTTTACACTTTGCTAGGATTCACCTTGTGAATGTCTATGCTATGGTGACATGGCTCATTCTCTTAATTCATAGCAGAAGGAACCAAGGGTGATGAGCTTGGATGTAAATTTATACCTTTCAGTTACCCAAAGCTAAAGGAAATGACTCTTTCTAAGATTGTGCTTTGCGAGCAGATAACTAATACCTGGTTTGTGTAATTTTTTTGCAGTGTCCCAGTGAAGGGTTAGCAGTTAAGGGGTATTTAAAAATGTCTTCTTCAAAATTCCTTCCATAGTAGCAAAGAAAAAGGATATGTGATAGCAGACATAGCACCTACAGTGAGTGCCAACTCTTTCCCATGAATGGTTAGTTAAGTCAGTACAGCATTTCTCCAAACTAACAAGAACCTTATGAATATCCCTACAAATAACACAAACTCAGATTTTAGGATGAATAACATTGTTAATTGAGTGCAGATGGTTTGGATTGCTGATCACCTAAATAATCTAATAAGTAAGAGTGACCTGATTCAAAGGAAATTACAACATCAGTATACAGAAAATTGTTGTTGTTCCTATGTAAATTAATCCACTGTAATTCACTCAGCTGGATATATGGGTTCAGTCATAGCTGTCTAAAAGATATAGTCATTCCAGGCCATGCAGCTCAGGTACTATTTCTGACTGGTGTTCATCTGGCAATGACAGATCTGTAAAATCCTCACAGTTTCTGGTCTGCAGAAATTTCCTTCCTTCCTTCCTTCCTTCCTTCCTTCCTTCCTTCCTTCCTTTCCCTTCATGCAATGTCATCTACAAGCTACTTTATCTAACATTTCAATAATTTATTGAATATAACTGTAATATATAGCTTGAATATTCATAGTTTACAATAAATAGTAAAGAGTAAACAGATATTCATTTCCTTGATTAGTTGCAAGACAAGGAATCTCAGAGGAAAAAGGTAGCAGTACACCATCAGTAGTACACTGGCAGCAGGGCGCACAAGAATGATTAAAATATTTCACTTGTTCCCAGGTCCTCGAGCCCAACAGTTATACTGAGTTATTTGATTATAGACAAAATATGAGGCTCCAGAATAAAAACCATACATAATTTAAATGATGACACTATAATTTTTGCTGCTGTTGCTGGTCTGAGAAAACTGAGGTGTCCTGGAATCATCCTAATGAGACTAAAACCAAAATTAGAGGCAGGCTGGCCAATCCTCCTAGGTTCCTCTGAGCTCACATGTCAGCTAGCAGGCTTCTCCACTAAAAATTATTAGTGGATTAATTTTCTCCAATCTGGGGAGATGCTTCTGGCCTTGTTTTTAGGACCTTCCAGCTACCCTTCTATATGAGTAGGACAAAAGCTGAGAAGAAATAATTGCTCACCTCATTTCACCCTTTAGTCTTCCTTAGAAGACTTTCTCCTTACTGTGCCACATTAAGGAAAAAGACTGCTCAGGCTTGTTCTTTGACAGTTGGTTTCGTACATGGGCTGTATGGGCAAATGCCTGGTGATTAGGCTGTCTGGCTCCCTGAAGATGGACTTAAGCTGATCAATGAACCCTAGAGACCCCTCTTTCTGTTCCAACTTGCAGAGAAAATATAACTCTGTGGGTTGGATTCACTGGCCATAATGAAGATGTCTACAAGGTCGATGTTCATACCACTCATCAAGGTGCCTTTTGTCCTTGGGTGTAATTCAATTCATCCTAGAATAGATAACTGTAAGTCAGGAACGTGCCTTTATATGCTTCTTTCTCTCCACTGACAACCTCTTCAGACCTTAAGGAGAGACTGGGCAGCGTACCTGTCTATATATAAAGATAAATGACATGAGCATATAATTTCAACACCCTTCATATCTTCCCTGGCCAGAATCAAGAAGAATGTCTGTCCAATGCTTCTCTATGTGCCCAGTAGAAAGGTCTAGAGGTCTATTGTACCATAAAGGTTTTTAACTTAATGCTTCTAAGATAAAATGATAGAACTTTTGGTGTTTCCAGAAATACTTGAATTGTTTTAAACTGTCCTCTCTTGTAACAACGGTCAACATATTCTATAGAGATTACTTGTCAGGAATGACTGACACAAGGTAAAAAAAATAAAAAATAAAAAGGTAATAATTTCATAGAAAAATGAGTGTCGACCACTGCCTAATAACATAAATACATAGGTTATTTATTTTCCTCCTTCATACACAGTATTATTTCCACATCTTCCTGTGAATGGTATGTTCTGAGATTTTAATCTAATTTTTATCTTGAAGCCAGTTGAAATAGCCTCTCCAGATGTTATTAAATAACCAAAGCATGCTGTAATCAAACAGTTGAATTCCACGGAAAGGGAAATAATTTCTGGTACCTTATTTACATACCTCTAATTTCTTATAAATCTTGCAAAAGAGACTTATGACAATGGTAGCTGGTGCTATTTCCCCACTTAACAACAAATAGTTCCAATTCTCTGCTAATATTAACCCCATTTACTCCCATCAACTAGTCTCCAGGAAATGCTATAGGAATAAATTTGACTACAAGTGAGTTTGCCACTTAGTGGTATAAGGATTTAGCTATCTCACTGGAAGAGTATAAGCAGCTAGGTGGAAAATAGACCCTTGCTTCTTCAAACCTGAGAGCATGGTGGAAAATAAATGCATCTCTTCTAAGAGAACTAGTTGTCTGTTTGCTCTCTTTAAAGCTAGTCAGATGCACATGTCTTTAATTGGATAATATAATGCTTGCACATTCCACATTACCGTTTTAAGGATAGCTTCCTTTATGTATTCTGAAGCTGTCACTTGTAGCAATCAAAAGCAATTTAACATTTGAAACCGGTTGTCTCAAAAACATTTGCAGACTTAGACAATTGAAAATAATGTACTAAAATAAATTCAATTTCAAACAGAAACATTTTGAGAGATGCATTTAATTTCTCTAGTCCTCCTCCACTGTATATACAGTCTTTGTCCACATCATAGAATAATACATAGTTAAGAAGAATATGAACCACACCATAAAATAAAAGCACATGTGAATCACTATCTAGCTGACAGAGCAACTTAGCCTGAAACCTATCATTTGTAGCTCGATAATAACAAAATCAGGTTTAAAGCACAGTAGGAACAGTGACATTAAAAGATTTTTATTCCTTATAGCTGTGCATGTACATATTCAGCTTTCATTGTCCTGTGTATGAACATGTAATCTCAAATCTTGACCTCCAAAATAACACAGAAGAAAGGAGAGGAAAACAAAGGGAAAAAGAAAATTAAAACAAAACAAAATCCTGCAAAAAGTCCTTTATTTCTCAAGAGGACACTGGGCAGTTTCTGTAGCCTAACACTGGAATATGAAATGTGAGAAGTTCCTCTCTTCTTTTTCCCTGGACATCATTAAAGGCCAAATCTAGTTAGCCTTTTCTCAACATTTATTCCCTTGAGCCCACTCACAAGTTAGTTCTGTGGCATCCTATTTCAAGAATTTCCCATTTGTACAAAGGGGCCTCATTAATGCTAGATGAAGTCCTGCAATAAGTTCATAACCCAGTAGACATGTCCTGGGACTTAGTTTATCCTGTTTTCTTGCTGCAAAATAACATGCAGATGGTTTGTCATGAGCAATCACTCCCAGTTTGCTTCCCTGACCTACGTCCTGTGACATTAACATTAGACGTTATAAACCTCAAGTGCATTAACATTTGAGAACTTTCATCTTAGCAGTCATACAGTCTCAGAGAAAGACATTCATTAAAACCAGCTCACACTCACAATGAGTAAATTTTCTCATTAATGTTCCTTAAAGGTCAGGGAGATAATGAAGGAAAAATTCTGTAGTAATAATTAATAGTAATGGGTTAAATTTATAAAACGATTTATAAAACTGTAGTATTCTCAGTATTCCAGAGTATATTAAAAACATGTTGAATAAAAGCATTTGTACTTGGTTTTGCAGAAAAACATAAATAACACTGAAATGGAATTTTGAATAATTGCCTGACTACAAAGTGTATCATCATTTTAAATAACATATTTAAAAATTTCTCTAAAATATTATTATGACTGGTTCTCCTAAACATGACCTTAAAAGCCCAGGCACCAAGTCAGGCCTAAGGTAATGACACTACTCAAAAGGAGGACTCAGAAATATCACGATTTTTTGACATCAGCATGGTGTAAGTTATTATGAAGCCATTTTCATTTTCTTTTTGCATTTCCAGGATGCCTTCACTGGAAATGTTCCATTTTGCCCTGAAGAATGAAGGAGTCTACTCATTCTACTCTCTTAATCTTGACAGCTAATAAGCAGGGATTCTCAAGGAAAAGCTGCCTTACACAATTTACCATGCTCTTATGGGGAAACCAGATCTTTATAAGGACAATTTTCCACAAGAGACAGGGCATATACTTTTCATTTCTCTGCAAAGGCCAGTAGCATAAATGCCACACCAGTAAAAGCAACAACCTTTGTCAGGTAACATCCAGCATCATGGTACACAGCCAGACAGTGTGAAAAGATCCTAAGACCTAATGACTACATAAACTAATCACCATGGACAGGTCTAACCAGAAAAGCCATTATCCTGGGAATCCATTTCTTGCTGAGCAGATACACTCCTTAGTCTTACTGTACAACTGAGTATTGCCATTGACTTCAGCAGACTCTGAAAAGGGTGCAACTTGTGTTTAGGACTATATGCAAGTGACAACACTGAATTCCTGGTGAATGTTGTTCCTTTTAGCATTGCAGAGCCAACAAAGGGGTCTTCAAGAGGGAGTTAGATATATGGCAGGCTTGTGCTTCATCAGCAGATCTGTCTCCTCCCTTCTGGTTGCAGTTTCCTTATGGCTGCTGATGATTATGAGCCAGGGAAAAAATCACAGCTGTTGTTCAAAAAGCCCTTTTAGAACAGGGTAAATACAATCCTCTATCACTGGCAAGTTAATGGACATGAAATGATCTGATGCTGATTTTGCAAGCTCATGTTTTAGTGGCTATCAAATATGAAGTTCAAGAATAAGGATCTACATTATAGACAGCCCATTCACATCCTCTTCTTCAGAAGCAGAAAGAAGAGATTCCAGATGTCCTCATACTTGTTTTAATTTGTTCAGTTTTTAGAAATGTTGACAAGGATCCAAAATACTCCCTGGCTGAAAACACGGAAACGGAAGGATTGGTTTTGATATGGACAGTCTCAGTTCACAAAGGAGACCTCAAATCAGCAAATTTATTTTTTCCTTATATAACTTTATACAAAATTATTTCTATTAATTATATTATATTGTTATACAATACAAAATTAGATTTTAGAGATGTAGAAATGGCAGGAGTTTTGTGTGCTTTAGGAGGAAAGGGGGACGCCTTGAAAGACAATAAAGACAGGGAAACAAAGGCTATTGCAACGCTGCCACTTACTGCCTGAAAAGGGAAGAGCTGCTTTGAGCAATTATGCACTTTCTGCTTTCCCAATGTGTGATAATTGCTCAGAGCAGAAGCATCAAGTTGTATTACAGCTGGGAGATCTGTAATGTCAGGAAAAGTTATTTTTGTCACTTGTACTTATTGAGAGCCTAAGGTCTTCAGGGCAGGGATTGACTGCTGCTGTGAGGTTTAATATACCATGCCTGAGACTGCTGAACACCGTCCTAATCCTTGTAATAAAGTAGTTAAACGTTATGAAGAAACAGAGGCTCCCAGTCACAGAGTTACACTTGGCTGTGCAGCCTTAAGCCATTTATGGTAATTGATATTTTAGTAATGGAGGTAGAATTACTGAGTTAAAAAGAGGATTTGTATGTAGAAAAATTAAATGACAGTTCTGACCGAAGATGACGTCCTGTGGAGTGACAGTGAGCTCTAAAGGTCAATGTTTTCTGCTTCTTTAAGGTCTTGTGATAAGCATAGAGTTCTTCTGCAAATAAAGTTACGACAACTTGGAACAACTGCAGAATACAAATTACTTAACACCTGTCTGCCTGTGCTCTGCACACACCAGATTTTGTTTGCCCTTTCTGATGTGAAAATTTATTGTTGAAAATGACATTTGAACAGCTGGTGATGTTTGGAAATTCCACCTTTAAAGATCAGAAACTGAAAAACAAGGAAACCAAGTCCTACATTGATAAAGCACCCAACTTTCATTGAAATTGATTTAATTGTGTCTAAGCACTTTTGAAAATATGTAGCGTAAAGACATCCAACTAAATCTCAAGGGAAATGTATTAGAGGAGAATGAGCCGAATTTAGCTTATGGAGTTCAAGGTTCTTATCAAAATTGTTTGATAGTTGAATCAAGAATATTTCTTTAAATGTTGGTAGTCACATTGTGTTACCCAAGAATTGAATTCAGGTATTTATTCTTGAACATGGACCATGAAATGCTAATATTTAGTGGCTTTTAATTATTTAGGTTAATTAAATAAACACTTCTATCACATAAGCCCCAAAGACAGACTTTATAAGCAGTTAAAGTCTAGAGAAGTACACAGACCTAATAATGTAAGAGACCTTAGGTGATGATCTATGTTTGCCATCACTAGCATTTGTAAGCTTAATTGGCATTTATTAGTTCAGTGTCAGAAAAACCTTCTCATACAAGCAATCTGTTAAATATCCTAAAGTGACAATACCTATCTGATTTCTGGCAGATATATGAAAAATCTACATTTGTACTTAATTTATTCTGGAGTTAAAGACCTAAATGCATGTGTTTTCAGTTGCTATTTGTTTTATGACTAGCTCTTTCTATTTATTGCTTTTCAATCATAATCACGTAAAGAACATCTTGTCTGATGGAGCAGTTCCCTGCACTATGTATTCAGTGTAAACACTGCATTTTTTCTGAACACGTGGATTTAATGATGTTTTTGGATAATTTCTCTCTCCAGTTTCTCCATGCTGTGACTCCGAAGTAATAGGGAGAAGTGAGAAAATGAGAAAGACAGAGCACCTTCTGAGAGTTCTGTTAAATATCTCTTAGAGCTTTCTTACTCACCACTCAGACTTTTGCTTGTTTTGACTGGATCAATTGCAGAGTTTCATGCCCTTTAAGCTCTGTTAGTCTCTGGATGATGACTGATTAGTCTTCTGAACTTCAGGAATGCCCAGCTATTAGTCCCACATCTGACAGTCTTTGCAGCAGTGGGACTCCCACACTCAGTGTGACAACCTACCCAGGCCTCTGATGTGTCACTCAAGCATGTCCCCAGCCAGGTGTGACCTGGGTCTGGAGACTGGATTTCTAGTTGTAATCTAAAGGGCTGAACAGTAAAGCATTTGCTGAGTTTTGAGAAGAAACAGTGGTCTAGTCTTCTGGACTCAAAATGCATGACTTCAACATAAGAAGTAGCTAAAGGCTGTGGCTATGCTTATATTAGTAATGTGACGTATTGTGTGACATATTAGGAACACCTTTGAAGGGGTGGAATTGGTGTGAGGCACTTAATGTCCATCCTTCATGTTTTGGACAGATTTTAGACTACCAGCAGCTGGAAAGCAGTGGATCCTGTGGAGACAGGGTGACATTTTTACTGTGCCAATCTCCTTGCGCATCAAGACACCACAATACCACGGACTTTCAGGCTATAGGCAGACTCTCTCTTTAAACTGTTCCAGATCTTTCCAAGGCAAGACCACACATTGCCCACCAGAACTCCTCCGGGAGGAGGTACTGGGACATTTTTTGAAAGAGAACAACAGCTTCTTCCAGCTTTGTGTTGCCTGCAAATTTGCTTGCTTCCAGTCCTGTGTCCAAGTCATTTATGAATATGTTGAAGAGCACAGGCCTAAGATGGAGCCCTGTGGAACCCCACTAGTGACAGGTCACCAGTCTGATGTAACCCCACTCACTATTCACTCTCTGTACTTGATCTCTGAGCCAATTGCTGACCCATCACATCAAGAGTTTATCCAACTATGTGCTGGACGTTTGGTCCAGAAGGACCCTGTGAGAAAAAGCTTTCTGAAATCCAAAAAGATTAAATCAACTTGCTTCCCTTCTTCAACCAGGTGGGTTTTACATTGTCTTAAAAGCAATAATGTTTGATAATCAGGACTTTCTTCTCATGAAGCCATGATGGCTGTGACCAGTGATTGTATTGTCTTTCAGGTTTTTTTCAATATTTCCCAGAATAATCTTCTCCACAACTTTACCAGGCATTGAAATGAGACTGCCAGGCCTGTAGTTTCTGGGATTCTTCTTCTTGCCCTTCTCAGAAATAAAGACAATGTTCACCAGAGTCCACTCAGCTGGGACCTCTTCGGCTTCCCAAGACCACACAAGAATCATCGAGAGAGGTTTTGCAATTACATCAGCTAGCTCTTTGGGGATTCTGGGATGAATCCCATTAGGCCCCATAGATTTGTAGGGATCCAGCCAGAGCAGCAGATCCTGTACAGTTTCAGGATTGGCTGGGAGCTCATAATTCTTGCAGTCATGGTCCTTCAGCTCAGGGCACTGAGACCCCTTTGGTCCCTCATCTGTGCTGAAGGCAGAGGCAAAAAGAGTTAAACACCTCTGCCTTGTCTCTGTCCCTATTTGTGAGGTGACCAACCTCGTCCTTTAATGGGCCAATGACATTTCTATACTGCCTAATGCTATCAATGTATTTGAAAAAACTTCTTTTTATTGTCTCCCACATTTCTGGCCACCTTCAACCCCAGCTGAGCTTTGGCCACATGAATTTTTTCCATACAGCAGCAAGCAGCATCTCTGAATTCTTCCCATGTTATTTGACCTTGCTTCCACTGGGCATATCTTCCTTTTTTGCCATATTTCCAGAAGATCTCTACTCAGCCAAGCCGGCCTTCTGCCTCGCCTACTTGACTTCTGACATTTGGGAATTGCCTGCTCCTGTGCCCGTTTTAAAAAGTCACTAGTGCTAATGGCCCCCAGCACCTGCAAAAACTTTTTCCCAAGAGACCATACTTACTAGTTCCCTGAGCAGCCTGAAGTCTGCTCTCCTCATTTCCAGAGCTGAGGTTTTGCTGGCACTTTTTGTCCTGTCAACAGAGATTTTAAACTTAATCGCTTCACGGTCACTGGCCAAGATGGCCACACCAATGTCCACTTCACTCATGAGGTCCACTCTGTTGACAAGCAGTAGATCAAGGAGGGCAACTTTCCGAGTTGGCTCCCTTATGACCTTTTCCATAAAGGTGTCATCCAGGATTTTTAGGAATCCTCTGGCTCAGGTTGTACCAGCTGTGTAATGTTTCCAGGTAAATTCTATCAAGTAGAAGTCCCCCATAAGTTGTTTTGGAAGTATCCCTTAGTTCCTCACAGAATAATTTACCATCGTCATCGTCCTGGCCAGGAGGTCTATATCAGAGTGCCGTGATAACATCTGCATTATTTGTTTCCCCTTGATTCTCAGCCAGAAGCTCTCAACAGTGCCATTGCCAACTGTGAGCTCCATATATTCTAACCCTTCTATTACATACAGTGTCTAATACATACAGACACTGCCTCTTCTGCACTGTATCTCTTGATCTAATTTCTTATTTCTCTATCTCCTTTTCTTTCTCTTTCTATCTTTCCTCTCTTAAGATAATCTTAAATTGCAGAACAGATATTTTCCCAGTTGCAGTTTTTCCAGTTATGTTTTTCCAGTTACTATTCTAGAGTTGTTAACAAAAATAAATAAAGACTATTACCCTATTATCATTGTTATAATTGGTTCTCTAGTGTAATTTCATTTTAATCCACTCCAAAGGATCCTTAGTAATGAAGCTAGTTGCCCTGCCTCAGAGTTTGGTTGTGACAGGGCCAGCTGTCCAGTCCATGTGTCCCCCCCCGCCAACTTCTTCTTGCATCCCCAGCCTCCTCACTGGTGAGATGGGATGAGGAGCAGAAAAGACCTTGACATTGCACAAGTGCTGCTCAGCAATAGCTGAAAAAATCCCTTAACACTCTTTTCAGCACTAATCCAAAACATAGCACCATACAAGCTACTAGGAACAAAATTAACTCTATCCTAGCCAAGACCAGAACAAAACCTTTTCATCCAGTTCTTTTCCTATTTCAGCATTTCCCAAAATCTTTCTTTATGTTTTTTTTCAGACTATCATTCCGCTGCTATGCATGTAGTTGAAGCCTCTAGACGCACAATTCGAATATAAGCTGGATATATTCAACCACACTGCAAGAAGAACACATTTGTCCTTTGTTTTTAGCAGCTGTACCTCATGCTCCCCCTCTCACACCCTGCTGCCAGTGTGCTGGCTGCCAGAGCCAGCAGAAGGAGTAAGCAGCACCAGAAGCTATCCCAGGGTGAGGATGCTGATCTTAAGAGCTTAAGGGCAGTGAAGTTCTAATTAATGCACTGACAATACCTGTCAAGTTCTTATCCATTCTTCTTTTCAGTCTTCTACTTTTTCCACTTGACTTTTTCCAGTAACCTCACTACCCTCACTGTTTACCTTACCGCAGATCTGCCAGGCACCACTCTTATTCTTACTTCTAAGAAGCAGATTTGTGACTCTCTGTACATTCTTTTCTTTGGCTAGATTAAAAAAAAAAAAGACAGGAAATTGTTTCCTTACTGGTCTAAAATGTCATATAAAGGACTCTGTTTTATGAAGAAGAAGAGAAGGCATGATGGAGACCATGAACACTTGAAGACATTGCTGTCATTTGCAGCAAGGTATTACCTCAAAGACAGGGATATACCAAGTCATGAGCAGTAGTCTAGATGGCGATTGCCTCCTGAAGTTTGTACTTTGCAATGTGGTGTCCCCCAAAATGAGACTCTCATAATGAATGAAAAAAATGAAGGCCTGAGACTTTTAGGTGAAGGAATATGTATATATAAATATACATATACACATGTAAAAAGGTTGTTTGCAGAGGTAATGAAGATGAGGAAATAGATGAAGATGGCTAGGAAGCAGCTTTACTCATTAGATTCATAGAAGTGAGCTTTGAAGTTATGGAGGAAGTGGTGCTTTACTAGAATCTGTAGTTCTGAAGTGTGAAGGAAACTATAAAACGTGTGTCTCTGCAGGCAACATTCTATTGTATGTATGCATAAGAGTATAATTACACATGTTATGCAGGTATCATGGAAGATGAAATATGATGAAGGGCATGGTAGAAATATCCACTGAAACACATGGAAAATGTCACTGAGCAAATGCATAATGCATTTTTGTGGCTCTTTTGTAGGGAAAATACTATGTGAATTCCAGAGTATTACTACAGGGGGTATATTATAGACCTGAGTTTGCACTGAAAGCTCATCCTGCTTTGAAAATCATCTGGTTTCAAGCTACAAATATTGGATTGCATTAGTATGTTTCTGTAAAGTTGTTCCATAAAAAATTGCAAAGAAACATCTCTCAGATCTCATGCAAATACGGAGCTGAAGCTTAGTTTAGAAATTATCAACAGTTCCAATAGGAAATGCACCATGGTTTCACAGAGTAATTTTCAGAAGATATTGGTATGACTGGGATGCACTACAGGTAGCATCTTCTCTTTTGAATAAAACTACAGTAAAATAATTTCTTGTAATTAAAAAATATCACAGTTGATTTAGCTAAGTGCTACCAAGAAAAGCAAACCTGTAAAATACTTTGTGTTAGTAGAAATAGCACAATAAATCACAAAGAGCACCTGAATTGAGTGAAACTTCACGGCATTTTCTGAAGGAAATTGAAAACTAACTGGGGGCACCACAAGAACAGGAGCCTGAACTTTGTGTCTCACGCTATTTTAAAAAAATCAGTGGCTAAAGAAAACTATTTTTGCAAGCCATCATTCCATGAGAATGAAATTCTGTGTTTCCAGAAATTTTGACATGTTGATATAGTTTTATTAACATGTTTTTAACCTCTCTGTGTAATATTTTAATTTTTTAAGTGAAAAGGAAACTGATTTATGCTTATGTCTACTAAAACATTTTCTGAGATTTTACTATAAAAATTCAATTTTTGTCTAAAACAGGTTTTCAGGAAATAGATGTCCATAGAAGCACGTGAAAGATAATAAAAGGAAAATTCACTCCTTTTAGATACACTTTGTGACAAACATTCACATACGTTTTCTTTTTTTTCACATTATTTGAGAACATATTACCTTACACGATGAATAAGTCCATTTGTGCAATATACCATGAATTGAGAGGGGTAATTAATAACAAAAAATATTATTTTTTATATTTGTGATATGAATTAGATAGTCTAGAGATTGCATATAGCAAAATATCAGAAAACAATGAAGAGGGAACTTGAAAACAAAATCAGTAAAGAAATTTGCACCATTTATGATATACATGTCAAAGTTATGCTTTATAATACAGACCAACTGTTTAATAAGCTGTGTTCTTTTGAGATGTTAATTACGATTTAGCCCCACTTGTCTAGGTTTTATAAGCTCAAAATCCCACTTATCATACAACAAAAGTCCTGCTTAGCTATTAACATCATGAGAAATGTGTTTATAGGCACTTTGTGAGGCCCTATAGTTTGAAGAGTCAGCAAAACTGACTCATTCATGTTTCTCATGAGCCTCTCCCCTCTCTTCCCCCCTCCTCTCCAACTGCCTCAAACAAAATGCTGGGTCTGTGTTTGTAGTGTACTGTGACCTGTTTTATTGCTGGCAATTGAAAATAAAGCAAGACAAACCTTTGTGGGAATTTATGAAGTGGCAATGAATCCATTGCATGCCATTCACATCCTTTTCAAACCTTTTCATATAATCTCTGTTTTTTTGTTCTGGGATAAAGAGCATGGACTTTGCTAAATATAACAGCTTGAAAGAAGGAAAATCCCTATGTCATGTAGTGTGTCCCCCCACTCATCCCTCTCCCCCACCACATCCCAACTTTGTAACAGGAGATTAGGAAGTGGGAGGGAGTTCACCAAAACAACCTAAACACTATAAAAGCTGGAGACTATGGATGACACAAAGGTATCCTTGGTATTGTCAGACATAAATAAGCTAAGGCAAGACCCGATTAAGAGCAACTAAGGCAGAACATAGTTGCATAAAATGGTACAGAAGAAGTGGGAATTTAAGCCATTATAAATACAGTATCACAGTATTTACACTACTGTACCATTGAAATAAAATAGAATCACTGCAACTGACAGCAGTGTTTGGCACAAAGTCTGAACTAATCACAACAGAAGGCAAAGGAATAAAGTTTGCAGTTTGCTGTGCTAGGGACTATCTAGGGGAAAATGTAAAACTCCATTCTGCTTCAAGATTCTCCTTTGGCATTGTAGGGAGAACTAAAACTGACTACTGCCTCACCAGCTGAGACTTCCCACTGACACAGAGTTATAGCATGAGTACTTGGAACACGACTTGGACTTGGCTGGGAGGAGAGGGAGGGAGTGAGCTCAGCTTGTGCTGTACTCTAGCAGCCACTAGATGCCACTTCCTCAGGGATGTTCTGTGGGCTCCTATGAGGAGGGGACTTGAGAGTTCATGCATACCTTTGAGACTAAGAAAGGAAAAAAAAACTCTGTCTTACTAGCGATTGATTGTATATAACATTTTGTAAAACATTTAGTAAACTATTTTCTGTATATTTATCATATGTTTTGTATACATGATTCTGTAACAGAACTAGTGTTATAATTACTGGAAGCAGAGAGATGCCTAGCTAAAGGCATCAGCCCCTCCAATTTGAGAATTTTGATAGAAGGTTCAGGAACTAAAGTTAGACACTTTCCATGGAGAGCACAGATGAGGAAAGAAGGCAGCAGGAAATAGTCTTTGTCAGTCCTCCAAAATGGGCACCAGTGAAAGAGAAATATGAACTTCATGCCCTGACTGACAGACTTGATAGACAGCACAGCAAATGGACTTGGTGACAGCCTATGGGCTGTATAGCATGACATCTTTTCAGGAATTGTCATTTCCCTGAATCCCTATCTTATTAATTGTATGACTTTTCTGTTCTCAAGAACAGAAGGCAGAAGACCTACTGATAGCAAAACTATGGAATTCTCTTTGTGAACTTTTTTCCAAAGCCTTGAAGCACCTTTTCTGTTTTGCTTAGTTTTGTTTTCTCTTTGAGTAAAGAAAAAAGAAAATTAATCTTTCCAAGGAGCCCTTCCAGCCTGTGCCTTTTCATTCATCAGTTCTACAACACGGCTTTCACTCTGATCTCATTTCCTCTTCAAGCTTCGTTTCAACTCAGAGATTAATGGCTAGCAGTAGTAATTTGCTCTAATCTCTGCCATAACTGTGAGAGGGAATTGAGACTGCTTCCCAATAGGCTTCAGCAGTGCTATTTTGGAAGGTGTGAAGTATCAGAACATTGATACTGGACAGCACAGACAGCTGCTGGGCAGAACCATGTCAATACATGCTGGGTTTGATCATTCCAGCATAAAATTAAGTCTGGCTTTCACAGTTATGTGCTCCCACTGGAAACACTGATGCTCAGGAATGATGATCTATGTTGTAGTTTTAAGGGAGACTGTGCTTTATTGGATGCTGACATGTCAGGCCATCTCTTTTCTCAAGGGGAAACCTTGCTGATGTCTCTACCAACATGTTTGTGTCAAGCCCCTCTG
The DNA here is from genome assembly GCA_013396655.1 of Campylorhamphus procurvoides. Lineage (NCBI taxonomy): Eukaryota > Metazoa > Chordata > Aves > Passeriformes > Dendrocolaptidae > Campylorhamphus > Campylorhamphus procurvoides. The sequence goes on along the minus strand of WBMV01000957.1, from coordinate 150,895 downwards.
CTCTCCCATCTGCTTGGTCAGGTGTTCCCCTCATACATCCTGTTTTCAGATTTTTGTTCAGTCAATCCATGTTTTTCTGCCTGAGCATTTTATTCAATCTAATTTCTTCCCACTCCAACTTTCAGCTCCAGTCTCCCCAACCTCTGTGTCTCTTGCTGACTCCCACCACACTCCCCATGTCCATTCAACATTCCTTGACTGTTTGTCCTAAAAGAGCTCTTTTATTCTTTACCATGCTGCCCTACTCAGTTTCCTTTCCAGCACAGATCTGCCTTGCAAACATCTCCCCACTCACAAGCTTTATCCCCTACATTTCCTTTTGGACTTTCCTTTCCTGTCCTGTTCTTCCACTCAGACTTTTTCAGAAGTCTTTATGGTTTCAGAGCTGCTTCTTCCCTCTTCCTTTGCAACAACTTCAGACAAGCTTTAATTTTCCCATCTACTTCCCCCGCTTTGTTTTCCCTGTACCAGCCTCTCCTCCCACCTCATTTCCTCTATTTGGATCCTCATCTCCAGCCTCTACAACATTGCTGGTCCAGAAACTAGAGGTACTCATGACTAAGCCCCATTTCTGCAGCTCACGCAAAGGACTGTTTAGAAAACTTGTTCATGTGTATTCCCACTTTTGTTGCCAGTGAGAGCAGTGCCTGGAAGTCTCAGCTGGAGTAGAAACAGAGCAGTAGTGCTGGGGAGCTTAGGAGATTTGGCCTGGCTTCAAACTTCCTTCAATGAAGCATAGGGAGGCAATTAATGGGGAACCCTGGCACAGTGCCCAGCTGCAGAGTCTGCCTGTGCTATACAGCTGGCCATACTCATTTGAACGTTTTCTTTGGTTCAATTCACCACATGGCTTTACTTCACTGGGATTAGCTCTTCAGTTGTTTTAAGCTTACACAGCCTTATTGAAAGTAGTGTAGAGATGCTGGTTTCCCTCCTTTTTTTTGTTTTTTTACTTTGAGTAAAACTAAAAATTGAAAAAGAATTTCCCTTGGTGTCATGTCAAAACCTCAAGTTAAACATAATTTCAGCATAAAACCTCAAAATGGTCTGGGTAAACATTGAAAGGCTCATGAAGTTTAGGCAATCTTTAAAGAGGCTTGACTTCAACTCTGTACATGCAATTATCTGATTTAGTTCCCAGTGTCAGGTTTACAGCAAAACTTTTCTATTAATTTAATTAATCTCCAGTTGGAAGAAGAAGCGCAAAAATGTGCACAGTATATTCAGGCTTAAGTATTTTTTCACCCTTGTTCTGAGTCCTGTATTTTCAGCAAACAATCTGAAATGGTCAATTTCACGGACTTCCTAGACAGTAGAGTTCTTAAATGGGAAGTTAGGTTAGAGCCAAAACGAGATTTTGAAACTAGGTAGTGTAGCAGCTGTATTTTTAAGATTTTTTCCCTGGAATTCAATCCAGAATCAAGAGTTACACTCCTCAGGGCATGGGAAGGGTTGTATATTTCAAAGTGGTAGTCCCAAACCTCTGTGTACCGAGAGGAGAAGGCTATCGAGCAGAAATTGCCAAAATTGTAGCTGGTTCTGTGAAAACTCCAGGCCTTGGTATGTTTAGGAATTTGAACCAGACCCAAGTGATTATAAGTTCTGTGCTTATGCTTGTTAAGAAGTATAATACTTTTAGAGGAAGACCTTGGAACTGGATTATATAGGTAGAGTAAAATGCCCATCTCTTGTATAACTATCTTGTCCACTAAAACACTTGGGAAAGGGTAACATTAGGGTCACTTAGCTTTATTTACTGCCTAAGCTAAAGGAAGGATATAAGCCTTAAATTCTTTCCCTGTCAAAGAGCATCTCAGATGGGAGATTGAAGTTGGATGATGTCATTGCTTCAGTCGAGGTAGCCAGATGTAGAAAATTACAAGAAGCAGCCAGAAAGGGGCAGTCTGGCTCAATAGTTAATGGTTCAAAATCCCCAGGAAAGGGAAAGAGTCCTGACTTCCTTCATGTGAATACCCACACCATGATATCCAACATTGCATGTATGGAACAAATAATAAATTATGCAAGTAGTTCTTGGTGTGCAACTCTTCATACTACTCATGGCTGAGTTAGAGAAAATCCTCAGGCTGCTGAGAGAAACTGTGAGGCTGACATTTACATGTTATCATCATCACAACATGAAAGTGTACTTGGCACATGTCAGGCCATGTGAGTAACCCCCTTTCATATGTTATTATATTAAAAAAAATCAAACAGGGAAAGACCAATCATATGATTCACAGATTCAGAGGCCAAAGTAATCAGTACAACTTACTGTACCTACTTTGATCTTCCAAACACAAAACCAAAGGCCATAAAAATATCTAGTTTAGCTACTATTTAGATAAATTACTTTTCCCATTTACTTTTCTTTCCCCTGTTAATATGACCACAAATTGATTGTAGTAGAATGGAGCAATGTTCCATGGCAAAGTTAATTCACTTTTTTTTCCAGTAGGAAATTTCTTATTCTTTCAATAAAAGCCCCCCCCCCCGACCCCAGCCAATTTAGACAATAAAATCTCTTAACTAAACTGTATATGCAAAAAATGGAAAAAAAAAATCTGCAGAGAAAGCACTTTAAAAAGTAATTATGCAGTGATCTCTAAGAACTTCAATAAAACATACTATTAACATGTAATTATTTTCTCATCTAACTTTTCCTTAATATGGTTCAAGAGAAAAGGAAAACCAATTTGCTTGCTAAGGATTTTAATATAAGGCATCCCGTTTGCAAAGAATGTCTCCATTTATCACTTCTTAGATTAAAGCAGAACCCTCAGTTTTGGAAGGAGTCTTCTCTTAGCTGCCTGCAGTCAAATTATTGCTGATTTTTCGGTTGATTTTCTGCATTTGTAGGTTGTTTTCTGAAGCAAATGCTATTCAGAGCAGGCCACTTCTCACACTAGAAAATTTTGTCCTAGAAATGACTAATATGATCAGTCCATTTCATAGCTTGGAGTAAAAATACCTTGCCTGAGCTGAGTTTAAATGGATTTCTCTCACATAACTGCAGATCCATCAGTAATGTTCCCAGACCACCAAGCTTCCTGAAGAAAGCACTCAGTGCCAAAGTCTGATTCCATTTATGTGTATGTTAAATTCTGATATTATATGTGTCAGTGGCCCAAGAAGCAGGTTGTAAAAGTGTAATTAAGAACATAATTTCCCCAGAGTGAATTATGTGTGTGTTTTTGAAGACAGATTTTGGCTGGTTTACCCTTGGCTTTTCAAAAATTTGTTTCACATGAAGTTGCACTTAGTTACTGTTTATTAAAACTGGTTTGGGCCACATTGAAGATCTTAAAAGAAATTTTGCTATAGATAGTCTAACACTGTTTATTCTCATATTTTCTCCGAAGTGAAAATCTTAAAATCTGATGCATACTCTTACTTTAGATATTGCTCTGATTAAAGAAGAAATGTGATGCTTCAGAACAATCAAATATTTCAAAGAATTTTTAGCAGGTCTAGCAGATTTTAGAAGATTTAATTATTTGAAGAAATAGAGATATAAAATTGTCAATCTTTACATCTATATAATACTTTTCCCTTAGTAAGGACTTGTTTATATTGAAAACAATGCTTTGAGTGCTGAAACAACCTCCCTAGGGATGTGGTAGAGTCCCCACCACTGAAGGTTTTCAAGATGGGATAGAACAGAATACTAGATAAATGCGTCATGGCTCCCTTTCCCATGAAATGTTGAACCAGGTAATACTTCAAGGTCCTTTCAGCAAGGAAGAAACTGGAGATACCCCTTTGAAACTCGTTTAATTGTTAATTTATCTAGGTATTTAGCATTTTTGCATCTTCAGTGACGAATGTGGGATTTTAATCAATTACACAAGTAAGATTTGGAGTTCTACAGTTCAGTTTAACCAACCCTCTCTGCCACACCCTTAGGGTTGCTGCTCAACAGCGCTGCAGAGCCCCAGTGTGAGCTGCTGACCACACTCAGAAACATGTCAGTTCTCTGTCTGGCTGAAATGATCCTACACCTCTAAACCACACAGACAAACTGATTCCTCAGTTCTTGGGTTCTTAAGACAAAATTACTCTCTAAGCAAGTCTAAGTAAAGATATCTACAAAAAGACATTTTAATCTTAAAAGTTGGAAAGGGTGGATTCTTTTAACCTTTTAACTAGACATACATGAGCTAAAATTGTACTGCTCATTGCATGAAAAAACATGCTATTTTATTCCTTTTGTAAATGAAACTACTTCGGTTCATTCTGAAGGAAAGATACTCTCTCGCATAGTAATACTGCCACCCTGTGGGGAAGAAATATGTCCCAGGATATACAAATAGGCTTATGCATTCAAGAGGCAGAGACAAAACCAATGCATAGCTAATGTTGAAATTAAAAATGAAACAATTATTCTATTAGAAGGTATTTTACATTAAAAATAACAAAGTATTAGAATGGATAGATTTATCTTCCGCTTTGGACTTAACATGACAGTTCTGTAAACTTTGCACAATTTGTACAGCTAATTACAAACATATGACTTATGATCTTTATTTAATAATATTTAAAATTTATATATGTTTGATGTGTTTATAAATATATTATAAAAGGATGCATTTATACATAAAAAAGTAATGGCTAAATATATTTAAGTACCACTTCGCACAGTGTTTCCTTTGATTCTGCTTTCTCCAACTCTCATTTTCACAGAAAACATTGAAATTATGCTCTTCTGAGAAACTGGACATCTGGCAGAGGCTGAACTATACCCGACCTGTACTCCATCTACTAATGAACAAGACCATCCTTTCTCCTCCTAAAGTCCCCCATTTTTATTTTTTTGTTTTCTAAATAAGTTCCAAACTCTATCAAACATAAGGCAGGATTTGTACAGACAATGGTTTCATTCACTACAGGCCTAATAGTCTGTCCTGTGCACTGAATGACGTAGTATCCTGTGGAAAAAATAGTATATGCTTATGTTTTTAAAGACTGTAGTATAAAAATTATACTAAAGTGAGTGTTGGAAACTTAACTCTAGAATTTCCTAATACTTTGGGATAATTTTCAATGTTAGTAACAGCCAATACAAAAGTTTTCATATTTATTTCCACAGAGACTATTTTACAGAGAAAAGTGAAAATTAATTTTCTTATCCATTACTATAGCACCACTGAAATATTCCAGGTCTTAGAAAAGTAAAAGGAAGCTTTCTTTATTGGAAAGTATGAAATACCTTCTAAAGTATATATCTCTGAAGGGGTTTTGTACAGTTGAACAAGAAAATTCTGTTTTACTCCTAAAAATGATATTTTTTCCTCCATCCTGGTAACCACGTGGCAACAAAGGAATCCATGTGTAGCAGAATACTATCAGGGTGAAATACATTCAAAACACACTCTAGCTGAACTAAATTTGGACTTTTAGAATGTATACTATAACTTTAACTTTCTGTAGGTGAAGTAAATTATTTTTCTTGTCCTGCGCCAACACAAAACATTGCAGAAACCCTACAGTGCTCAAAGAGAAGAGGAAGCTGTCATTCACATGGCTCACTTGACACATTTAACTTGGATCCTTTGGTGCTTGAAAAGCCGACCGCTGGCTTTCACAAACTGATTCAGGCTACTTAACCTGGTCCTAGGCTTCCTACCTGACCATAGAGGTGTCTAGACTGTGATTTCAGAGAACCTTAGCTAGAAAAACCACCTCTCCATTAGTTGAAAGTCCCAGATGGGTTAAGGCTCTTTTGACAACAGGCACGTAATGCAGAAGGATATCCGAAGCTTACTTCACACAGTAGTAGTGCAGTTGCCAAGAAATCAGGGAAAGGCTCTAGATTTACATTAGCTTGAGGATGTTTGCTCTGCAATTTCTACTACTCTCTAGACAAAAAACTGGCAGAAAAGTCAGGGCTAATTCTCTTTTGAGCTTTTTTTTCTGTTGAACTGGTACCTTTTACATCACAAACTGCAAACAAAGCATGAAAATAAGCTGAACTCCTGTGAGAAGAGGATTTTACAGAGAGAGGTTCCTAGTGTTTCTGCTGCTGATTTTGGTCATTGCCAATGACATTTAAATGCTCAGACATCCTCTGGTTCTGGTTCCTATAAATGCATTTTCTCAAGACAGTTTGCTGCTTAGGCAACAGATACTTTTAATTTTTTTTTTCAGCCTATGCAGACGTTCTGAGAGCCTGAACATGATTATCGGATTTTAATTTTTTTCCCATCTAGTAAGTTTCAAGTCTAAATTTCACGCATAGTTCTTTCAAAAAGAAAGAACTTTTGTAAATTTGTAAAACTTAAACTTCAGAACATATTCATAATGAGTCTACATTTGACATTGCAAAGTTTCCCTGGCACACTAATGTACAAAGAGGCCTTTTTAGTTCGTGTTCACCTATGTTGTGATTCAGAGCTGAGAGAAAGAGCTGACTAAAACCTGGGGAAAGCAGAGTCTGTCACGTGTGATCTTTGTGCACCACTTGCCACACAATAAGCATAGAGTTCAGCAGACAACAAAGCAACCATAGATGGTATCTATCATCTGAGAAAAGGGAGTAGCAAACAACTTCTGCTAGCAGACTGAAAGATAGAACACTCTCTCAGGAGAGGTACCTGGAGGTCCCTAGGTAGGATGTTTTTTCTCCAGATTGTCCAGTCAATTTCTAAAAATCTCTAGTGATAGAGATACCACAGTCCCTCTAGCAACTTGTGCTTAACTGCTCTCATGGAGAACTTCTATGTGTAAATAAAAACTTGAAGTTTCCCTGCAACAGCTGTTGGGGTTCACTCTCCCTCTCCCGTCCCCTCCTCGTGGCCACGTGGCTGGGCCACCCAGTCCTCCAAGGTCCCGTAAGGAAGACACACACACGCCGAGGACAGGAAGCAGAAAGGGATTTATTCACCTGGCCAGGTCATTTATAGGCCTCACAGCCAGTAGGGAGCAGGATACAAAGGACCAACCAAGGAAGGTTTCACACAACCTGGCTGGGGCTTGCATACGAATTAGGAAGGTAAGGGGTTGCTTCTCAAGGGCCTGGGAAAAAGGGGAACTCAGCAAAAAACCTCATGTTACAATACAGTAAAAAACTCAGGTTTACAAAACACTTTGATTGATTTCTTCATCTTCTCCGGTGGCCCATCTCTTCCAGGATCTGTTCCACTCTTGATATTGTGAGTCTATTCCCACATTTCCCCCAATGAAATTTACGACTGTTGCTTCTTGAGTAGCTTTGAGGAGAGTCTGGCTCTTGCCTATGACCTTCTATTAGGAACCCATCAGATCTTCAACCCATTACCCTTTAACACTCTTCCCTTCTGGGATGTCTTTGGTAACAGGTTTTGTTGAAGTATCTCATTTCAGGAGTATATAAGTTAAGTACCTGGTTTCAAATCCCTTTTCACATCTTTGATTACCACTTGCAACCATTTCATTCAATCTCTTAAAAGATCCAAACAGATGAAATCATTAATTAGTGAATGATTAAAAAAAAAACTCCCACCCCAAAAACCCCCAACCCAAACCAGCCAACCAACCAAGCAAGCAACCAAAAAAGCAAAACAAAACAAAAAACAACTTCCCACCGCAAAACAAAAAACAAACCCCAACAACAACAACAAAACCCAAAAAAACCCAAGCATCCAAAAGCCAACAAGCCCAAGTGCTTGAACAGACTGGTACTGCTGGGAGGAAGATGACCACCAGACAGATTAAAGAGCAACCAGGCATTTGTCTAGGAACTTTTCAATCATAAAAAGTATCAGCTTAAGAAAAAGCTTAAAAAACTCCTTTAACTTTTTTTTACCCAGGAGACAGAGGTAAGAAAGGTTTACGAAGCAAAGTCTAGTGTGGCATCATCAGGAGCTGTCCTGCAGCATCACAACCTTCGCACAGGCCACCACAAGCTGCCTGTGCCCCACCTGAGGAGAGCAACACACGTGGGAACTCACACCTTGGCATGCCTGTGGGACTTTGAGGGATATTTTGCACCAGTTCCAGTCCCAGCAGGCTGTGGGGAGCTGCAGAGGCACATACAGAGCTGGGGCATCCACAGCTCCAGTAGGAGAGCTGCTTCCAGTAGGAAACTTACAGCTTGAAAAGGGGGGAACTCCCAGTCTCAGGATACTTCACAGTGTCACAAAGAGGACACAAGTGGGCATGCTGTGTGGGTGTGTTGGGATAGAGTTAGAACATTTTGGCATTTTTTATGGAATAGTGTTCAGAAATAGGTATTTATTTAGACTTTGTATGTGTTCAGTATTGTGGTTTATTTGTTGCATTGCTGATAATGCTTCCAAATTATCAACTGCCAGTAATTTCTGTAACATCAACAGAACAAAAAAGTGATTTGATCCTGACTGATTTGATCCATGATAATGGAGCAATTTTCCTTTCAATAGTCTACAAATACATGTCTTTTACCCTCTGTGCTCAGAGATGCGCTGAGTGTCCCAGATGCAGTTTCAAGATCGAGCTTCCCAGCACTGAAGTGCTGCTCTGCATATCAGTTTCCCCATGAGGAGAACATCTCCTAGAGCTGCACATTCCTATGCGGAGTTTCAATTTGAGTGAATCAGCATTTTCTAATGGAAAAGTTCATCCAAAGGACTCATAATCTGCTTGACGTTTTGTTTAGTTCAGCCAGACATCAACTGTAAAAAAGTAACTGGATCTGTTTTTTAACAAACCAGCATTATATAAAATATTTTAGGCTGAAGGTCTTTTCTGTGAAGGTGGAGTAAACAAGGCAGTGACTTAGATCTACATAGCATCAATAATAAGCTGGTTGTATTGAAGTATTTTTCCAAGACTATGCTTTTATTTATGCTCTGTGTGGCATCACTGAAGGCTCCCTAGGGATTTGTTCTCATTGCAGACCTTATACTTACGTCACAAGCTTGTTTTTCTCACTGTTTCATACAGAAATAGCATCAGAAGTGCAAAACATGGGAATTAAGTGAACCAAAAGATTCAGAGAAGAAAAGGGTGGCTGTGACCTGAGGGTTTTATGAACTCACTGTACTTACCAGGAATGATGCTGAATTTACACCTGTGGGGTGACTGAGCACAGAACCTTGTGCTATGGCAGCAAGCAATGAAATATCACGTCCCTGAAACATCATGTTATGAGCAGTAATTAAATGCTAAATTTGCTCAAGTTTTCATATGCCTTCATTATAGAACTTCTTCATGTAACTCAAACTCAGGACTAATCCCTGAAGATCTTGCTAACAGCAGTATAAATTAGTTGAAAAAGATCTCATTTTCTCAATATAGTCATTCAGCTTTCTAAAAGACATTGAATAAAAATAATGGAATAACTTTCAGTTTGTCTGACAGGTGCCTTTAAACACTGCAGCACTGCCTTTCTCTGCTACATGGATTTCAATGGTCTTATCTTCAGAGGACACAAATATCGCATACATTGTGGGCCAATGTCAGCATTGATATGCTACTTGTTCAACATCAGTAATTGAAAATATTTTTTTCTCACTCACAAATACAATTTTTCTTTCCATTCTGGTATGAGAGACCTCTGTTAGTATAACAGAGCAGGGACAAAATGTCCAAGTCTTTCCCCTGCCGGTAAGAGTTGGGCTCCATCTTGCCTGGTTCCATTTCTCACCACTTTTCACTCCTGCACTTTTGGCTCCACAATTATAAAAAGCGAGAAAACAACCCCAAAAGCTGACAGTTAGGGTATTTCCCTGGAAGAGTGGGCTGAGACCCTGCAAGAAAAGAGATCTACCCACAGCAGTCCTGTCTTGACTTTGCTTTATCCTTTAAAAGAGACCATCACTTTGGGTTTCCAGTGGTTGCAGGCATTTTCAGTTAAGACAATAGGAGGTTTAAGCACTTAGTGTAGTATTATTTTGCAGAAGCCTTTGAAGCTATAGCTCTTTCTACATTGACTGCAGAAGGATTTTAAGCATGTTCCTTCAGAAGAGTGTTTCCCCGCTGGTTCTGTGAATCCTATATTCAGGTCCATTTGCACCAAAATTAAGTGTCTCAGTCACGTTGACTCTGTGGTATGTTTTCTACCTTTGTATAAATATTCCATTAACATGTGTCTTCTGTGAAAATGAAGATGTGACCTTTCTGTCCACTGAGGATGGGGACCCTGGTAACTTGCTGATGCAGATTAATACTTCAGGGCTGATCTCTTGAATTGACAGGTCATGACTTCCAAGTCTCCTTTTGTCCAGGATCATTGGAATGTATGGTATTGTATTGCAACTGCCTCCTGGCAATTTGCAAACAAAATATTCTGGTAATGTTTTTATACAATTCCCACCCACAAAGGAATACTAAGATCACATGGCTAATTGCAAGAAGTTCAAAGTTCTGCTTAAATTTTCTGCTTAGAAGTAGGTGTGGGTATGATATATATTGTTGCCTTAAGGAAGGGGGAAAAAACCTTTCCAAGACAACTTTATATGGGTAAAGCACAGAAGCGTTCTTTTACTTACAGGGTTTTGGGGTACAGAATATAAAAGAGTATAAAAGAGTGTAAAAAGTATAAAAAGTGTAAAAGAGTACAACACGTGTTGATAAGTAACAGATAGAAAAGACCGGTGCTAGGATGAACTCATGGCCTCGGGAATACCATGTGAGCTCTTTTCCAAGCACCACCACTTCAAAACATGCAGAGTGAATTAATCTGAAAGGCGTCCCTTTCATTTAATTCCCAGCTGTTTCCAGCCAAACCCCCTGAGCCACTCTGCTATGCCTTACCGAATCAAACAAGGGACAAACCCGGCCCTCCCAGGTGAAAAACCCTTTCACCCAACAGGTTGGGAACATGACTCTTGCAACATCTGGGCCCAAGTCATTTCACCTCCCAACCCACAATAACCAGGGAGAAACTCCCTTTTGCAGCTGCATCCCAGCAGCTCAGCAACCCCCAGCTCTTGCTGGTACCCAGTTCCCATTACCGGTCTCATCTTCCTTCAAGCAGGACTTGAGGTTCCCGAGATCCAGTCCGGGAGAACAAGGGAAGGGAAACATCTTCTCCCCCCACCTCAAGAGAGCAAGAGAGGGAAACCCCCCTTTTGCAAGCAGAGCTTCTCTGAGCTCTTTCCCCCCCTTTCGGGGGGGAACACCAGGCACCACACCAGGCTGGGCAGCAGAGTGTATCTGTGTGTGTGTGAGAGAGAGAAAATATCAATAAAATGTAGGAGAGCTGGAGAAAGCAAAAAAGCTCCCGTCTACGTGGCAGCATGCTAATTTTGTAACCCTACTCAATTATCATACCTAAAGGTCCCATCCAGTCTAAGATACGTCCATGCCCAGAACTTCCCTTGGTTCCGCCTCATGGCACACCTCTCCTAGAATTGAGTTGGAGGTCTTAAGACCCCTTTGCCTTATTGGAGCTTCTCCAAGGTTGCTGGGCTTTGCTGTCTTGTTTTGACTAACATGGTATCTAGTTGCCTTAGCTCTGGTACATGTTTTCCTTGTGCAGTGTTCCAGCTATTATCTGACCCTTAAGACAGCTAACACAGGGTTAGAGGTTGTTAGCTACGCTATATGTGAGAAGTATACCTAGAAGTATAAAAATCTACAAATTCATGAAAACCCTATGGCAACATATAGAACATCAAAGAGTCACACATATCCAAAAAGCATAAGACTTTACACACTCTACATGTACTGCACCAGTTTTTTAATCTGCAGTAGTTTCAATATGTCCAGAATTTTGATGTGAAGATCCTGTTCAGTAGATCAGGATCATATCTATAAGACTGGACATTTTATCCAGTGATGGTTGTCTGAGATTTCACAGTGAGCATGTCTGATCTACAGACATTAGGTCCAGAGCTCCTGCTGCACTGAGAGGTGTTTAGAAAGCCCAGACAAGTACCAAACATCAAGCAAATATTTTGCTCTGAGATTTCCAGGAATGAAAATGGAGTCTCCTTGCAAAACTGAAATTGATGTTGACTTCGGCAGACTGGATAATCCCAATCTACACTGCCAGTCATCTATAGTTCCTCTAAACCACACTCTTCCAAATCATGCCTTGCTATTTACATTACCTTTTAATGAAATTAGACCAGTAAAAAATACTCATTAAAACAGCTTCCACATCTTAATACAAGCTCCACTTCCTAGATTCTTCATCTGTATTTATGCAGTTCTTATGAAATTGTTGATGCATGATGCTTCATAAAGGATTGTCACCTAATTAATACCACCCAACGCTTTTTTATAGCTAATAGCTATAAAATAGCTAAATCAAATCTTCATTGTATGATTAGATATGACTTACAAAGGATTAGATGAAATATGTTTAAACTAGCAGAAGTGAGATGATGTAGTATTCATAGTATTTGGATACAAAGTTTAACTCTATAATTCAAGCCTACACTAAGACAATTATACTATAGATTCTTAAAAGATAAGCTAATCATTAATCATTATCAAGCTGGTACATTTCAGTTTGGATTAATGGAGAATGAGGTCTCTTACTATCCTGAAGAAAACTGCTGGCAATATAAACCCATGCTGACATAGTTGTATATAATATTTTAAAAAAAGTCAGAGTTAAAAATAATAGTAAAGGAAAAGGGTTTTTCCAGAAAAAATCCAAAACTTCTTTGGGCAGTCAGCTGAGCTTATTAGTATAATAAGTATTTTAATGCAGCAAATTTGAGACTATGATCTAGACACTAATGATGCTACTTACACATTGGAGAATATGTTCTGGATATTACTGACTCAGAAAGAGAATTAACTTGATTGTGGCAAAACCAAAATGGACATGAACTTGCAATGTACTGCAATGCTAAAACTGCTGATATTCTTTGCTAATCTAAGTCTAGGATGGAACTGAATTAAAGTCTGTAAGTACCTACATGGGAAAGTGATTTCTCAGAGTATATAGGTCATGAATCTTATAAACACAGACATAAAAATGTCCATGGACTACCTGCTAAACCTAAACAATTTCAGAATATAATGAGGTATAAACATTGTACTGGGAATGCAATCAGTTTACACATCTTGCAAAGTAAAGTGAGCCTTCCGCTATCTGACATTAAATAGGGAAGTCACACAAAGCTTAGCGGTCTGTCCAACTCTGATGCTCAGCAGAAGTTAGAGTCCATGCAGCAGACACGAAGGTATTTTTGTGAAAATAGGGCTTAATCAGATAAAATATTATGTCAGAAATGCTATGATACATCTTCACATATACCAAAGTAATACTTTATTATGAATAATAAAGTAATACTTTATTATGAAGATGAGTTTTTGTGAATTAAGGTGAGACAGTTATTAATTATAACTGTTTTGATAGACAATGATGATATACTCTTTGTCCAATTCAGTTATATAGGTGCATTTAGAATCATAGAATAGAATCATAGAATGGTTTAGATTGGAAGGGGCCTTAAAGTACAGCTAGCTCCAATGCCCTTGCTATGGGCAGGGACACCATCCACTAGACCAGACTGCTCAAAGCCCCATCCAACTTGGCCTTGAACATTTCAAGGGAGGGGGAATCCACAACTTCTCTGGGCAACCAGTTCCAGTGCCTCACCACTTTCAAAGTAAAGAATTTCCTCCTAGCATTTAATCTAAGCCTATTCTCCTTCAGTTTAAGGTTATTCCAGCATGTCCTATTAATGCATACCCATATGAAAAGTCCCTCTCTAGCCTTCTTGTAAGCCTCCTTTAAGTACTGGAAGATGCTATAAGGTCTTCCTGAAGCCTTCTCTAGGCTGAACAGTCTGACTCTCTCAGTCTGTCTTCATAGAAGAACTGTTCCAACCAAGTGATCAACCTGGTGACTCTCTTCTGGACTCACTTCAACAAGTCTATGTCTTTCTTGTGTTGGGGCCCCCAGACGTGGATGCAGTACTCCATTTGGGGTCTCAAAAGAGCTGAGTAGACAGTGAGAATCACTTCTTTCAGCCTGTTAGTCATACCTCCTTTGATGCAGCCCAGGATGCACTTAGCCTTCTGGGCTGTAAGGACACTTTGTCAAGTCATATTAAGCTTTTTGTCTCTCCTGAGAGTTAGTCTTGATTCATTTTCCTCCCAGACTGTTCTTTTGCTTGGGATTTCCCCGACTCAGGTGCAGGCCCTTGTATTTGGCCTTGCTGAAGTTCATGAGGTTCACACAGGCCAAGCTCTCAAGCCTATCAAGGTCTTTCTGGGTGGCATCGCTTCCCTCCAGCACCACTGCACCACACAGCTTGGTGCCAAATGTGCTGAAGATGCATTCAATGCCACTGTCCATGCCTCCAACAAAGATGTTAAACAGCATTGGTTCCAATACTGACCCCTGAGGAATGCTGCCCATCACTGATTTACACTTGGACATTGAGCCATTGACTGCAAGCCTTTGCATATGGCCATCCTGCCAATTTTTTATGCACTGAGTGGTCCATCCATCAAATCCATGTGTCTCCAGTTTAGGGAGGATGTCGTGTGGGACAGTATCAAATGCTTTGCACAAGTCTAGATAGATGATATTTGTTACCCTTCCCTCATCTACCACTGTTGTAACCACTTCTGAGAAGGCCACCAAATTTGTCAGGTATTATTTGCCCTTTAGGGAGCCATGTTGGTTACCACAATTCACTTCATTATTTTCCACATGCCTTAGCACAGTTTCCAGGAGGAACCACTCCATAATCTTTCCAGGCAATGAGGTAAAATTGATCAGCCTCTAGTTCCCTGTGTCTTCCTTATTTCTTTTATTAAAAATGGAGGTTATGTTTCCCCATTTCCAGTCAGTTAAGTATCCCATTTTCAAGGAACTTCACCAGACTGCCATGACTTCTCAAATATGATAATTAATGCCTTAGCCACTTCCTCAGCCAGTGATGAAAATGAGTGGCAAGCGCTTTCATGATATCGCAAATTCCGTTTATTTTGCTGCAAATTACAAGTCATTATTTCCAACCCTTGGAAGTCAATGCCTAGACTCCAACTCATCACTTATCAAAAGGAGCTGGGCTGATTTTGTACTAGCATGAGGACCAAAAGCCTCTGGAGCTGATACAAAAATTGGCATGCAGGTAGATTTTGAATGGCATGAAATCATCTGGGACAGGACCAGGATCCAGAAGGTATTGAAAGAGAACTGATAGTTATGACTTTCAGCAACCAGTTTCCCCTGAGTTTCAGATTCAATACAAGGCACAAGTCTCATGTCTCTCTGGAGGTATTGTGAGCTCAGAGTGTTTATAGCTAGTGGAACAGAAGGAATGGTGTATTAGAATTACATTTTGTGTAATGAATTGTTTTTTTTGTTAAAAACTATTGCATGATTTTAAAGTTAAAAGCTAGCAATATGCAGTCTGTTCCTAATGAAGAAAGTGTTCTGTTCTGGAAAACAATAACTTAGAGATGTCTTGAAGAGATGTAATTCAACAGAAACTTTCAAGATACTACTATTTCAAAAATAGCTGGTGTGATGAGTAAAAGTGCAATAAAAGAACAGTGAGTAGCAGAAGTGAAATTGCTATCTATACTAGGAACATCCAGTGCTTTAAAAAAAACTTTGAAGACGTTTGAGAGGTGCAAAATGAGTCACAAAAAGTAAATTGAGGGCTGAAGGAAATACTCCGTATTAAAAAATCCAGTTTATTTAATTTTAAAAAAGTCCAAGAAGTGACTTTTTTAACAAGCTTAATATAAACCTGTGGGGAAAACATGCAACAGAGAAAGGCAATAAAAAGTAGCAAGTGAAACCTGGAGCCAGAGAATTTACAACCAAGACACAGCACCATTAAAAGCTGGAGCTGACTACCCACAAAGTCATGGATGCTTCTGCTCCCGCTATCATAGAATCATGACTAGCCCCCAAGTCAAAGGGGCACAGTCATGTTATAAATGAGGTATCAAATGTAATTAAAGCTAAAGTGACTTTTCATCCCCATTTTCAGACAGGGAGAGAACCAGAGGCACAATATGTAAGAACACAGTGCAAGGCTAGAGCATAGAAAGGGCAATATGACTGAGATTAGGACAGACAAGGGGCTTTATTCAGTCATGTCTAGGGTCCTCACTGTTTTCTTATATAATATTCAGCTATGAAAAGATCAGAAATACCACTTTAACTTTTTTGAAGCATAAATTATGGGGTTTGTCATAAATCATAAGATCTAATGCAAAGGTTACTGCACAAAAATGAAAAGTGTGTCAGACCTGAGAAATCAGACTGGACAGTCTAACACTTTTTAATTGTCTCAAACCTTATGTCTTTAAGTGACTAGTTTGTGTATAATGAAATCCTCTCACTCTTTAAGAGTGATCTGGAAGAGATATAATGATGAAATAGCACTCTTGGGAAGACTTTATGATCAAGAAAAGTATTGAAGCTGACTCAGCACTTGTTAAAAAAATAGAAAAAGTGTAGTAAATGTCATATCCAGTTACTTGAAGCCATAAATCATAGACAATCTAGGAATTTTTAGCTGTCTCTGTTGCCCTGCCCAGTTTACAGCAAGTGTTAGCTGGCTTCTCAATTCATGAGCCCTATGCTAAGGTTATTGCTAAAAAAGGGCAAATTGTGAAGCAACTGCTTTATTATTTCAAATGCATGTAACATTACATATGCCTTCGGGACTTATTCTACTTATGAATCCTCATTAGGCTACTGATACAGCTCTTACAGCTTCTTGTATGCTCTGCCAATACTCTTCTGACACTCAGGAGATAAAGTTATTAACCGTGAAGCCTGCTTTTGAGGAGCTGTGGCTCCAATTTACAACAGAGCCTTTCCATACATAAAGCTCCTCTCAAATTAAATAAGACTGTTATTCTAATTCCACCTGTTTCTGAGCTCAAACTCTGTGCCATCACAGGAAAAAGTATGAGGTGAACAACCTAAAACTATGCTAAATTGTCATAACAATAATAATAATTTGCTGGAAATGTTCAGAATTTGGTGCAGGTGTTTTATTGTAGGACACTAGGGAGAACTTTATAAAGTCCTCCCCTGGAATTCTTCATACTTCCAGCCCCTACCTGTCTGACATTCTTTTTTTCACCTGCAATAATTTTTTCTTTATGTCTTGCACTCCAGTGTCTGGTCTGATCTATGTAAGTGTTAGCTTTTCTAGCACTTAGATGGTAAGCAGAATTGCAGGTTTAGAATAAATTTCTTTCGGTCACCTCATAAGATTTTGCAGTTTGGAGCATTTTGGAGGGAAAAGCAAATTTCCTGAATCCCAAAGTGCAAGTTGGTAAAGGACAGTAACAAGAAAAATTCCAACATTTAGGAAAATTATTTGTTATACGTTAGGTATATTACCAACAAGTCCAGCAGAATTTCCACAATTAGCAAAAATCCTAAATTTAAATGTATCCAATGAGGTATGCAGTGATGTTGTATGAATACAAGCATTTGAGGGGAGGAGGGATAAATATGGTCAACAGGTCTGAAAGATATTTTTGTCTCATAGTGCCCTCTAGAGATAAGATATATCCAGAAACTGGAATAGTATGGAAGAAAAACATTATTTTTTCTGTTCTCCTCATCAGAACAATGAACAAGCAAAAGTGCTCATATGAAGTTGATCAGTTACTCTGAGTGAGAACTTGGGAGTTAACATACACTTGGATGAGCAGTAGACCAAGATACTGGTACAGTGGGACAGATAATTTACTGGCACCAAATACCTATCTGTCTCAACAAAAGAAGGAAGACGTGACATAACTCAGAATTTAAGTTGCAGATTGCTGTCTTATTTGTGACATTTGATATAATCTAAATACTTCCTGTTTTATAGAACTATAGAGAATTTTCACAGACTACAGTATGATAAAAAGTATACAAATTAGGCAAAAAAATACTAAAAAAGTAAGGCAGACTAAGAACAAGAACAGATGAGGACGCAAAGGTTATTATCCATTAATCAGAAACTGAGTAGTTTCGGTATTGTAGATTGAGAATAACATGACAAATCCACAAACAAACATAAATTTAAGTCCGCTGTGAAATTTAACATCTGATAAAATAGAAACGTCACCAGACGATATCTCAGTCCTTACTGTAGATGGCGCTGTAGCATAAAAAAATGCATTTCGCTCTGGCTCCTGAGTTTCAATTATCTCGCTATGGGCGATATACAAGTTACTGTGTGCACAGGATTGACCCACAAATTGTTGTGATGGGTCATGTAAACATATTAAAATTTATGTGTGGTTCTATGTGGGCAAATGATTCTTGAAAATAAAAAAAATTATGAAAAATATATTGAATTCTTTTCTGTAATCCTAATATTCTTGTGTATTTTACCATATTGGTAAAAAAACCAGTTTGTTCAGGGAACTTTTTGAGTCATCATCCCTGGAGGTAATAAAAAGGCATATAGATGTGGCACTTACAGAAATAGTTCAGTGATGGGCTTGGCAGTACTGGGTTAACAACTGGACTCAAAGATCTTAGGGGTCTTTTCCAAACTGAATGATTCTATGAATCTATAATATGGTAAGCCATATTAAAGTTTAGAAAGATCTCTGGGATATATTTTCTGAGAAATTTAAATCTCTCTTTTTTCCTTTGTTTTACACAGATTTCTTTCTTCTTTGGGAACCAATGTGAATTAATTTTCTCTGTACAGGGCAAATGCAGAGCAATGGTAGCAATTAAGTTCAATGCACATGCCTCAGGCAATTCTTATTACAGAGAAGCCTCAAAAAACACCCAGTCATGATGCAAACTGGGGGAACCTCAGGAGAATGGTCAGTGCAGAGGAGGGAAGATGCTGTTCCTTCCCTGCCTGTTCCCTGTTGGTATCAACTCCCTCATGTCACAGTGCTTGAGGGATTCCTGGTTTTATTGCATATTGGCTGTGCTACCTGTTTTGAAGTTAAAATGTTTTTTCTTGTTCCTTTTCAGCTGGCAAATGCTGACACTTACAGTGCACTGCAGAGCAAAACCCACAGCCTCCACCTGGCTCCACTCTTTTGCCTCGCTTGTAACCCAAATGGTCAGGTAAGGACCATCCTGGACACGAGTTGCCAGTTAGTCACCTCCTGCTCCCTCTCCTGACCACAGCAGAAGCCATCCTATTTATCTTTAAAGTGTGAGAGAGGCTCCCCACATCACCATACAGTATCAGTAACCAAAATGACTCCCACAAATGGCCTGGGACACAAGCCCTTTTATGAACCCTGCAGCTAGTTCTCCAGCTGCCACAGGCCATCCAGTCTCCCCACGGAAGCTGCTGGCCCTTGGCAGCAAGCTCCTCCAGTTCCCAGAGGTCACCATGCACAAACGCAGAATGAGCAGAATGAGATTTGTGTGCCAATCCACTACTTAGCATTTCTGCTGAGAGTGCTAGCAAAACCTCATATTTCTGCCTTGTATACAAATATTTATCACATGAACATGAAAAGCCGCTTTTCTTGAAAATAAGTGGAGCTGTGTAGAGATGCACTAATGTAGGATCAAGTCCACTGAACACGACAATTGTAGGGTAAAGGCAGAAATGAAAATTAAGCAAATAAATAAATTAATTTTCCTTGTCAAAAGCAGCTGATATTGCTCAGTTGAGAAAATGAAATCAAAATAACTGAACATGGAATAAACAGAGAGCATTCTTTGTATTTTTATTCTGGGTATTGTTCAGAACCAGAACATACTGATATAAGCAAATGATAATGTGAGTTCTGGGCGAGTTTTGTGTGCTCCATTGATGCAAAATATAATGTGTTTACTTCAGAGAAATACTAGAACTGAGAAAAACTCAGAAAGTTCTGTTCTCATCCAGAGATCTGTGCATGAATCCAGATATCCTTTCCACGTGTCACTGTGTAAGAAAAGAGCTTTTCTTTCTTACAGGTAACTGGTGTTTTGGCAGTGCAGGAAGCCATAGCTGCCTGTTCACACTGAGGCTTTGGGGGGCCTGCAATGGCTTCTGCGGCTCCGTGTTCCAGATCTGTGCTTGGCAGGTGTCTGTTTGATGGAAGACAAGAGCTTTCAGAAGGCACCTTCAGAGTGCATGGGGCAAGGAGCTCACTAGCCTGTCCAGGAACTTGTGTCAGAGGGTGGTTCTTCAGACACACCACAAACCGCAGGCTGACTTTTCATTTCGCAGAATCACAGACTGGGTCAGGGTGGAAGGGACCACAGTGGGTCATCTGGTCCAACCTTCCTGCTCAGGCAGGGTCATCCTAAAGCATATTGCACAGGATTGTGTCCAGATAATTTTTGAAAATTTCCATTGAGGGAGACTCCACAACCTCTCTGAACAATCTGTTCCAGTGCACAGTCATCTGCACAGGAAAAGTTCTTCATCATATTCAGGTGGAACTTCCTGTGCATCAGTTTCTGCCTGTTGCCTCTTGTTCTATTACTTGACACCACCAAGCAGAGCCTGGATCCATCTTTTTGACATAGCCTTCAGATACTTGTACACATTGATGAGGTACTTCTCAGTTGTCTCTACTAGAGTCTGAACAGACCCAGCTCCCTCAGCCTTTACTTGTAAGAGACATGCTCCAGTCCCTTAATCCCTACTTTCACGCTTACTTTCAAATGAAAATTATCTCCAATGTAGCCAGTTTTTTGAAATTATCAGGCCAAGAACTTCTCTAAGTAATTTTCTCGTGAACCTTTGATTGATTCCTTTGATTGATTTGTTTGATTCCTTACCTTTTCCTCTTAATGTTAGGCTTCTGAAAAAAAAAAAAAGCTTTTGCTGCATGGTAGTGTAGATAGTGCAACATCTGGTAATCATATTGTTGGAAGCAACAGCTGCCCCGAGACTGGACTGCAGCCTGTTTTAGCAGGCTCTTCCACATTTTTATATACTCTAGTCTAACCCTTTTAACCATGATGATACTACTAGTCCTCAGTGCAAGACATGCTGCTTCCTAAGCTAAGAAAGCAGTATGGCAAAAGGGGAAATGAGGCAAGAGATACAGGAAAAGAGAGACACTGACTGAGCCACATTACCTTAGAATTGACATTCTGGTAAAATACTGTTTAAACTGTTATCATCAGCTTATACTTGTTGTCCAGGTAATTTTTCCCCTCCCTTATTTTCTATGAATTGCCAGTCACAGCTCTTAAATTATTAGGGTAACAGCTCAGGGAAAAGTTCTGTCCTTAATCTTCTGAGTGATGCTGGGAGAAGCAGTTGCAGGAGAATGACCCATTCTGCCTTCACAGACCAGGGAACCAGAAGCAAAGTCTACCTGTGCATCTATGTGCTGTTTTGAGAAAGATGCTCATGCATATTCCTCCTCTGGCTCCAATGTTTCACATGTGGACAGAAGAGGTTAAAAGCAGTGATATGATGGCCTAAAAGCAGACTGTCTAAACAGTAGTTTGGTAGTATGACTGATAAGCAGTGAGAAGCTAACTCTGATACAATGATGCCCTGAATAAAATTATGAAATGACACAAGACTGTCAAGCTGAGACATATGGCTGGGCAATGCAAGGGACTCTAGTCTGAAAAAAAGTGCAGGACTGAAAGAAGAAACTGTAGTAGTGAGTTGAGGTCAGCCTGTCAGTGCTTTCACTGAAGAGGGCAGGATTTGGTCTTCCCTTTGGTGCCTGGACAGTCAGCTGTCCCTGGAGCACCCTCTCTGCCAGGGGATAAGCAGGCAGGGGGCCAAGGGGAGGGACTAACCCTGGAGGCACCTGCCAGGCACTTTTATCTAAGCCTCTAATTTAAAAGCTGAGAGGTCAGCTGTGTTTCCTGCCTGCAGCTTTTTGTTTTCCAATCCTAGCTGCTGTCTTCCACAGCCCCCTTCTTCCCTGAATATTTTACACGACAGAACAGAGCAGCAAACCTAAAATACACCACTTCCAGTCAGACACTGAAATAGCAGTGGGCTACATTATCAGAAAGTTAATTAAGATGAAAATTTGGTAGCAGAGATTGTTGGTTCTGATATCTCCTTGAAGTTGTTTGAGAAAACTCTTTGGCACTGATGAAGTGTTTCTGTCATGAAAAAAAAAATATCATGGTGAACACAGGCTAATCACAAGCTATTTCTAAGAAAGAATTTATTTTTCTTTCTGTGTCTGAATTTACAGTGATATTTCTGTTAAGTGTCTTAGATCTACATACAATAGCCAAACACGTCAAGAATAATAACATATTTCAAAAACCCCAACACAACAACAACAGAAATAGCCATTACTCTAAGTGACTACTGGAACAGACAGAAAATTCCCAAAATTTCTTAGGGAATACTTTTTTCAGTTCTGTAACTGGTGTAGTGCCATTGTTATACCACTGAGTATGTCTGCTTTAGCTTTACTCAATTTTTTTTTTGTGTACATGTTTACAGTTGCTTGACCATTCCAATACCCTTCTAAAAGTTCAATATATTGACATAAACAAATAGTTCCATTTGTCTCAATAACCAAATCTAAATAAGGAAATAGATCAAGCTATGAATGGGCTCTTAGACAATAGTTTTGAACACCAAATTCTTGGCTTTTGATGCTTTTAAAATCCCACTGGGTGCGTTTCTGCATTATTAGAGTTTTAAAAGTTTATACACTTCTGGCTTGTTCTTTAAATTTCTTATACTTCTACTTAGCCTAAAGATTTTTAGTTTTCTAACAGATTTTGTCTTTTAAAAGTGAATTTGAGTTCCACTCATAACCTTGAGTAAATGGAGGTCCTTGGAATATTCTGTCTTCTGAACTGTGGGCCAGATTCATAGTTGAGATAGGTCAACCTAGCTGCACCATCCTCAATGGCAAAGTACTGCATTTGGGTATCTGACATTTTGATGGTCACCTATTCAATGCAACTAATAAATCAAGTTTAATGTAATAGCCAGCAGACCAAATATGGTCCTGAGAAATACAGCTATGCCATTTCTTCCATAGGTTCAAATAAAGTCACACTATTTTCATTTGTATGCTTTCCTACAACTGCTAGAAAAAGCAAAGAATATCTTCTACTACAGAAGGACATTTGAATACAAATTAGCATCATTAACATAAAAGAATTATGTAGTATTTTTAGCAGATCATTAATTAAGAAAAAAATTAATAGCACAGATAAAAGCTAGTTAATTTAAATAGTTCCTACCTATGATAAAGTACCTTATCTAGTTTATAATATAGGATTGATCTGTTCTCTATATTTTTAGCCATAATAGAAGTATGGGTGTTGTAATTAAACTGGAGGATAGACAATTAACCTAAATATATCTGTCCAGAATAGCACTACATTAGCATTATAATGAAAAAGTGAAATTTGGTTGAATTTTCCCAGTTTGAATTTTCATCCATTAATTCCACTATTTATATATTACTGTAGATTTTCTCTACTGTGTATGATGTGCATTTTTATCTGAATTGTATTTAAAACAGTAGTGCTTGATTTAAGAGGGCTCCTAGACTCATAACTTACAATATGAAAAAAAATACAAGTCTTTTGAAAAGCGTGACTAATGAGGTTTGATACAGGTGAACTTCGACAGTAAATATGAAAATCCCATCTTCTCAGGGATGAAGATTCACCAACTCATACATCATATTTATTTTTAATGGATTAGAAGGAGCAGGGACAAGTCCTCAACAATTGTTTCTGCAACTTTGAAGAGCTGAAGAAGCCTGAATGAATCAGCGAGCACTGCAGAGGATTTCAAATTAAACGGAAGTACAGAGTATTCAGATGTTTATTTCTGTAGAATAAAAATTGTGCAAAGCAATTCATAATTGACTAAGTAATATAATTTAGATTTTGATTTTTAAAACTTATTTCTCCACAGATGGAGCTTAAATTTCACCAAAATGTACAATTTCACATCTTGCATGCCAAAGTCCTTAGGATAGAGCCATGTTGAAATAGTTTGCTTTAAAATACATATTCACATTTTATATAAAATACCACATAACTAAGGTTTAATCTTAAAAATTATTTTGGGAAAACACTAGATGCACTAACTCAAAATAACATCATAAATCCAACAACTTGACAAGCTCTCATTTTGGTGAATATTAACTTCATATGCAAGAGAAAGGGGAAAACAAAACCAGTTTTCCTCAATTTGTTTTCAAAGATTGAAGTTGGGAGAAAAGCCAATGGCATTGTTTTGCTATATTTCATGCGTTTCTACTTAAACAAGTAAATTTAAATGATAAAAAAAAAAAGAGGGAATGCAAAATATTACAAGTACTAAATTCCTAGCCAGCCTACAATGGCTTATGTACCTATCAGAAGAGGAAAATCTGATATATATTTAAAACATTTCTGTCTTTAGGGTGTTCATCCTCCCATAAACTCGACAGATCAGCAGTGTAATATAGGCTTTGATTCAGACATCGCTAAAAATATCAAGTGAAGGCAATTTGAAGTAGGAGTCTAAGACCGACTACACAACACCAGTAAGTTTCCCCCCACCCCTTCTTTCATTAGAGTGATATAGTGAAATTTCAGCTGTAATGGCAACGGTTTGAAGGAAGGAATTGTTTGCACTGGCTTCAGGGACCTTCTTTCAGCTCCACTTGACAGAAGCAGTTGTATTTTTGGGCAGAACTCATCAGCAGAGCATCTTGATTGCATGCAGTAACATTTCCCCTAAAAGCTTGTTCGGTTAGAGTGGCTCCCACAATGTGCAATGCCATCCATGCTATATCCACTTAGTTTTCAAATGTAACAGAATTTGCAATAACATTTGCATTAATTTGCATTGCAATGTTGACATGAAAAATCCTGGAACTATTTGTAAACCAACAGATATATTTGTCCATTTGCCATTTTATGACTAAGAAGGCCCATAGAGGGACTGTGAAGACTGACAGCTTCCAATAGTTACTTAGAAATATTAAGGGGCTCGGTTTAGGCCAATTTATGGCCTTCTGCAGTCAATCAAAACTTCCATGAAATCATCTGAACCAGTGAAGAGATTTGTTTTTCTCCCACTTCCCTCAAAACTCACAACTTTGCACTTAGCACAGACTGTTCTTAGCAAGAGGAGCATTGCTCTTTGCTTGTCAGATGCTCTCTGATGGGCACATTAAACATCCATTCTATGGCTACAACTCAAGCAGTAAAAGATGTATCACTGTCTAGACTGGGACACCACCAGATGGATGAGAAACTGGCCAAGCTGTTGCAGTTAATGCATTGTGGTCAATGCATTGTGCTCCACCTAAATGCCTGAAAAAGGTAAAGTGCCTTTGGACACTATCTGAGATACTAAACTGCTCTGTATAATATCTTTATTAGTGAAGACGAGGAGGAGGAGGCAGAATAAACCCTCATGATGTTTGTGAACAGTGAACTGAGCCTGAACCAGCAGCGGGCACCAGCACCAGCCAACAACATCCTGGGCTGTGCTAATAAGGAAGGGATAGTTCTCCTCCACTCAGTGCTTGTTAAACAGCTTCTGGTCTATTCTGTCCAGGAGGGTTCCATTGAAGGAAATCAACATGCTTAGGGAGCAGGAGCGCTTGCCCTGAGAGAAGAGAGTAAGGGAGCTGGGCTTGTGTAGCCTGGAGCAGAGGTGGCCTTAGGGGAACGTCACAGCAGCCTTGCAACAACTGCATGGGAGGTACAGAGAAGACGGAGCCAGGCTCTCTACTGAGGTCCATGGTGAGTGGAAAAACACGGTGGTATGTAGAACTGAAACAGGTTACCCAGAGAGATACCATAATCCCCTTTCTTGCAGGTTTTACAGACCTTCCTGGCCAAAGACCTCAGAAACCCAGTCTGAACTTGGTGTGGACTCTGTTTAGAGCAGAAGGTTGCAGTAGAGTCGGTGTGAGTTCTTTTCCAGCCTGAATGATTTTATGACTCTGTGATGCTACAGAGCTGGATAAATTATTACAGTGGTAGGTAGGTTTTGCTTTGAAAATTAAGCAGAAATGGTCTACAGCTTAACATCTTTGACTCAACGTATTTCCAACAATGCTAGCAATTTTTCTTCCGTGAATTACTTTTCTGCCTTTCCCTTCATGTGCTTTTCATTTAGGTCAAACAATCCTCCTCTGCTTTTTACTCCAATATTGCCACAACTCGTGACAACATAAATTTCTTTTATACCATCCTCCCTCCCTTCACTCTGTCTCACGTACTCCTCCTTTTCTCCTCTCTTTTTTTATCTTCAGCATTTTCAACTGCTGTGACATGATCAACCTCATTCATAAAAACACCTGGACTTTAAATCACTGTCTATCTCTCACTGTTCAGGGCATGTGTTAGAAATCACTGGAAGTAGTTGAAAGCCTCCTCATTCTTTCTACTTTTTAGCTTGTCTTTAGCTTTCATGGTTCCTCACAGACCATCTCACAACTGTGCTTCTAAGATGAAGGAACAGTTGACTCTGTGCCAAGGAGAACGGTATAAAATGATGGTGGTGGTTGCTTTTCCTGACTATTTAAGCAAATATAATCATTTATGAAAATATTTACAAATGTCTTCCATGCAAGCCACGCCAGGATTTTGCCCAAATCAATGGCAATTGCATGCAATATACTATTAATAAGGTAACCATACAAAGAGGTTTCTTATACATTACAAAACTTGATGCTGATACTTGATTTACTACACAATGAAAACAGCTCACATAACTGAGGCAAGCAGTTGTAGTACTCATATGTAATGCTGCCTGAAAATTTTGATAGAGCTGGCTGATCACAGATGCACCTCTTGAGAATCCATCTTTATTCTTGATCCGTAATACTGTTGCCTGAACCAGGCAGAAAAGCCATCACTGCAAAAGCTCTGCAGCAAATAGAAAGCACATCTATGTAGCTAAATAGAGCACAATACAGGGATTCCCAGGATATTTGTTTAGAAATTTGCACAGCAGAGTCAGAATCAATACAGACAAATTATTATGGAGCCCCATACACACCAATTAATCTGCCAGAAGTCACAAACTAGTGATTTCTCACTCAGCCTGACTTTGGTCAGAAAGTTTGGTTTCCAACACTGGGCCCTGCTCCAATGAAACGTGACTATAAGCCAGACCAGTCTAAATCTGTATGTCTCTCCTAATTAAATATGTGCAGACAAGGCCAAGGATGGTTCATGACAGAAACCTGTTTTATGTGACTCATGACAATCCAGACTTAATTTCTGCCAAGAAAATGCTTTGCAAATATCAATGATAAACTATGTTGACTTAATAAATAAATATTAAAACACCTTTGCACTATCAGTGTAAGACCTTCTGTTTGCAGTGCCCATATCATACAGTGAAGTGGAAACTCTGTGATCATTTAAGCTATTTTTTAGAAAACTATGATGGATTAATTATGAAAAGGATTATTAGAATCAACAGGCCCGCCTGTATTATGTATTCAGGAGGGCATCTCAGTCATCTCATTCTCACTGAGAACAAGAGCAGGATTTCCACTGGCTGCAAAGATTTTTAAACATTAAATTTACTCTTTTGTTTATCAGTATACCGGGGATGTATGCACTGCAATGTTGATATTGTCAAAGAGAGAAGGGCTGGTAAGGAAGTAGGGACAGGAGGTAGTTTTGAATTTCGGATAGATTTCAGCATTGACAGTGTGGGACATTCTGATTCTTACACAAATGCAGAAGGAGGGGAAGGTATTGCTCACATAGGAAATAGAAAAAATGAGTGGAACTGACTTAGCCCAGGTCAGGAATGCAATGTCAAAGTGATTTCTGACTCTTCCCCTTGTTTCTATCTCTAAGAAAACTTCAGAGTGCTGGATAGTCTAATTCTTGATAACTAGTTTCCTGCCTCTGTGGGAATTTTATATCCTCTTATCCTGAAGATCTGCAGCAGGAAGGTAGAGGAAATCAGGCCGAAAAAAGAATAGAATTACTACATAAAACCAGCAGAAAAAGAAGAACAAAACAATTTAATAAGTTTGCAATTTCAAGTAGGGATGACAGTTTGAAGATCACCTGTGACTTTTGCCCCTTGTGTTTATGCTTTGCTTCCTTAGCTGTATGCTTACATATTACCCTTTTTATCCCACACAAACCAGCACAGTATAGCTATGGTCTTCAGTGTTTACTTGTCTTGTTCAATATGTGGCCCCATGCCATACTGACTGCAAACCTTTTAAATTCAGCTCTCAATCAGAATGATTCATTTATTTGTAGATTTAATGCTAAGATCTTCATCTCAGAAGTCAGTCTTGGAGCAATCTTGGAGGAAATCACACTGGGTACTGGAAATGATGCTCAGAGCCCCAGCATTATATACGAGAATTTTAAGTGATATGGTCAAAACCCCACATGAATGACTGTAGAGAAACATCAACCCTGAGCCCAGGCTTTATTTGCTAATACAGACATAGCCTTCGTACAAAGTTAAAATGTCTATTTATACTTACCAGTCTTGTCTGCAGCAGTCCTGAAACTTCATCTGCTTGTTAGCTTCCTACAGATTTGACAGCATTTGTTCTGTTGCAGATAATACATCTGATCTTGTGTCATTCTTAATTTGACATCATCTGCACATTTGCTGAATGTGTAGTTTGTGTGATCCATGTTGCTGATAATGAACAATGTCAGCCCTGCTATTGCTTGTTGCTTTTGGAGGTAATGTGAATTAGACATCAATTTTGTCTTGTAGTAAGCTCACCAAGCCTAGAAGCTTACAGGTATATCTGCAACATCCTGTGCACTTTTTGGCAGAAAAGAGCACCAAAGTTGGATCCTCTGTGATATATCCAGAAGTGCTAGTCACTGTCTCTATATTGTTTTGTGTAGAACTACCAATTCATTTGGAGTTACACTGGTTTTAATATTTTCTCTTACTGTATATTGTAGGTGAATTTTTCACTTCAGAGTGATAAATGGAGCACATTAGATGTTCCCTGTTATCTTAAAATGCCTTAAAGTAAATCCATTGTAGCACAATACATTGGTGTTCTGCCTTACAATGCAGAAACAGGACACTGTTCAGCCATCCCTTTGAAAACACAGTGTGAATTTGAACAGAGAAAGCAAGAAAAAGCTCTGAAGGCACAGTTGGGAAAACCTCAGTGTTACTACTTTAAACATGTTTTTGATATCCATTGGCAGTGACACAACTCAAATATTTTGTCAATCTTTATGACTAAATCCTTGCTATATTCTTGGTCTAGGTAGCATTAATTTTATTTTTTTTTCTGCTTTATGCATAATTTTGTGTTTGCAACCATTCATAAGCCTTAGGAAAAGTACTTTACATTCACTCTGGTGTTTGTGTTTTGTTTTTTTGTTTTTGTTTATTTGCTTTTTGGGTTTTTTCCTAATTGCTGCATTCAACAAAATTATATATATTTTAAATTGTATTTACAGAGTTGTTGACTGTCTTCTAGAGTTATTAAATAAAAAGACATTTAAAATATATTTTAATTTTTTTTTCTCATGCCCTCTTTCAAATGAGTAATTAATGTAAAAAAATAGATATTCTATTGGTGCCTGGAAATCCAAAGAGAAGCTCAGAAAGCAGAAGTAGCAAAAGCAGACAAGGCAAGGCTTTCAACACTGTCTCTCACAACATCCACACAGGCAAATTCAGGAAGCATGAACTGTATGAGTGGACAGAGAGTTTGATTGAGAACTGGCTGAAAAGCAGATCCTGGAGGGTTGTTATCAGTGACAAAGGCTGTAGTTGAGGGCCTGTTGCTATGGTTGTCCCCCGAGTTTCAATAATGGATGCAGTATCATTTAACTTATCAGTTACTTGGATGAAGGGGCAAAAGCCTCCTCAGCAAGTTCACTGATCACACAGAGCTGGGATGAATGGCTGAAACAGCTGTGCAGCCCTTTAGAAGGACTTTGACAGGCTGGAGAGATGGGCAGAGAACAGCCATCTGAAATTCAACAAGAGCAAATGCAGGGTCCAGAGGAACAACCCCAGGCACCAATACCGGAGCTGATCTGCTGGAAAGATGCACTGCAGAGAAGGACCTGGGGGCCCTGCTGGACAACAAACTGTGTGTGAGCCAGCAGCGTGCCTTTGTGGCCAAGAAGGCTGATCATATCCTGGGGTGCATTGGGAAGAACATTGCCAGAAAGTTGAGGGAGGTGATCCTACCCCTCTACTCAGCCCTAGTGAGGCCACATCTGGAGTGCTGTGTCCAGTTCTGGGCTCCTCAGTACAAGAGAGACATGGAGCTCCTGGTCAGGTCCAACAGAGGGCAACAAAGATTATTAAGGAATTGGAGCATCTCTTATGAGGAAAGGCTGAGAGAGCTGGGCCTGTTTAGCCTTGAGAAGAGACAACTGAAGGCACCTCATCAATGTGTACAAGTATCTGAAGGGAGGGTGTCAAGAAGATGGATCCAAGCTCTGTTTGGTGTTGCCAAGGAATGGGACAAGAGGCAACAGGCAGAAACTGATGCACAGGAAGTTCCACCTGCATATGAGGAAGAACTTTGTTACTGTGTGGGTGACCATGCACTGGAACACGCTGCCCAGAAAGGTTGTGGAGTGTCCCTCACTGGAGATATCCAAGAACCATCTGGACACAATCCTGTGCAATGTGCTTTAGGATGACTCTGCCTGAGCAGGGAGATTGAACCAGGTGATCCACTGTGATCCCTTCCAAACTTACCCAATGTGGCAGGATAGCCCGCCCTGATAAGGCCTAGAATCCAGTCAGAGAATGCAAACCAGACTTTGAGTACACATCCTGTTTTTGAAGCAGGATTTGACAGATAAGCTAGCCTGCTGGCCTGTGAATCTGTGAGTACCAGTACATCACTTTGTAACCATAAAAGCCGAGTCCAGCTTTCATATGGCAGACTCTTTCATGGACTTCCTTGAAGTGTGGAGCTTCTCCTGTGAAGCAGGGGCTCCTCTTTGTGGTTCCCCCCAGGGATTAAGAGAAAGAAAGAGATCTGCCTGCTAACTCATGTGGTGAGTTATATCAATCTCTACTTAATGATTTTTTTTTGCTAGCTTTGATTCAATTGTTTTAATATAATTGCTTTGTTACAGTGCACTATATTACGTCATTATGTATTATCCTACTAGTAGACTTTTTTGCTTTTACACTCTGTAGTAAATAGTTCTGATTAAGATCTTTCATTTGTTCATTTTTTTATTTATCATAATAAATAATTCATTTTATATAAATATATCAGTTTTGCCATCATTAAAACCTGAGGGACAAAATGTTTTAATCACACCTGTGTGACTCCTTAAATTTAAACCATTGACACAGTCTGAGGCTACGATAGGATTCAGCCGCGCTTATGCCCTTCTCTGAGAAGGAGCTTAGAAAGCAAGGGAGTCCTTTCTGTACCTCATGACTTAACGGCAGGGCTTTTTAGGGCTTTGTCTAAGCCTTCCACTCTCCCATGACACCTAATCTGTGATCCAGTGCAAGTTCTATTAGGTAGTAGAACCACATTTAAAATCAGCTCAACCAACCGCAAAAAAAAAAAAAAGAAATTTCTTTTCTGAAAACTCAGTCAAATCTATCAAAAATGTCCACAGACATTTTTATAGGTAGGTGTGCACATGAGAAAGCTAAAAGTCACTTTCAAACATACATAAAAATATAACTAAAAACAAGACAGTGTATGAATCATGAGTCATGTGCAGAGATCATTGAGGGTATAAATACCAGCTAAAATGACAGTATAGGATATTGTCATAGACTGGTATAAATGCAATTGTCTTTTTTTAATCTGGATTTCTTAGCATATGAATCTGGCTTGTTTATATGTTTCTAATTTGGTTTTAGGACAAAGATTACAAAACCCAAGAATCTAAAGATTCTAAATGACTAGTGTGTAAAACTGGTAATGGGGAGTAATAGAGAGCAAGGAAGCTATATTTCAAGTGGATATGTTAGTGCCTGAGAATAAAGCACTTATGTGACTGAAATTCAAATATCTCACATTGAGGGAATATGTCAGTTTGTGGGGGTGTGTGATTAGTTGGGCAAGTTTTATTTTTCTTATTTTATTTTTACTTATTTACTTTTTTATTTTTTTTAGTCTAGAGGTAGATAAGAATAGAGCTGTTTGCCTTAGTTTATGAAGAACTAAGAAGCCATCTTGAATTTCCCAGAGTAAATACTATACAGGTCTTTAATTACTTCAAAACACTGGAAAAGCACACAGATTAAAATTTAACATACTTTGAGTTATGATATTTACCACAACAAAGGATGTTAAAAGTCTCAAATGTTTAAAGTACAAAAATATTAACTATGCAAGCTCTTTGTTAAAAGAAGTTCACAAGTGTCTGAACACCGAATGTTCACAAAGTAATGATTCCTTTTTGCTGAATTTTTGCATTGTCTTCTGAGATGTTCTAAGATTTTTGCAAGATAGATAAATTATGATGATCTTAAAGAGAAGGAAAAGAATATTTAAATTTTGCATCTGAAGCTTTTCCTGAATTCTATGTGCACATAGAAAATATTCTGCTGATTTGCATCCCAAGTATCTAATTTTAGAGAGCTGAAGCTGATGAATGGCTGCACCAACAAAATTGTTTCATGACTCACAGCTCAGAAAATGGTTTTTAAGCTCCACAGTCTCATCAGACAATGGTGATGCCCTGTGCTAATTTGCAATGTGCGTGCACAGTGTTGTAGAATGCTTTGGATGACTTCGCCTTTTTCCTACTGACTGACCACCTCCTGTTTGCAGGTGTGGAGGCTGCCTTCCCTCAGCAGTGGTGCCCATCACCCCAATCACTTGGACAGGGTCTCCCAGCGCCCTGGGGCTGGATTTTCCTCTCCATGATCTGTTCTTGTGGCCTTGTGCTAGCTAAGCTGGTATTGTAGCTGTGGTGAGTTCTCAAAGGAAGCAGTTGTGTCAAGCAGGAGAAACAGTCAGTCTTGACCTCTTTCCCCTTGTTTGGGTCTCCAGGGTACATTACATACATTATCCATACACCCAACAATATGCCTTCACTAAATGTAGCAGTGAGAATGCAGCATCAGCCCCACCCAGCACGTGCCAGTCAGAGATAGGAGCACATAATCAGGAACCACCACCAAGAGTCTGAACAAGTCCTGATGAAACTTGTGTCCCCAGTGCAGGAGAACGCTATAAGGGGAGCCTTGGGGTGGCTGCTTACTTGGGGACCCTCATTACTTCTCTGTCCATTGGCCACTGAGGTTTCTCTTCCCTTTTCTCTCTATCTTTTGCCTTTTGATTTTAATTTTTCCCAAAGTGACTTTCACCGTTAGCATCAATATATGCCATGAGCGATAAGGTTCACTTGCAACTTTTGTGTACCTATCTCAGGCTCTTTCTGCAACTTGCTGACAGATTCCTACACCCACTCATCTTTTCTCACTTTGCCTCTTAAAAGACCATTTTCTGCATCTTGAAGTCCATTTTCATTAATTTATGCAGGGCATGGTTGTCATCTGCTGCTTTGTGTGTCCATTCTCATACAGTTTCACTATCTCACTGCTTATTTTAGGATTCAACTCAGAGAAAAGTCTGTACAGGCTTGTACCCCAAACTGCATGTAGTGTTCTGTTGATACTTAGTCTCCAAAGCTTATCTATAATCCTCCTGTCTATAGTATCTCATGTGGAAGGAAAAGAAGAATTCACTCGATGTCAAGTTCCTGGGCAAGGTCAAATTTTCTTTTGTTGGCATGTGCCATGTTGCCTCTGAAAGCAATTCAAATATTTTACTTCTTTTCAAAGGTACGTTAAACCCAAACCCCCAAAATTTGCTCAAAACTACCAAACAAACCATTATTAAACAAGTAAGAAAGTTTCAGTGCATCAGCAGGGCTTTATATCACCACGTCCAAACTTTCTACTGCATCCATTTCCTACACCCGTACCCTAGATTCAGAAACTGGGTCATTTGTGCATATACAACAGTCAGTAAAACTGCTCACATTTGTTAAAGTATTGCTGAAGTTCCAGTAAATAACTTCTCTGTAAGGAAAACTTGGCTTAGATATAGGATTTCACATCAGAAATATTTTCAATGACGTTTTTATTTTAGGGGACATTAGACCTTACTGGCTGGATCAGGTAATATGGTAGATTGAGACATCCTCATCTTGATGGCATTTTTTTGGTAGCTTCTGTTTACTGAATAGATTAACTCCATCTATTTGATAAGTTTGATGGATGGGATGTGCTAGCAGAATGTGTCTCGTTTAAAACAAAAGAAGGAAACATACTGAACCTCTCAGCTAGCCAATAGAGCAATTCAGTATGGGTGAAAACACATCTTCTGGGTCATTTTAAGTAAAGTCTTAAGAAACTATTGAGCAAAATTTGGAAATAAAAGAAATATGTCATTTAGATCAGCTTTCAAACATCAAAAGAAAAGGAAAAATCACACAGAGCAACTGGAATACTGCGAAATTTCTGAGAGCTAGTGGGTGTCTATAGTTCAGGTTTCAGTCTCAGCTCTTGAAAATTATTTCTGTTTTGTATTAGTCAAGTCAGAGGAAATGTTTTCAAAATACTCTTCTTAAATTCTGAGAATTTTTCTGTTTTTCATCTCCCTCCAGGTGATTGACAAGTATTTTGCCATAGAACATGTGTATACACAGGCAAACACCCACATGTGCACAGACAAGGAAACAGATCAGCTTTAACACTTTGTAGTCATTTTCCTTTTCAGTTTAATTTACTGTAAAAAAAGCAATAAAAAACTCAAAACTGGTAAACATGGCTTTCCCTTTTATGGATGTTTGAATAATTCAGATACAGTCCTTAAATCAAAATGAGTTCTCAGTAGCAATTTGGGGAAAGAAAAAAGCAGAAAGAAAAAAAGGTGAGTTTAAATCCTGTTCACATGTCTGTACATAGTCACAGAATAATAATTAAGTATTAAAAAGATGGTGGCAGTGGTATTTCCATGCAGTGTAAATTTAGGGCAGGGATTCAGCACAATGTTGTCAGAGAATGCTGGCAGGGCCTTGTTAATTCATCATCATACAATTCCTCTGCAGCAGGTTGACTGTTATACACCGGGATCATAGAGGTGGGTGAAACATGCAAATGAGATCAGGACAGGTGTTACATTGATTCTTTCCTCTGACTCACCTAATGGAGGTGCAGTCTGTACTCCATGCATGGTCACCAAAAGATTTAATTCCATATAGAGTCCATTTCCCACCACTTTTTTTTATTTTGGAAAGGGAGGATAATGCAACAAAGCCTATCAGGCATAGTATGCTTGTGGGAACACAGTAAAAAGATAGTTTTCAAGTAGGTGCCACATAAGCAATTAATTTCATATGTTAAAAAAGAAAAAAGGTCATATACATGATCAAGGCCTCCTTCTACTGCTAACTCTGAATATCAGTGCACCGTGGTGCAACTCTAACAGCATCAGGCCTGGCCTCCTGGTTAGTGCAATCTCCTGGGATGAGTTGGATGTAGCCGTGAGCCCCTTTACAGTCTTGTTCTCTCCAACTTGTAAGCTGTTATGGGGTTAGGGTCTATTTGCAAAGGAAAAGGCAGGTCCCAGATATTTGTTCAGGAAAACTCATATTGGAGCAGAATTTAAGGTTTAAATTTTGGGTGCAAAAATGTATTTTCCTTCAGCCAGGAAGTGAAATTTCAGGATTGTGTAATCTTAGCTGCTTTTTTGCTGTAGTTGGTCTAGTCCTTGGGCTCCTATGTACTATTATAAAGATTGTCTGAAGAAAATAAACCAAGATTTATGTAAAAATGATCAATAGTAAATATAGCTTCACTTTGGGAATAGGCAAAAGAAATTCCAAAAGTTTGCATAAATTCCTGTTTTGTATCAAAAGGCAATTTAGGAGACCGACATTATTCAAAATATTACTTACCCATAAATGACTTAGAGCTTTGCAATACATTCGTTTTAAAATGAGCTTTTATCTGCTGGACAGTACTCAAAGGAGCGCTGCAGACAGTGTACTCAGGAGAATGAGGGCAAGGAAATGAAACAGAGACAACTGATTCGGGACAGGAGAGGAAAGGTAAATCCAGGCTTGTAGTTAGCTTTAAGTTACTGTCCTAGTAACATAGTGTTACTTCCTACTTTTAATAAATCTACTAAATTTTTAGGTATTATTAAAAGAAACAGAGTGGCTGTATGAACCAGAAAGCTCTTTAAAGGATGTATAGATATCTATAATTTGTTTTATTCTTTTTTCTTGTGGATATCAGAATAACATCCTCATGAGTAACAGGTGATCTTGCAAACTAGAATTGGGATGAGCACACAAATGTAGGAACACAGTTCAGTCGTGGTGGTATGAGGGTAGATCTGGTATTGTTGGAGGCAGGAAAGCAGTTTGGGTGTCTGAAGCAGCGGCCCAGAGCCAGTTTTCCACATGTCCAACAATCTCATGTACACAGGAAAACTGGATGGTGTAAAAGGATTATATTTCACATATTTAATAATCTTCCAGCTTCCTTAACACAAATTCTTATTAAAAATATAAGTGTCTCAGTAATACTTTTCAAAGTATTAAGTTCATTGCTGCTCCTATTTCTCCTGTGTACTGAAAATCTAATTCCTCCCTGCTGTTAAAACTGAAGAGGTTGTGTTTTTCCTTTTCTAAAGAAGTTTCCAGAGCTTGCAGAAGAGGAAACATTTTGTTAAATAAATTTCAGTCCTGTCTGTCAGATTTTTGTAGTGACAGGTTAATTAAACAAAACATTCCCTTAAACAAAAATTTCTGCCTATGTAAGATGCATCATAAATTAACTTTAGCTGCAAACAACTTTCATTGGAGGTGTCTCAGCTGTTAAATATCAAGCAGTCTTTAT
This sequence comes from Campylorhamphus procurvoides, assembly GCA_013396655.1. Lineage (NCBI taxonomy): Eukaryota > Metazoa > Chordata > Aves > Passeriformes > Dendrocolaptidae > Campylorhamphus > Campylorhamphus procurvoides. The sequence goes on along the minus strand of WBMV01000957.1, from coordinate 114,305 downwards.
TTTACCAGGGAAAAACTTTAGTTGAAAAGACAAAGAAGATTCCATAAAGTAACAACAAACTCCATTTTTTTTCCCAGCAAAATTAGAATTTTAATAGTCCTATAGCATTTGCATGCATTTTCAAATTGGTTTTGCTTGGGAACTGATTTTAAGTTGGGATACTGTCCGCTCCCTGCCCCAACTGTTCCCCTACTGCACCCTGCTAAAGATGATGCACAGTAATGCCCATGGCAGACAAGGCCCTCTGTTGATGTGAAATACGAACCCCACTCATGGGCTCATTTCCCAGTCCAGTCTTGTCCCATCCCCAGTCACCAGCAAGGTGCCCAATGCCTGGGATGGGGCTGCTCCGACGTCTCTAGCTCCCCTGCTCCTAGTCAGGAAGTGGGGCATGCCCAAGCTATCTGGTCCTGCCCTGCCACCCCAGGGAACCTTCAGAACCTCCAGCAACCACCTGCAAGCAGCCTCCAGCCCCCACCATTCCCTAAAGTAGTTCATTAAGCTCAATGTAGATGTCTATGTTTTATATGTCTACATTTGTGATGTTGTGAGCTTATGGGGTATTAACTTCATCATCATGTAGACAACAGAAGTAAGTCAGTAGTGTAGCAGAGGGGCTGTACCCCATAAAAGTCCATTTCTCTCAGAACCCCATAAAGGGACTGACTTCAACTACAGGCAGAAATCTAAACTTAAGCAGCGTCCATCCTATTATCCACTTTTAACTGATAAGTGGAATTGCAACATTGTCTTAGTTCAAAGGAGAACTAAGATATCTATGTTGGCCAATAAATAATCCCTCCCCTTTAAATTTAGAGAACAGAACTTTAATTAGGAAAAAACATATGTAAAGGAAAAAAAAAATAACAGTTCTTAACCACAACACATATATATATATATGTATATATACAACAACAGTCTGCAACAAACCGCTCCACCCCCAAATGACAAGGCAAAACAGGTCCTCTTGGCTACTTCCCAAAAAGGGAAATGTGATTATATCCACAGACAGCAGGTGGTGCTGTCGCACCCAGCCGGCTGGGCTCTCTGACCTGTTGGTGCAGATGATGGCTGTGGTCTAGTTGGGAGTGATGGTCGTAATCTGATTGAGAGTAGTGGTTTCCTCCTGTCGAGGTCCTGCTGCTCCTCTGGATCCAACAAACTGCCCCTGAGAGTTTCTGAGCCCCATTTATATACCCTCAGGGAGCACCCAGTCCCTCCCCCAGGGCGGGGACTCACACAATGGGTGATTAACTCTGTGAGTCATGAGGTATGGTTGAACTGGTGATGGCCCATTAGCACCCACACCCCCTCAGGCTGGGTGTGAGGCTGCTAACAACTTCCTGAGCAACTGCTGCAAATGGTCCATTGTTCTTGGGAATGAATAGAGGGTGTAAAATACATAGCTTAAATCACCCCCACACAGTGATAACTGGTCCCTCCTGCTAAACTAGGACAAACATGTAGCAGAATATATCATAGTGTGGAAGATTATATTGCCAGAATGCAATACCTGTTTATTAAGGAAACCAACGGGGCAGAATCACAGAAACCCTAACTCTCTAACTTCACTTATTGAAATCTCAAAGATTGCATCGATATGTATGTACACATATATAGAAGCTTTGATTCTAGTCCTGTAAAAAATTTAGAACAAGAGTAGATGTTACAACATTTGTGAAAAAACATTGGAGCACTTTTTATAAGCATGAGTGACTTTCTCATTTATCTTAAGGCAAATTACTTTATGATTTTGGTTTTATGCAGTGTGTCTTCAACTGCAAGAAATCAAAGACCATACCTGCTGCAGGAAGATTTCTAAAGTTTCTCTGGAGAGTGGGATATACCTTATTGAGTTGCTCAAATTTCTTCCAATTGTTGCAGGGTTTCTTTCACTGAAGAGGATATATAATCATTTGGATTTATGTTTGGCATGAAGAGAATTGGCACCAGAGGTTGCAATAATCCAAGAAAAGTGCAAAAGTACCACAAAACACAAGATCACTCATTAAAATATTCATGTAGTACTTACCTCGATTCAATAGACAGGTCCTCTTTATCTTAAAATTGTAATACCCACCAGAGAGAAACCAAATATTACTGGCTCAGAAACAGGTCAAAGAGAAGGGCACTGCTTTACTTGGAAACAGACCCAAGGTAGAATTTCTGTGCCATGGAAGAAAATGGCAGAATTTTACAGTGTGAGGACTTGTTCTCGTTCCATGAGAAATAATGTCATTTAATGACTTTATTTGAACAATATATCAGAAGAATAAAATGATAAAATTAATTCAAAAGCAGTCAAAAATGGGTCAGAGCTAATTTTGGAATGATAGCATAATTCTAACAGACAATAACAGTTATTTAAATTTCTTCAGGTAAATTCTGTCATTGCCACTGATATATTGCAGTTGAAATGAAGTTTCACATGCAAATATTTAGGGTATATGTAAGCATTAGCAATTTTTCAGAGACGTAGCCAGCAGGCTCTTTGTAAGAAGCAACAACTTGACCATCTTATCATGAACTCTGCTTCCAGAGCTCACAAATTTTTGGGCTGCTCAACAGTCTACCCACTTGGTATTCAGAGACCATTTGTCACAGATCAGAGTCCCTAGTATAAGTTTTGGCATGACAGAATTAAAAAAAAACTAAGGATATTGTTAGAGGTATTCTGTCTGGAAAGTAACCTAAGGCAGCTGAGAGCTTTGTATTTTTCCTAAAATTAAGAATAGAAGGCAGAAAAATCCTGCAAATTTTCTCACAGAATAGAAAATGTCGAAAGAAAAAAAAGTTATGAATGCTGATATATTTTAGTTTTGTCAAAGAAATCAGTGTTCTTTAAATGTTTTCCAGCTTGCATCTTGGTTACTTGTCATCTTAGTGAAAAATGTCAGAAAATCCCTGAAGCATTGTGGAATACATAAACTTTGATCCATAACTCTAAGTCTCTCCATTCACACAAAGGATCATGGGATTTTAATGACTAAAATGGGTCAGTACCTTTGATTTATAGCTCATCTAGTGGGGCACTAACCTCAGTCCATGCTTGTTTACTGTTATTTGTCTATACAGAGCACAGTAGCAACCATTACACTTCATTTTAGGAGCTCAAAAAGAAAAGGAAATACAGGACTTATTTCGGTCACGTCAACAATTATCAAAGAAGTGAAACCGAGCACTTGTAATGTATATGCTCAACCTGGATGGCAGATAAATGCTGGGAAGAAATAACTGGGAAAACTGTAGTTCATTTTGAGCACTGTCTGCAGTCTCTCTTGCCACCTTCATGGGACTCATTCACTATTAACATTTTGTGTGTTGTTCAAAAGCTAATGTTCATCATTTCCCTTGTGGTCAAATCTCATTCAGCAATCAAATCAGTGAAGTGATAAATATTTACAATTAATATAGAAACCCCAAGAAACCATGAGTGGAAATAAAGGATAAGCACTCTACAGTTGTATGATAAAAAGTCAGAGAAAGTGCATGCAGGTCATGTATATGATAAGCAATGTAACACCCGAAAGGAGAATGGGAAGAGAATGATAACCCTGATGGGAGATGGATTGCCTATTCCTTTCCAAGCACTGTGCAGGCAGCTTGACAATAGCACTTTACAACACAGTGTCTAAAATCACAGGCCTTAGTCTGTGCTGTGTAACAGAGTGCAAACACCCACTGGGGAAATGGTCAGTACAGAAACCTTTGGCTTTACACTGTCCTTTCAACATGACTTCATCCCTGCAATCTGGACAAGGCTGTGGTTCAGTGTTGTGGTTTGTTTTCTCTTGAAGTGTTCAACTGAGTTATTCCTGGGCTAACAGGGTCTGCCTGGAGGTTGGGTGTCTATGCTGTATGCAGGAACTAAGGATTCACATTTACATGGGCTTCAGCATGTGACAATGAATCTATTCTGCTGCATCAAGTGCCATAGTATCTTTTACCTTTTTCACTCTACTGTTCTTTCTGATGCAAACAGAAGTATGATCAAGTACAAACTGGCACACAGTGATAGAGTGACAATACTTTCCTGGAGGGTGGAATCTGTGTCCGTGCAGCAATCGGTCTGCAATGCATCTTCAGCTACCATCTGTATCCTAGTCAAACTGGTTTGCTGTTTTGGGAGCGGGCAGGCATCCATCAGCTTGGCAGATGTGTATGCTTCCAGGGCTGTGCAGCACCACGCAAAATAAAAATGACCTTCCAAACTGGGAAGTCTGATTGTTTATCTTGAATTTCACTATCCAAAGGGTGTAATCATGTGACTGACAGATTTCTGATGAGAGGTACACCAAATTAATTTCCAGCTTGTGAGACAGGATGGGAAGAATAATAGTAAAATGAGAATGTTAATTCCTTCTTAGCTTTCCACCAAAAGTTATAAAGATTTAAAGAATGGATGACACTGGTAACTTAGCTTTGTAATGGTCAATGCTCTGAATTTTTTATAAACGTACAAAACTCTTCTTATGTATGATGAAATTCCAAAAGCAATTGCCATGAATACTCACAGAATTCATAATACAATTTTAATGTTTTTCATTGAAACAATCTAATAGAAGGGAACATATCAGATAAGATTATTTTAACTGCAAAACAATGCTGCTAAAACTTTTCTATTCTTTAATTCAAGTATTTAGTTTTGCTTACACACCTCGGTCATTAGTGGAATAAAAAAGTGTTTTGAGTTTAGCACACATTTTAAACTGCTGCACTCTTTTGCTTCAATCTACTAACTTTAACCACCCCTGAATATATCTCACTATTTACTTCAGTTTCTTAGTCAAATCTTTACAAGGAAATGAATCCATCCACCTGAAAATACAAAACTGATAATATCAAAAGATCAGTTTTTTAAATAACTGACTAGCACTGCAAAATTTTCTCAAAATAAAGGTTGTATTTTTCACGTTGTTTTGACAAAAGTGTCAAAAGTCTTGGGTTTTTTTTTCTTAAATCAGCTGGTTTTCTTAACCCTGCAGGGTGTAGTGCTGAGAGTACCAAGTAACTTTGAAGACTAAAGCACCTGCTGGGATGAGTCACTACTTACAGCATTCTGCATTCTGCAACACAGCAAAGAAAGGTGGTCCAATATTATATATAATTCAATCAAAGTTTAAGTGTCATTTTCAGGACTTATGTTCTTTTGACATGGCAGTAAAAGCATGCAAAAAGGCAAGAACATTTATACAAAGGTTACAATCTGTCACTGTCATAAAATTCAGGACAAAAATTAAAGTTAATTAAAATTAGGATAATGGCAATATTTTGGATTGAATGACTGTGAGGAAGGTTGAAGCTAAATTCTTTTGTGCTGAGGTAAAATGCACCTTAAAAGATACATTTTTCTAATAATATACAAAGAGAACTACATACTTAAAAAAGGAATTGATGTTTCAAAGCTGTATACTCAGTTGAACTGTGTACTGTTTTTTCATAACATTTTCATAAAAATTAAAATCTGACATACTTTCATCTTCCCTGACTATGGAGATTGGCTTTGAAAATCAGAGTTTACAGTTCACATTGGGAAAATACACAAAAATTTGATAATATCTTAGAAAGATTAATTAGATAGTGTTGTCCAGAGTTGTACAGACAGCTGCTGCCTCATAAGAGATGAATCAATGTCACAAATGGTTATTGCCCCTGATCTGTGATTTGCACGCCCTGCACCATGACTTGTACCCCAATTTGCACACCCTTCTCCTGACCCCTGGTAATATAATTAGCATAAATAACACCATTTTATAAAGCAAATGGCCATTCTCCATAACTGAGCTGATCATGTATCAGTTCCCTTCCCTCCATCAGACCCTGAAGGTCCTGTGCACCAGACAGGTTTCTTCTCCCTCTCCCTTACAAATTCCCTAGAATCATGGGATGGTCTGAGTTGGCAGGGACCTTAAGGACCATCTCACTCCAACCGCTCTGCCATGGGCAGGGCCACTTTCCACTAGACCAGGTTTCTCAGAGCCTTGTCTGTAAGACCCCACGTTCCGAGCTATGAGGTCATGAAAGGGGTTTTACTTTAAAAATATCCAAGGCTCCAAAAATTCATCTGCTGAATTTATTAGAAGGGCCTTCAGTTCTTTTACACTTTGAGAGGGCACATGGGGAGAAGTTGTTGTATGCATTTTTCAGGAGGCCAAATAACACACTTTTCCTGGAAAACTTTAGAAAATAAGGGAACTCAGCAAAAGTTTAAAGGGCAACATTCAACCAAAATGAAACATTACACAAAGCTCACCCTTATAACCTAGCAAAATTAAGCCATCGGGATTTAAGTTACCCAAATATCAAGAAAGCAGATTAGGAGAAGAAGTAAACTAAGAGAGAGAAAAAGAGAGAATTATAGCTACCACCTCTAGATCCAGCTACCAGGAATCCAGGAGATGGCAGGGCGGTGACCACCATGAAGCCTGGCCTTGAACACTTCCAGGGATGGGGGATCCACAACTTCTCTGGACAACCTGTTTCAGTTCCTCACCATCCTCACAGTAAAGAATTTCTTTGTAATAGCTGATCTAAACCTATCTGCTTTCCATTTACAGCCATTCTCCTTGTCCTATCATTACATCTTCCCTGCTTTACCAGCCTTGAAGGTCCTATGCACTTGGCCAACCAGGCTGTGATGACCTTGTCACAGAACAGGAATTGTAACAGCAACGGATCATTATTTTTATGAGCATTTACAACTCCTAAGTGGGGCTTACACTGGAACCACTGATGGAGGGCAAAACCTGTGATCTCTCAGTGATCAGGGATACCTTCACCATCATCTGTTTTCTCCAAGGTTTGAGTGACTGACTCATAGTATTTTACTGGTTTTTGAGTCCAGATTCTGATTGTTATATTGTTATGGTAAACCCAGTATTAGGGTTTGACTCTGTGTGTAGAGGGTCCAGGTGATTAGGAACCACAAACCAAGCTGTACTAAAAATTCTGTGTTATGCTAGTTATGAAACTGTGCTACACTGATTCTGCTTAGAAAAATCCTGTGCTACCCTGACCATGAATTTCTATGCTATGCTAATCATAATATTCAGTAAAAAATTAAAGTTTTCATTGAAACTACATCTTATTGCTTCCTCCTGCTGAGGATCTCCAAAATAATCTATCCCCATAGCATCAAGTGACATGATCTTACCTATAGCCTTCAAAGACTCCATGCTTTTAGATTACAATGGGTCAGAAAGCAACCGGGAAAATATGGTCTGAGAAGGATACCTAAGGTCTAGCCTGCTAAACCCCAAATCTATATTCTGTAATCATTGCTCAGTTAGACATGTTAATGAAGCAACAAAACACAGAATCTAATTTAAAAACACTTATCAAAGGAAACCATTTCCCTTCTTTGAACACAAGAATTTCACCGTGTGTTTTCAATGTCATTTCAGTGTCATTCATTATGTTCAACAAAAATTGAAAATATGTTAAAGGTTCTCTGCTGCATTCTACAATAAGCAAATGCAAAGTTTTAGGTAATCTAATCATCATACTCCAAAAAAAAAAGGAAATGTGTCAAAAAGTAAAAAATTGTGAACTTTATGTTTGCTACTGGTTGACTATGCAGAGAGAAAAAAAATCCAAACAAACAGGGGCAGAAATTCTACATAGAAGAAATGTTTGCATATTTAGATAAATTAAAAAAAAATATTGATTAAACTAAAGACAGGCACAGTACGTTCAAACTCAATGTTGTAAAAAAACCCCATCATGATGATTCCTAAAATGATGGAAATTAAAGAGTTTCTGAACACCTTTTCCAGAACAGAAAATTGCATACAACATGTATTCTCAACAAACCCCAAAGTCCATACCTAGAACAGCAGACTACAGGATCTCACAATCATTCTTTATTTTTAACCAAAGAAATCAAAATGTCTCATTTTAATTCTGATTTATACATAAAATATTTTATGCAACACAACATCCTCATTTCTTGGCAATTAGATCTTATTTCGGTAGCAGAGGGAAGTACTTTTTAATCTTCAGTTTTGTTTTTTTTTCAGAGAACTATTAATAGAATATTACAGATAAATCTGAAATGTCACTTCTGAATCTGCATTTTCTATTAAGTTATCTGGTCTTTGGGACTAACAGTTAAGGACAATTATTTAGTGGGAGTTATCCTCTGATTAAGTCAATTGGAGTTTTTTTTCATACCCTTTACAAACAGGTTAAAATGGGTGTGGAAAAGATTTATGTCCAGTTCTCAAGTGATTTGGACTTCATATCTTTAAAAAATAAGAGAGGGACAGGATATACAACAATATTTATGTTGAAAGAGACAGGTGACGGTTAGCACTGTAAGAAACAGAATGGTAAAATGAATGGGTTTCTTCCCAGTTGGAAATCACATTTGCTGCATGTTGGAGGTTAAACCTGCTAATAAAGACTAGACAAATGAAGATGAGACTTCCTTTATTTTAAAACTATTCACCTGTTCATGCTAGTTCCTTTAGACTACATTGTGTCACCTTTAATGATAGAATTAAATATTCCAGGTAAAAGTCCAATATTGTTGATTTTTTGCCTACAATATAGACATGAGGAAGACTGAGGGTACTCACACAATAGGCTCTTATCCATTTAATGCATAATGCATTCTTATTGTAGTGGCACTGAAGTGTCCCATTAAAGTTTCAAAAGTTTAAAACACTCGATAGATTTTTTTCATGAATTTATAATCTAATTTAAAATGTAAAGTCCAAACTGTATTACTCATTGAATTAGAAATTTCCCATTAGCACTTTAGATAATCCTTATCCATTAATCACGTAAACACACACTAGTTTGAATACATTGGTTGAAAGTATTTTTAATACTTACTTGAAAAAGCTTTTTCAAGTTTTTAATAAATTTTATATTTATCATATTTTAAAAAAAGCATGACTAAATGCATTAAGATTCCTTTTTAATTTGAGATCACATCAAATAATTTAGGACATTTAAAAATCAAGCTTATTTCTGTTGATTGTTGTGAGGGTAGGAACACATAATTATGTATATGACATACTTCAACCTAAAACATTTCTGCCCTTTGACTAAGTTTTCATAAATGGTTACTTTAGCCCACTTCATTTGGGAGGCAAAATACACATATTTTAAATATCTTCACTGTAGGTCAACAGTAAAGATATGTAAAATGTGACTGTCTTTTTATTGTGGCTAGAGTATGCATATATGGAAAACTGAGACTTTTACATTTTTTTGTTTGTTTGTTTGTTTTTTTACTTCCAAAAATTTCCCAAACCATGGGCCAGAGCAGTAAAGGATGAGCAACTTTGATTTGAGGCAATTCAAAAAATACATGTCCTGAATAAAGTTACCCTACACAAGTTTCCATCTGAGCCAAAAACATCCAACCATTGGAAAGAAAGTCTTGACACTACTGATAAATTTTATCAATAAAAGCAGGATTGAAGATTTTATAGATTTGCAGTATTGAATAGTTAACATTACTACAGATCTTCAAAATTTTAAGAGCATTTTAATTTTGAAGATTGAAATTCTTATAATTTTAAGTCACTCTACACTGCAGATTCCCAATTCTTATTACCACCAAACTTTAGATACTCATCTATTATTATCAATATGTTGGTTTAGACAAGTGTTGCACTGCCTTTTTTTACCAAGTCTAAACCACACTCTAACTGTATGGTGAACTTAGCTAGGCCTTATGAATGACGTCCTTAAAAATCCAACAATAGACCAACCAGCCAAGCCGCTCAGTAACCTTGATAAAAACGTATTATATGAGCTGAAGTAAAAACAAAGACAAGTTGTTTTATGCAAATTTTTCTTTCTTTTTTTTTTAATATAGAAATTAAACAAACTAGAACAAAGTTGACTGTAACATTTTTCTTGCACTTGTTATGACAAATATTTTTGGGAGCAATCTACTGTCAAGTAGGTAATTTACTACTTTCTCAATGCAAAAAGGATGAGAAATGACAGTGAGAGATGCACACTAACATCACTAAAACACAGTTTACAGAGAAGTCATACAAAATTGCTAAAATCTTGTTCCTTTCCTCCACACCTAATCATAGAATCAAAAAGTCATTGAGGTTGGAAGGGACCTTTTGAGATCAGCTAGTCAAATCTCCCTGTTTAAGCAGGATCATCTACAGCAGGTTGCCCAGGAACCTCAATAGGCTAGATGACTGGCACCTCAAAGTCTAACAGGGGAAATGCAAACTCCTGCATCTGGGAAGAAATAAGGCACCAGTACACACTAGTGAATGACTTACTGGAAGGCAGCTTGGCAGAAAAGAATCTGTGGATCCTTTGACATCAACTTGAACATGATCCAGCAATGCACCCTTGCTTGGTACCTTAGCATGCGTTAAACAAAATATTTCCATGAGGTTAAGAGAGATGATCCTTCCCCTCTACTCAGCACTGGTGAGGTATCATCTGGAATTTTGTGTGAAATCTGGGCTCCTTGGTGCAACAGAGACATGGACATACTGGAGAGTGTCCAGAGAAGGGACATAAAGACAATCAGAGTCTAGAACATCTTTCCTGTGAGGAAAAAAGCTGAGACTCTGGGACTGTTTGGCCTTGAGAAGAGATGACTCATGTGGGAAGTTATGAATTTGTATAAAAATCTGAAGGAAGAGTGCAGAGAGGATGGAGCCAGGCCCTTTCCAGTGGTGCCCAGTGACAGCACAAGAGGCAATGGGCACAAACTCGTATACAGTAGGTGTCAAACACTATGTTACGGAGAGGGTGACAGCACTGGTACAGTTTGTCCAGAGAGGTTGTGGAGTCTCCACCACTGGAGACATTCAAAAGCTGTCTGGACATGATCTTGGACAACTGCTGGTCCTGTTTGAACAGAAGGATTGGGCAAGATGAACTCCAGAGATCCCTTCCAACCACAAGTCTGCGATGCCATTTTTAAGTACCAGGATTCATAGAGCACATTTTACTGCTGTCTACCTCATCAATCCCTGCCAGGAAGCTGTCAGTGCTCTCCAGAAATCTCCTAGATTTCATGTGTCTTGCTGTATTGTCCTTCCAAGTGTGGGTAAATTTCCCCATGAGGACCAGAGTCTGTGAACATGAGGCTTCTTCCAGTTGTTTCAAGAGAGCCGCATCTACCCTCTTCCTGATCAGGAATTCCATAGCACATACCCGCTATGACAGTAGCCATATTGCTCTTCCTGCTAATCTTGACCTGTAAATTCCCCACTGACTCCTAACCCATCCTCAGGGAGAGCTCCCATGGATTTCTGCGGTCTCACAAAAAGTACATGTCCCATTTGATTGATCACTTCAAGTTTCTGGGGCCCACATGAGGTCATAGCCTCATAACTGCACACAGACTTCTAATTCCTTCTGGTTGTCCTCCAGAAGAAATGTCTATTTGGGTTAGAGTTCATGTAACATTGAAATTTGTGTGAGCTTTTTATCACTTAAGCCTCAGACATGACTTTTTTAGAAGTTTTCATCTTCAAACGTTGCCTCTTACTCATGGTACTTAGCTAAAGGCTCCCAGTGAAGAGATAAAGAGGCAATGAGGTAAAGAACAGTTATAACTTTATTGTTGAGTCTAAGAAGGGGGATGATACCTTTTTAAAGCTTTTCAATGTTTTTGTAAGTTTGACAATAGAAGTTATAACCAATATGCGATGGCTGACACTTTGCCGTGGTTTGAAGAATTTTCAGCTGATTAATAGCACAATTTCAAATTGACCAATCAGTTTAAAATGCAGTTATTGCAGAGGTGCTGTAAAGCAAGTATCATTGTTTCTATAAAAGAATGCAAGGGAGACCCAGGTAATCATTTGTCAACTTTTGCCAATCATTTGTCAATTGAAGTTTTCTTCCATAGCTTCAAACTGCAAGAGGAAGCAATGTGTGTCACATTGCAGAGACTGTTATGACTGACTCTAGACATCAAACAAGCCAAACCTTAGCATGTCATGCAAGGATAGGTCCATGGACATGAAAAACTTCTCCAGTAACTGAGGTCTAAAGGAAGCTGCTAACCTTACATGGTAGACATACAGCAATGGCCTGGGTTGCTGTACCTGCACCCATTTTTTTTTTTTTTTAATCTAACAGAAAGCAAATGAAGCTTTGAAAAACACATTTGACTTTATCTGGGGTAATGATCACTTGACACAGAAGCATTGTAACTGTAACTTCCTGTTAATATTAACTTTCTGTTTCTGCCTTGAAATATACAATTTGCCTTATATTTGGAGCTGGATCATATTCATGCCAGTGCAATCAAAACCAGTGAACTAACCTCTCAAACTAATCTAAAAGCAAAATTTTGTCTCTGAATTTACAAGGTTAAATAAATATGACCATGGCTGAAGTGAAAGATTAATAAACTGTAAATAATAAAAAATGGAAACACCTTAAAAATAAAAAGGAGTTTTTGATTTCTATTTTCTGATTCAGATGAAACTGAATGACTCAGAAGAGCACACTGAAAAGCTGAAAAAACTCAAAAAAATGCATATTTTCTGCTAGCTCTGAAAGGGTTTAGACATCACTGTCAGGAAATACTTAGGGGTTTTATACAGTAGGAATTGAAAATAAAAAGGTTATTTCCGTGCCTGTATTATTTATCCAATACATTCATTTACAGAATCTAACTGTAACTTTATGCCCATAGTTGTGTAAGGGTTTTTCACATATGTTAACAGATCTTTGATAAATCTCAGTTTTATGATTTTTTTACAGCATTGTAAAACAGAACAGAGAAAGCTTTAATGGACAGTAGGCTCACAAACATTACCATTGCATGCCCTTCCATCTTCTGCCAGCTGGTAAGGATCAGTATGGAGACAGTTGTAGCTGCCTTTAGTGTTAATGCATGTAGCAGAAGGAGGGCACGGTGGATTAATGCCATTTTCACATTCATTGATGTCTGCAAAATGAATATACACAGATCAATAATAATTAAAAATTACAGAGGGATTGCTAACTTCTCATAAACACTTTTCACAAGGATTCATGAATGAAAGGTATTGTACACTGTCAATGAGACATAGATACTGACAAAAGTCCTTGTTGATACTGTCGAAAGCACAAAGTAGGGTGGTATTTTTTGTTGGTTTTTTTTTTTTTGTTTTTAAGATGGAAATGATGAAATAATTGCTAAAAATGGCAATTGGTTGAATTTTCAAAAATGCAAACCCTAAACCTGAGAGCTCTTCTTGCATGTGTTTGTGTTCTAAGACTTTAGGTTTTTCTATAAACTTTTTTCATACTGTGCTCTATAGAGATAATGAAAATAATAATTCTGGCAAAGTTCTATACACTTTTAGAAATTATTTTAAGGAGAGAAGTTTTCAGGTTAGCTTTGGTGACAAAATTTATAACACTGGTTTATGGCATCACTGCAAATATGGTTGTTTCTAAATGCTATATAAATTCTGTGAAATGAGAATATCCTGGCAGATTGATGCACAGATGAACAATTATCCATTGGAAAGCGTACATAAACATATCATTCTTGATGCCAATCAAGACCTTTCTTTTTCACATTCTGATTATATGATGAAATATGAGACAGAATGCAGTGCAGGAAGAAAGGACTCAGTGAAGGAAAGAAGGAGGTCTTCTCAATATTTCTGCACCTTTCTTTTTTCTGTGTAATATTAACTTGCATGACTGAATTCAGTTGACTAAAAATAGATGCCCAGTATTGTCTCAGTTGGTTTCCCATTGGTCCTGTTTATTTGACAGCTTGTTTAATGTCTCTCACCAACGGTCCTGGGAAGCCCGAATGTGGGCAGCTTGCTGAGTCTTCAGTACCTCCTCTTTTTGATTATATTCCTTTCCTTTTCAACCACAATGTTTCATCTGCTACTTCAAGCTAAGTAGTTATTTTCAATCGGTATTAGAAACTGACCCTGTAGGAATGATTTACTGACTTTAACATTGTCACCAAGGAAATTCTATAATAGGAAATAGGCTCAAACATGATTTTCTCAAATTTTAATACAAAACAGTAGCTGTGTCAAAAGCTAGCTATCAAATGAGACAGTGAAAAGACTAGTCATACAAGGAATAATCTTAAGCTTTGGAACACTTAAGAAACAATAACTTTTATAACACCAGTTTGAGGCAGGAAAGAACTGTATCCAGGATGAAGATTCCTGAGTAAGCATCACTCCCTTCAAAATTACAGTTTGAGTTAATGACCATTGGCTTCATCATCATTTTGGAAAGAAAACCTGAATAGCCTTTGCCTGCACTGTAATGTGCTGTTTCAGTCTTTGTAAATCTATAGTCATGCTATCTGTTAACTAGCTACCTCTTTTAGCTACCTCTTTTCCCCATCACTAAATAGTCCATGTCAGATCTTACCAGCCTACCCTGCTAGTCAGAGAGAAGTGACTTACTAAAGTAAAGTAAACAGAGTTATCTATCAGGAGTGAGATAGCACTTAATATAAAGGAAGGTAGCATATTTTAGCACTAAACGACTTCCTGAATCAATAGAAATGATTTCTGTTACAGTCCAAGTTAGTAAGCAGGAATTAACAGCTCTCAGAACCCTATGTTTTTGCCAGCAAGCCACTCTGTCTTTTCCAGAGCAGCATATAATTTTGAAACCATCTGCAGAAATGCTAAGCTCTATCCTTCTCATTATATTGCTTGATTTACTTCTAATTTGCTGAACATTTAAAAGAATGGGAACACATTGCACAGACATGCGTGGAACAAAGTACTTTCTACTGTAAAACTCAAGTAGCATCTGCATAAGTGGGTTTGGATGGTTTTCCTTCAATAACAGCATCACTTATTTAATATATGCAGCAGCTTGTTTTCCAATAGCAGATATACAGTCTTTTGTTTACATTACTGAACATATTAAAAGAAACTAGGACAAGGAATGACTCACTCATTTAACTTATTTATTCATTTCACTGCCAGAACATTAATCTATTGAAAAGGTTTTATTATAATTCATTTAGCAGCTTTATTTCTTTATATGGTATTTATGTGGGTGGAATTCAGTGGATAAATAGGATTTGAATAAAGGAAAGAGCTGCAAATTTCATTTGATTTTTTCTATACCAGGTACACAATTAGAATGAATAGCTTTCTATTCTGCTATCACAGAAATACTGATAAGCAGACTTTATTGCAGATCAGCTGCAGCACTTGCATTCAAATTGATTTACCACTATCCAGAATATATTCCTAAATATGGCCTTATCAGGTTTAGTTTACTCTTATGTTCTTCTAAAGGAAGTAAAACAGAGCAGTTTGAGTATGTGTATATATATATATTTGAGAGTATATATACACACACCCTCCATTATATGCACACACATTTGAAATGGGAACAGACAGAATTCATCCTTCATAGTGTGCAGAGTCAGTCTTGGAATATTTGCCACATTCTCTTTCTTTCTGACATATTCTATCCAACAGTAAAAATAAGGCAAAAAGAAAACAGAAGGTAAAAGAATGATTAAAGTAACAGAAAAGTATTCCCTTGAAAATGTGCAGGAAATGTTGAAAGAAAATATCTTTTTTACTGATTTCTCACTTGCCCTACTTTTGTACCTGCAGAGGTAATTAACTTCTGGCAAATCTTTTCACAGCTATTTGGGAGATGGAAGTTGGACCTATACTGATTATTAATTTGCTTAATTTCACTTATTCACTTCAAAGTATTTTTTCCCACTTAAATTATTAGTATGACAAAACACCTGGTGGTGCAGAACTCAATTTGTATCCAGATCTTCCATTAAAACAATGCTAGGAAAATGACAACTGCCTGTCATGCTGTTATGTTGAATGAGGAGGAAGCAATGTATAATTCTGATTCACTGCTTTTTTTCTTTTTCCCAACTGCTTGTTAATAGATTCTATTTTTGCTTAGTTAAGCAATTTTTAGTGCTATTTTCCTACCATGAACTTGATTGTTGAATCAGGATGAGTAGAGATTGAAACAGCAATTCTGGAGCTAGGAGAGTTTCACATAATCATATTATTGTACCTATAACTCCAGGAGGTTGACTACAAGAAAGCATAGAAATGAGTTCACTTCCCATGAGCTGTGCTGGACTTTAGCTTTTAGGAAATTCAGAAATAATAATACCTGTACAAATGGGAGCCTCAAAATTCCATCCTTTACTTGTGCAAGTTAATTGCTCTTCTCCTTGTAATTGAAATCCGTAGTGACATGTGTAAATCACTATAGATTTTCCAAATTCTGAGCAGTATACAAAATCACCATTTTCCACACTCTTTGGTGTTCCACATAGTTCCTCTACAAATAAAAAGACTGTATTACAAGCTTTTTAAAAATTACCACCTTACCCTTGCAAATGGACATTATTCACCATTACGGTTATAGATTAACTTCAGTGAAATTTCTCACATATTTTAAGGTGAGAAATTTAAGGTAAGATTTTAATTGTTATTTCTGGAAAAGAATATTACAGGTTTCATTTATAGTCCTAGTAAAATTGACATTGCCTTGTATTCTGTAGAGCTCTTAGTTAATATTTTCTCTCTAAGAACTTCTGCCTTAACTGTCATACTGTCTGATTATCTCACCAGCCATTCAAATTGTCAGGATAAAGCTGGCAAACTGCATCCTTTTTTACAGAGGAGTTTGAGAAAGAAGGAGAGAAAGATTGGCAATGTGCACTTGCAGCCAGAATGCTGAATCCTGGGCTGCATCAAAGGAGGCATAACCAACGGGTTGAGGGAGGTGATTCTCCCTCTCTGCTCTGCTCTTTTCAGACCCCACTTGTAGTGCTGCATCCAATTCTGGGGTCCCCAACATAAGAAGGATGTGTGGACCCGTTGGAGAAAGTGCAGAGTAGGGCCATGTAGATGATCAGAGGGCTGAAGTACCTCTCCTGTGAGGACAGGCTGAGAGAGATTGGGTTGCTCAACCTGAAGGAGGGAAGGCTCCATGGAGGCCTTACTGAAATCTTTCAGAACCTCAGGGGGCTTGTAAGAATGATTGGAAGAAACGTTTTACCAGGAGCCATTACAATAGGACAAGGTGTAATGTTTTTAAACTAAAACAGGGTCGATTTAGATTCTATATAATGAACAAGTTTTTTACAATGAGAATTCTGAAAAACTGGCACAGGGTAACTGGAGATGTAGTGGATGGCCCCTTCCTAGAAAGAAACATCTGAGTTCAGATTGCACGGGGCTCTGAGCAACCTGATCTAGTTGAATATGTCCTTGATCATTGCAGGGGCATTGGACTAGATGACTTTTAAAGATTCCTTGCAATGCAAAGTGTTATATGATTCTATAGATCCCATTTCTAAGTGATAGAAATATTGAAGATCTCCACCAGACTAGTAATTCAAGATCTGCCACAACCAAGATCAGTGCTCTAATTGCTGCTTACTCTCCCCTCCCACAAAAAAAAAAAAAAGGTAACTACTAGATTACCTTCCTGATAAAATTCTTGCCAGGCTTCTAAATTCATCCCAGGTATATTGGTACAATGCTTAAAATCCTGTGGAAACTTTCCAAGTTGAAAGGCATCTGCCGGCACTTCAGTAATTCCTGTGTTGTCACAAATCACGCGGGACAATGAGTGTTTTTTGAGTTCATTCTTTTGAGCTTCTGTGAAAACATTATCATTTTCCCACCAAAATCTGGAAAGATTGATAGAAACTTTTTTGGAGACGATCAAATACAAAGAGCTGGATATCCTTACTTTCACAATACCTTATGTAAAAGACCAAAAATAAGAATTACAGCAAAAAGTAGATGGATATGACATTAATAAAAGTAAACACCATGACCATATAGAACGAGCCATGAAAAGGTTAGTGTGAGTCTGATGTACTGGTCAACTCAAGTAGTGTGTTAAAGACAGCTGGTTTAAACCATTAATTATTCATATTTGCAGAATTGCTTTTCTTTGATGGAACAAGGACACAAAAAATGTTACAATCCTGAGAAAGAAACTTGAAACAAATTTTTCTGAACCTCATGCTTTCTCCTACACACAGCAGTACTCATTCAGCCATAAATTGTTTTGAGCAAAAATTAAAGGAGAATTGCAGGAGTAGCCCTAATAGATCTCCGATTGTTGTACGGAATGGTTGCTATGAAAACAGGTATTGTTGGATGCTCTTCTGGTTAATATGGAGCACCTAAATTTCTAAAGAACCCATAAATATTAAGATTAATTATAGTAGAAAAATAAAACAGGGCAATTATGCTTTTGATCATACAAAAGGTAATCTAAGAGGACTGTCTGGAACAGACAGGAGCTGCTTTTTTTTGTCACATGAGGGTTGGGGTGCCAAACAGAATAACCAGTTGGTGCTTCAAAGATGTATCTATTAAATGATATACATTATATATGTATGCATACAGACATATGCATATGTTTAAAGATAAAAGGAAAGAAAACATCACAGAAAAGAGGAAATATAAGCATTTTGTACATAAAGACATTGCATTAAGGGCAAAAATACTTCTGGAGAGTTTGATAGAACATCTGTATTAGTACATTAGATAGTGTTAAGTACTGCTAAACTGTGAAGGTAGTTCTGTCTGCCACTCAGGCCCTTTAGGATCCTCCCAAATGCTAGGCAGGATTTGTGATAATATTGCCTGTACTGAAGGAGGAGGCAATTTATAGGACCAGGAGTGGAGCTAATGTCCTATCCTGTGACAAGAAATGCAGGAGAGGTGAAAGGGTTGGAGGGAGAAAAAAAATAAAGCAGCCTTCCTCCTACACCTCACCTGCACACTGTTCCCAAAGTTCTCAGAGCATCCTGAAACTTCACTGACCATTCACAGGCCCCTTCATATAACCAAGCCATCAAAAACTTTTCTCCACTCAGCTCTCCTATACCTGTCACTTCCCCTTTCATGTGCATTAAAATATATTCTACTTTCATCACAAAATTCAGTTTTATCTAAACTGCTGGGAAAGCTTTAGCAGAAAATGTTTTTTTAATCCACCTAGCAGATAGATGTTTACTCTAACAAAGGATGCTTCAGTCAATCTGTATCGGTGACCAAACCACTGTGCAAAGAGCAAAACTTCAGAATTTTTGCCCAAATATTTCAAATTCTGAGATCACAAAAAAGATTCAGAAGAGGAAGAAATGGAAAAATAAGGCCGATGAATCAGAAACAAGATGTTCCAGACGATGTGTCTAAGGTTAAGACAGTGCCTGGATTTAGTACGTAGGAAAAAGAAATCCTTTTACTTTATGTCAGATTACTGACAAAACATTTTAGGGCTGTCAGAATGGAACTCAGTCAGACTTACTTCAGTCAGACAAACTCCACTTAGTCCTGATTTCTGAACTTAAAGAGTAGTGTAGAAAAGATATTTTTAAATTCCTACTTACTGATCTGTCAGCGTATCTGCTAAGTATGTAGTGTCACTGGTGCAGATAGAGATAATACCCAATACTCTTGCTGACCAGGCATTGCAATGAATGTAAGACTTTCCAATTCTTATACTTAGTGTGTGACAACTATAACATTTTGTTACATACTTTTAGCTTCTCTTGGATGGTTCCTTTGGTATCGATGACAGAATACTACTTCATATTTAACTTAGCTGCCACAAACTTTGTGGTAGAAACTTGGGGAATTCTTTCATTACTAGAACTCTGTTTTTCTCAATTGGGAGTTAACAAATTATGCTTATGTTTAATTAATGATAGTAGTATCATAAGACACGGAATTATAAGTAAGATTGAAAGGCACTGAATAATAGAAACAAGGCTGGAAGGACCTGCATAGATATTCCCACCCCAGACAGGGTTAAGTATGCCTGTACAATTCAGAGGACTTTCAACCACATTTTTAACTCAGCTGAGTGGAGTGTTTGTTGTCTATACAGTTTATGCTAATAAGATACCACCTCTATGATTAACATTGCTTTTTCCTGTGAGCTAATTAATTGACATTTTTTAAAGTTCAGATTTTAATTCTACCTTGGATGCTCATTTCCATAACGGTTTCTTTCCATAACAGTGACTTAAAGGTGAGCGTAAGGATCACATGTGCTTAAAACACCACTGCTATCATGGTGTGAGCAGTTTAAAATTATCCTTCTTATGAGATTCCAAATTACTTCCACAAGCACGTGACAGAAATGGAAAAAGGGTTGGTTTTATAACTGCCTCAGGAGCAGAAGCAAGATACAAACTGCTTCTTGCACCCCATTGTGACCTGAAGCTTCATTTCTCCTCCCTTCCAGGTGTGAAGGATTGTCCTGGAACAAGATCCTGATGGCAATTGTGAGGGGTTGTGTGAAGTGACATCCTATACTGTGTCCAAAGAGACAAATCTGTGAGCAGTCTGTAAACCTAATTCACATAATGCCAGGTATGTGGTGCTTTAATCATCCCATCTACTGAATTACAGCTTTTTGCCTATCCCTTCTGACTTTGGTGCACTGGTCAAAGAAAAATCCTGAGGTTCTTCCAGTTTCTGAGTCCAGTGCAGCCCTCAGGGGGAATAAAGCCTGCATAACACTATATCTGTCCTCACAGAAGTTAGCGTCTCTGCCACAATTAACTTCTGGTGGCACCTTTCATTTTCATCAGGAGTGCAAAGCTGGACATCTCAATACCACAGAAACAAACTCCATGTCGTCTAGAATTGAGACTATATATGGACCAAAAAAGAATAATCAGAAGCTCACCCAACAAAACTGAAGAAGCTAAGACACCAACATGGAACGCACAGAGAATAAATTGTTTAAAGCATGTTTAAATTGCTGTAAAATCTCAATTGCTACTGCTTTTTTACAGGATTCCACTGTGTGAATAAACTCACCGGTCACCATCCCTCAGGGCTTTCATTTGCTTTCCAATTATACACGCAAACAGGGGGCCAGTTCTAGCACCTGAAATAAAGTCTTCTACCAGACCGCCCAGCCAAACATCAATATTGCTAGGACTTTGGTACAATTCCATGATTTTTTCAGTGATGTTTTGATTCGTTATTACTGTATTCAGGTCAGCATGAGTTTCCAGTCTTGGTAAGCCACAGAATTCTCGCCATTCATTATAACCTGTAAATATGATGTTAAAAGGAAGATTGGATTTGATTGTTAAACATGATATATGAAATTAATAAATTTATAAGCACTGGATTTTGACAACCCTAATCATAATCATAGATAATTATGTATAAAAAGAGGCTTATTGGTTAAATTGATCAGAGAAATTATGTCAGGATCTGAAACTACAGGATATGCAATTGCTACATCATTTTAATTCTCTCATATTTAAGTAATGAAAACATGATAAGAGATAATAGCAGCATGTACTGTGTCTTCAGATTTCTAGACTAGGAATACAGGATCCAGATGAAGAGTGATCAAGAAGCAATCTGAATTAAGTTAGTAACTGAAGTACTTTACTAAGGAGATTGTCTTTGGACTCATGTCCAGCTTTCTGGAAAATAGATTTCTTTTACATTCATAAAATCATAGAGTGGTTTGGGTTGGCAGGAACCTTAAAGATCACTTAGTTCCAGGAGCTTCTTGTTCATCTATGCAGGCCTCCTGGCATTTTTGCCTGGCTTCCTCTTTGTTGGGATGCATCACTCCTGAGCTTGGAGGAGGTGATCTTGCATATTAATCAGCTTCCTTGTTCCCCTTTTTCCTCCAAAGCTTTATCCCATGGTACTCTACCAAGCAGATCCTTCAAGAAGTGAACATCTGCATTCCTGTAGTCCAGGGTAGCAAAGTTTCTGTGCATTCTCCTCACTATCCTAAGGATTTTGAATTCCATCTTTTCATGAACACTACAGCCAAAGCTGCCTTTGAACTTCATATTGCTGACCAGCTTCTGTGCTCTCCGAAGCTATGGCATGCTTGTAAGAGTTTCTTTCACTGAACTGTGAACCTACCGTATTTTTTAACAGGTAAAATAAAATAAAATCGAACTAAGCTTCCTCTAAGTCTTCCTCTAAGCAATTATATCTATGGCCTGATGGGTTATTGCTCCTTGACTGTTGTTCAATCTTACCCTGGGCTGACAGGAATAAATAGTGTGTACTTAACTAAACCATCAACATCACACCTGGAGACATCTGTCAACACCTTCTGTGGTTGGTAGAGCCAATAATGTTGCGCCTAAGTTGACCTATGCCACAGGCTGGGGACGGCCTGCTGATGGGAAGTAGCTGCTGCAGGCGGAAACCCCTCTTCTCTGGAGCTGGTTCCAGCAAGAACTACCTTCAGCTGCCTTCACTGAGCACCCTAGATCCACTCACTAGTACTGTTCTGGATTTATCAGACTGTTTTGATTTCAAAAGCTGTGGACTATTTCCTTTCCATCAAAGATAAAAAATAATAGCAATTACATTTTTAAAAGATTGAAGTTACTTTTCTGATTAGCAAAGTTATTATTTGAAAGCTTATTATTATATCTCAAATATAAGCAGCTATATTGCAGTCATCAGTTGGAAGAAAGTTCAAGAAAAATCAATAGACCTGGGAGTCCATGATCACGGCCACGCTGTAAATTTAAAGATGCTAAATCAAGTGAACCATTGCTGGACAATACAAAGAGTTTTTCTGTTAACTCCTCATTCAGCAGTTGATCTTGCACCTGCAGTTTTGCTGAATGTGCTAGAAGACCTCTTAGTAAAGGATCCAAGCCTCCTTTAAACACAAAAATAGTAGTGTTACAGCATATATATAAACCATTGTTACTTTCTTAAAAAATGTGAATGCACGTATGTTTCTAAAACATTGTTCACACAGGTTTTTACATTCAAACATATGCAAAAATATCCTTGAGTTTAAAATAGAAGGAATAGTGCTATGAAAAAATCTCCATCTTCTTCAGAAAAAGTTTTCAACCTGTTAATAAATTCATCCCCCCAAAAAAGAGATGAAACATCATCATCAGGCATCCTTCTATTGTCAATCTACTAGACTGATTTAAACTGGAGAGCAATATTTTTCTGATTCAGTCAACTATTTAATTCAGAATAATTATTTGAGTTTGAGTTAGTACCCCAGAATACATTCAACAACTTAAATTATCTAATTAAATAAATGTTCCTATCCCTAATTCAAGATAAGGAACTTTGAAAAACGTTACAATATTGTGGGGAGAAAAAAATAATAATGAAAAAATACCCCACAAAACAGAACCAGTTTAAATAAAATCATACCTTCTTTAATGAGCCTCCAAGGACTAAAGAAAACTTCATGCAAATCAAGATTTGGGAGTTCAGGATCATCTAAATACTGTGTGTTCAATCGCCTTACTATTGGTTGGATTGTTGCATGACCAAAACGAAAAGCAGCTGTTGAAAATACATTAGAAACTGTAGGATTCATTGTGGGATCATAACCTGTATAAAGGCCAATATACAGATTAAAAGCATCTGGACCAATGATTTTGGGAATGTAATCTCTTAAAGTAATAATCTGAAAGAAAAGAAAAAGAAACACCTTTCAACATTTCTGTGGGTGAATAGTAATGACTCTCAGGTGCTAAATACGTTTTTCTTCACTCATCCATGCCCAAGCGTTCAGCATGACTAAGAGCAGTATTGTCTGGTAAACAATATCAGTTTTATTCTTGCAGTAAGGAGACAAATGACTGGGGAGAATCTGTGGCAGAGCTCAGAACACTGCAACAGTCAGGCCCCTGTTAGCTCCTACTGTAAACACAAGACTGAAGCCCCCTGAGCAGAGATTACCAGTCTGGCTCACTTACAATCCACAGGGGTAATCCAGCTCACAGGAGGTGTGCTGAGATTAAAAACCTCGATTGTGATGGTGTAAATTATAATGCCCTTAAAAATGGCAATGAAAGCATGAAGTGTTATAAAATATTTCAATAATGTTTGCTAATGTGAACAGATTCTATTTTCAGACATACATCAGTGGCACAAATCCTCTTTACTTATTATTTGAAATGACCAGGCTCTAAAATACTGGTGCTCAGAATCCCTTTGTAGCCATTTTATACTAAACTCAAGCCAATTTATAGTCTTCTAAAAAACACACTTCATAAGTGAAAAGAATGATAAACACCTTCTGTCAAATGCTTTTATAATGTGATAGTATTACAGTGGTCTGAAAAAGCATATGAGTAATCATGACAAAAGGAAAGAGGGGAAAATGTTCTAATGTACCAAATAAAATGAAAGTGCATTTTAGGTTAAAGATTATGCCTAACTCAATAAAGCAAAATGGGGTACATATGAAGCATAATGAACTCAGTAAAATACCTTATAAATTCACTATAATGTGCAATAAATATACAGACAAATGTACTTCGAATTTGATATAGTGCATATTGAAAAGCTAGCTGGCATAAAATGACCTTATAAAAATCTTGTATCATTATTTTAGCACAGTGAAGAGACAAGCAAACCTTTCCAGAATTTGCTCACTTTTCTCAGAAGGCAGAGGTTTACATTTTCAGGTTAGGTTGTGCAGTGAACAAAAATGACAATATGTTAGAATCCCTTTTACACCTCCATTAATGCAGTACATGAAACAAATAAAATTGTTGCAAGAAATTGATACTGGCACTGTCATTTGAGAAGTTAATCTTTTGCTACATTTGCAAAGGTCTTGCAAGACAGCAATTCTAATTTTAGATGTATAGTTTTTACGTTCAAAGACAGTAAATAAGAGTAGGTTAGTCATGGATACAAACATCCTGGTATGACTAATTATTTGGCTCATTGTAAATCCCAAATCTAAGCTGCTCATAAAGGCCAGACTCCCTGACGGAAAGGGCAAATCAGACCTTTCCTTTGCTCCAGAGGAAACATCTTTGTTTCTAGTTTCCTTGATAGGGAAAGAAGGGCTGCCATTTCAAGATGAAAATTAAAAGGCTAAGGGTAAAAAGAGCCTAGGAGAGGCACCTGTTTGATGCAAACTTTCAATGGCTAAATGGGGCTACATCAAATGGAGATGAGTTTTAGACAATACAGGGTAAGTTGTTACTAATACAGCACAATATGATACTACTACTGGAGCCTGTTAAAGAACCACATCTGAAATAGCATTCAGTATTTGTGTAGTCTCTGAATGTACCTTGCCCAAATTTGTCTGTGTGAAGTCAAGGAGAGGCTCACTACAAGTTCTCATAACTGATACATATATGTTTTAAAGAAGGCATGAACCTCTGACAAACATAAAAATTATTTTTGTTAAAATTCTTTTCCATGCAATCCTTGTTCTCAAAGAATGATACAAAAAGTTTATTGCCTTTCATATGTGGCATAAATAAGCATACTACTTTCAGTAGAGTGTTCCTTCAACAAATGAGATTCTCCTGTGGAAACAAAGAAATGCAATTGTCTCAAAATATGTCAATAAAATCAGAGACAGAAAGTGACCATATGGAAAAGAAATTGTAAACTAGTATAATGAACTTCTCCATCATTTTTTCCTTACTTTGAGTGTATTTATGAGTAGTAAGTTAAGTTTCAGGTGTTTTCAGCAGCACAAGGAATGTATGTGGATATAATGAGTCTGAACCTGCAAAGTAATGGGTGGTCTCAACTCCTTGTGACATTTATGAGATTAGTGGTAATCCAAACTCCTCTTAGGACACATTCATCACCTCATAGCATCAATTCAAAGCTCTACAGAGGCCTCATGAAGTAAAAGCATTTAATCAATAATGTCAATATTTCTACTGTCTCACAGTGGTTACTGTTTCAACACTAAAATTCAGTGAAATATTGTGACAAAGGGGCACTGTGTTTTAAACAGAGGCCTACATGCTCAGTGTTTACATAATTTATGTAATCTATATGACCAGATAGTAACAGAGAGACTAAGAGGTTTTAAGTGTTATTCATTTAGTCATATCAGAAAAAATAAATTGTTAATTTCTTAGCAATTCAGCCAATCTTTTGGTAAGTATCCAGGCAGAAAGAGCATCTGAATATCTTACAAGCATCAGAAAAGGCTTTGTATAGATTTTACAACATACCATGAATCCCATGTGTACTCTTTATGGAAAAAGAACTGAATCCTGTCTTGTAAACACGATAATACTGCAAGTCAAACAGGCTGTTAGTGTTAATGGCAACAGTTTTCTCATTCAGAATTACAACAGGGATTCCCAAATGTCCTTATGAACTCAGTGAGTATCCTGGCTGCCTCTGCCTCCAGGCTGAGGCGCCTCCAGCAGAAGTCAGCCACACATTGAATATTTGGAAATAGATTACACAATTTCAGATTATTTTTGGGAACTTTTTGTTCATGTTAACAAATTAGGTGCAAAAGATACATAAATCCATATCATTTTTCTTAAGGGTCAGCAGGTTTTCCTTGTAAACACCTCTACAATGTTTCCCAAAGTAGGTGTGAATGGGCCACAATGACTAGAAATGGAAGATGAAAAAAAGGCTGGAAGAGAGAATATAAAAGAATGTGAACCATTGTAAGGATAAGTAAGGCTAAAAGTGCATCATGCAATTGCCATTGGCCAGTGTAACTGCAAAAGAATAGTATCTCACTGAGACAGTGAAGAGTCAATTAAATGAAGCTTCTGCCCTTGGAAAAGATTGCAGAACTAATAGAGAACAATTGAACATAGCAATGATCTTTAGTTCATTAAAGTGTTATGCATGGTTAGTTTGCACGGTTAGCTTGAAGTTCTCACTGTAAATATTAAAGGATTTAGAGATGATGAAGATGGTGATGTTCTATGCTTTTAGGTAAAAGATGATTGTAGGACAGTTCAATTTTTAATAAAAAAATTAACAGATTATTATAGGTCTGTTAATAGTCTAAACTATACTCCTTATAAATATGAGTTATGAAATTGTGCAAAGCATATTATTTTATAATGTACTATTTAACGTTTATAATTTCATATAGTTTAACCTCTGAGAGGAGCTATCTAATCATCTATTTTCACAAACAAGTTTCATTCAAGTCGTTGAATGTGCGTCAGCCTCAGAAGACACTCACTTACAACCCATGCCTTGGATCATGTAAGATGCTCATAAAACAGAAGAAGATGTAGAAGGAAGTGAAAGAACATCTCTATATATACTGCAAAATAAAGGCAGTTGTCAAATACAATTGGGATCATGTTGCAGTAACACCATTAATTCAGAGATGGTTCTCTCATACTGTAATAAATCAAAGAGAATTTGATTCAGATTGATCTGCAAAACTCCTGCTTCATCTGACTAGTGCCATATCATCAGGCTTTCACACTCCAAATGGCACATCAGGAGAAGCTCTCTCCAGAAGGAAGAGTACAGGTGTGTGCAATTTTACTCTGCAAACTACATATGTGTGAAATAGAAATATTATGACTGTAACAGTTGCATAACAGCATTTTTTTCTTCAGTTATTAAATGGTAATTAAAAATGTTTTTTTTCCAGAAAACTTGAGGTAAATCAGAGCATATTTACCACTGTATACTGCAGTCTTAATATTTTATGGAGTTAAGCGCATGACATTCCCATAAAATAGAAGGGAAAGTTGACCACTGTTGTAGCTTGTATAAACTACTCTTATCAGTGAAACTGTCTGCAGAACAGACAAAAAAATTAGGATAGAAACGGGCAATTATGTTTGGTAACTTTGTCAAGCTTCTGTTATCAAATTGTCACTAGAGATATCTATGATAAAAAAAAAAATCCAGCAGGAAAAGTGTGGTCTAAAGAGAGATTTTTTTCATTCTAGAAAAAAGAGAAAGCTTTTTATTCAATTCTCTATAATTATACACCCACAGGCAGAAATTATGTTTGGAAGTATTCATTCCAAAAAAAGAGAGTTTTAGAAATGTATAGCAACTGAAACAAAACTTGATAGTGGAAATCTCAAGGTAAATTCAACCAGAGCTGTCATTAGTGTGCTGGTTAGCACACCACATTAATAGAGATTCTCCAATTATCTCTCTTGAATGAATGTCTCTAAACCAGCTAGATATAACTCAAACACATTTCTAATGAGCCATAGGCAAATCTCATTAGTCTGTGATACTGGCAGAGATAATGAGCAGCCCTGATCCATGCAGTGCCTTGCCTTGCACAAAGTGTTTTCTTTAACGCCACAATGTTTGTGGCTGTAAATGAGAAGTATATGAATGCACAGAGGCCTGCTTTTGGATTTGCACTCCTGACAAATCTTAACTCTTTTGACTCGTCGATGCCGTTATTTTAATGCAAATGGCATATTTACATCAGAGGAGCTGACAAGGTTAAAGTGAACAAGAAGTCAAACATTTCGAAAGGACTGGCTAATTACAATTAAAGGAAGTATGCCATTCTCTGAAACTGTCTGACTTTAAGTGGGAGTAACAACACATCAGAAAATGCAGGTAGTTTCTTAAATGAAATGTGTTCCATATTCCACTATCTAAAAGTTGTGACAGAAGAAAAGTCTTTTATCACAAAAGTGAAATTTTATTCCATCCTTCCCCAATTTATCATAAAATGTTTCCTTTGATACAAATAAATATATATATATTTGTAAGAATCAGAAAATCTGCCTAGTATAAATATTCTTATAGACTTTTCTTCCGTATTTTCCCACATTTGTTTCCTCTGCTATCTCATGTCAACAGCAGCCCTTGAAATTTGTGCATTAATACTTCATTGAGAACTTCACAGGCATTTTTACACAGGGAAGTTATTATTTTTGTATTACTTGTGAGAAAGTAAGCATTTTGAACTTTGTGTAAATACAGAGACATTGCTTTTAAATAATTTCCTTTCCAAAAAAAAACCATTTTAAAAGGCTTCTTCAATAGACAAAACAGACATTGAAGAAGCCCTGACAAATATGTAGCTAAGTAGAAACTGCCAAGAAAATCAGAGCATTGAGGTGTCCAACTGAGCACCAGGTGTCTGCATTCAGGAAAAGGGGAAAACAAAAACTTTAAACACGCCAAATTTGAAGCCCAGAAATAGGTGCGAAAAAAAAGGTAACACATTCTCAAAAGTCACTCACAGAAACATATTTGAAGTTCTGAGATCAGTTCTGCTCTAAGATATTCACTGTATTGTGTAGATAAACAAACAAGCAGCCAACCTGATGCAGAGCACCAACAATTTTTCGTGCTTCTTGGTAGACCATCTCCGCACTCCAGTGGCTGTTGATGCGTTTGAGGGCTCGGGCCAGGCGGTTGTGCTCCCTCAGCCACAGTGTGTGCATAGCAGTCAGAGATGTGACCTCACTGGATCGGCTGTCCCCAGCCAGAAAGCATTCAATCCTCTCCCCTTCACTTGCTTTGGAGTCCTGTGCACATGGTGAAGGGATCTGGTCTGTAAAAGGCAGGTATTCCCGATTGTTATCGTAATACTTAAGGTTTACTCTAAGAAGGCCTTCTTTGCTTGTTAAATTCCTCAGTTTGTTTTCAACAGCAGAGGTACTGCCGTAGACTGTAGAAGCATCAAGGAAAGAAGTTAAGCCATTGATCTGTTCTCTTGAATTTAGCACTGATATATTTCCAAAGAGAATACTGTGATCACCAGTGCCACATGCAGGAGATGAGCGGTAGAAGGGTAGGCAGTCCCTCCCTGTGGATAATGTATCATTGGTGGTGACCTGCATGAAAAAAAAGGCCATTTTCTGAGGTGAGAAGAACAGCTGTGGATGCTGAATTAGGGCTTGTCTAAGTATTTGCATCTCCTCTCTCAGTTTTCTGTTCTTCAGATCTCATCTACTGGGGTGACATATTCTAAATCCATAGAGATTGTTTTCCTTCAGATTTGAGCAGAAAGATGAACCCTTTTAAAGAAAAGATAGAGATACACCCCACAATTTTTAGTCTGATATAAGCTACTGATGTAATACATCTACACCTAAATCAGACTGGCTTCACAATCAAAATTCGTCATAAAAAGTCTTCAAGTGAAGACGTGAAGGTTTGGTCAAATTTTGTTCTGCTGAAAGCAAGCCAAATAACAGCTTTATATGTATGTGCAAAAGCATTATGATGAGTTTCAATGTCTGAGCAGCACACTGTAAAAGATTTGGTTCAATACTGCATTCTAATCCAGTTACCTAACTAAAAAAGGAAAAGCAGATGTAAATATTCACTCTGCTTTCTGCCAGTCCCCCCACAATTCTTCTCCCATATTATTTTACAGTGACAGCTGTCTTATATGTATTAAATTCTGACCATCTTCATAAAAAGCAAAGGCTCCATGTAGCCTTTGCTAAATGGAAGACTGCCTAGTCTTTAATTGGTTTGATCCCCACCCAGCTGAGACATCGAAGTCAAATGATGATCCAGCTTTTGTGTGATAGTCAGTATGGATTCTGAACTAGGCTGTCATTTGGTGAGCTTTTCCAAATATTGGCAAAGGGTCTGAGACAATGATGTGGGAATTATCAAATGAGACCTTGAAGCATTGGTAAGAATATTAGGAGAACACAGCCTAAACCAGACAGCTAGTTTTGTCACAGAGAAGCACTGAATATGGTGTATGAATAACTTAACTTCTGTGGGGAGGGTAGCACCAGTGCTGGAGAAGGAAAGAAAGGAGGAGGGAGAAAGGTTTCATTCACATTGTGGGGTATCCAAGAGGAAAACTCAGACCATCAAGTTTATTTTGAAGGACAGAGTTCAACACTAAAACAAAAGCTGCCAAACTGCAAAGTTATTAAAATCTGTCTGTATTGTATAATGCAGATTTGGCTTTATAAACTCTCTTTTTTTCTGAAAAGCACATTATTTCCAAATTCTAGCAGTACTGCATTGCACACCAACAGTGATCCATAACAGGTTCCAAGAGTTTAAAAAAGATTAGCATCAATTAAAATTTTATAATAATCATGGAGTATGAGTTTCAGGGAACATGAATCTAGTGTTTTCTTATTAATTAATCAACAGGAAGTAGGTACAGATAACACTAACTAAAGCTGCTCAAATATCCCAGAAAAAAAT
The DNA here is from genome assembly GCA_013396655.1 of Campylorhamphus procurvoides. Classification (NCBI taxonomy): domain Eukaryota; kingdom Metazoa; phylum Chordata; class Aves; order Passeriformes; family Dendrocolaptidae; genus Campylorhamphus; species Campylorhamphus procurvoides. The sequence goes on along the minus strand of WBMV01000957.1, from coordinate 83,451 downwards.
AATGTTCAAAAATGTGACTAAGAGGAAATAAATGTTTTGTACAGACACCTGAGCTGACCCTTCTTATTTGTATTCTGTCTGCTTGCTTTTCATTTTTCACAACTCTTTGGCAGAAGACAGTGAAAACTACATATCTTATATATAGTGATGTAATTTCTTCTTCATTCTTCTAATAATATAGAGAGGTCACTCTATGAAGATAGAGCAGTCATTAAATTGGGGTTAACAATAAGAAAGCAACTTTGGAATGAAATTAATTAGCTTAATGTAATAACATTGTTACCTCATTTATTATACCAGGCAAAATTGTAATACTACTGAGAACTCAGGTCAATAGGGATTGATACCAACAAAGAATTTACATTAAGGAAGGGTTTAATTTGTTTTTCCATTTTACTTGGTAAAGTAATTCTACCATTATTTCTTCATTGCCTAGATTTTAGCAAATCAAAGTAGCTTATGTTTAAAGAAAATAATTTTCTTTTTTCCACTGATTTCTGAAATCAATAATTTCTCTGCCTTGTGTTTTCTATATAGTGTTTGTCTCTGTTATTAAGTCTCTTGCTGCTAGTGTGTCTTCTTTTCCCATTCAGCTGATAATGTAAACAGGGAGCTCATCTCATACTACAAGTACCTGAACTTGACAGTCACGGCATTGTATGTGTTTGAGTGTCTCCTACTTCTAGTTATCAGGAAAACGTGGAAGAATTCAGGGGTTACTGGGAAAAGAATGTAGGAGATGCCTTCACATTGTTAAACATCAAGGCTCGCAACAGTGAACGGAGTTCATACTGAATAATCTTTAGTTAACTGCCTCTGAAATTTCAATTCAAACTGTCCCCAGTGGACAAAAGCACTAGTAATGGACTGGCACAGTTGCATAATGCCATTCTTTCCCTTCTCATGGCACAAGTAGTTTGCAGCCAGCAGCTGAATGTATGAGATATATATGTTATTTTTCAAAATTATATTTTTTTCCAAAACTAATGAATAATATTCTTATGCTTTTTTTTTCTTTGCCTTGCATAGTTCTAGGGGGATAAAACTCACAACAAAACCCTCTTTGGTCACAGTAGTTTTCCTGTGCTGATTTAAACAGTTATTATATATGCATAGCCAAACTTGGTTATGGTGAAATTCTTTTATGCGTAGGAAAATGAAAGTCACTGATTGTTTAAGTGCACTGCGATATCTAAACTGTTATTTCAGTGAGAAAAAATTCCTTATTGTTAATTTATTCAATGGGCCATGACCTTGTAAAAGAATTTTTTCTGTAGACTTAAAAGAGAACCTGGCTTATGGTCTATGAAAGTTTTTAAAAGAGGAAAACATAAATGCTTATTTGTGGTCATGAAACTTGGAGGAGAGTCCATGACCCCATCTGACAGTGAGCTGCTGCTTCTGAAACACAGAAGAAAAAACCAGGGCTCACTTTGTTGGTTGTGAGTGCACACTGACTGATCTACTTGTAGCTGAGACAGTAAATTGTCATGTTACATGTCACCTTTTGCAAGTCACCTCAATTTTCTGTGACTGTCTCTTTTCCACTTTGCTGTATCTGAAGTAACTGAAAGCTTTTCTTGATTGTATCATACTTTGTGTATGTGCCATGTCTAACTTATTGGCAGCAATGTAATTAATACTGAATTCACCACTGAAGTCACTAGCTCTCCCGTGAAAGTTTTTCTAATGCCTCATTATGTCTCAGCTCTAACCTCTAATAATCAGCTGAGGAATGACAGGTTAACTCCACAACCTGACAATGTGTCAGGCTGCTGCAAAAGAAGTATAAACTAAAGCTAATGGGTTTTTCTGTTTTGTTGTTTTGTTTTTGTGGGTGTTTTTTTTGGTAAGTGTTTTTTGTTTGGTTGTTGTTTTTTTTTGTTTGTTTGTGGGTTTTTATTATTATTAGCAGTAGTAGTAGTAGTATTATGGGATCCTGAGGAGTAACAGAAGAACAATGTTGAGGCTCTACCAGAAGCCACGGGCTCTATGTGAGAATTAATGGGAGAAATTCTATAGCCTTCATTATAACAATGTCAGAATAGAATATCACAATGGTTCCTGCTAACCTATGAATCATTTACCTACACATGTTATTAATATTAATGCACTACAGCAGCCTTCAGTCCTTCATTGAATTGCAGTGAGTCAGAACATTTTCCAGACAGGTTCCTTAACCTGTGCAGTCAGGAGCCTCCTCTCCCTGCCGAAACCCCCAGAGAGCATGTACAGTTGCAGGCTGCGTTGTTCTTTTCTGTGGGTGGATTCTCCCTTGGGTGCTGCTGTCCCCCTATGTTTACATTGTTGTATAATATGCTATTGATTTCACTGTCTCTGGAAACCAGCCACAGTTTCTTCATATACAAAATGAATGTATAATGTTAACTATGGCGGTTTTCCAAATATTTAATAGGTAGAGATTAATTTAATTAAAATTTCTGTAACAAGATGAGTTCTAGAGGGTAGTAGCATTTTGCTTCAGTATCGGTTCTTCTGGTCACACTATGAACCCCTCCCTCCATTTTATTTATTTATTTATTTATTTTAAATACAGAATCTATTCTTTGAGAAAAAACAGTAACAAAACATTGGACATATAATAAAAGAATAACCATATTTTTATCTGTCCATCAAAGCTGTGAAAAACAGATTATTAATAAAATGGAGCTGAAAAATTCATGGGACTGTAATCATGTAACGAACTCACAAATTGGGTTGTGACTGAATTTCTTTGTATATCCCCTGTCATGGCCACTCATGGCTACATCAAAGGTAGCCACCAGCATGCCTTGACCTCTCCCTCTGCTAAGCTGCACTGCTGAGCTGGAACAGCATCTAGTGCTAGATTCACATAATTCACCTGTTCACATAATTTGTCTTCAAGAGCATCTTTGAAACCTGCCCTGTGATTAACTTCTTCACAGCTCCAGAACAAAAATCCAAAACCTGTGCCTTATTTAGAGCACTGAAAGATGCAGTTGTGAGTCTATGCCATGAGAATCTGTGCAGCTTCTTTCTTTCTGTGCTGCAAATGCCTCTACCACAAGAATAATGTTAGGCTTGGAGTCCTTTTTTAAAGATCCCCTATCTCTTTTTTTAAGCAGATGGGATTTCTAGGCTTGAATTAGTCAGGGTTCAGTGATTAGGTTTCCATGGTTTCTGTGATCCACATTCAATTCAAGATATGGGAAACAGTATGAGTCTTCTCAATGTAAAAAATTCCATTCAGTAATGAAAAAATATGGAGGTTTTGCACTTAAAAATCAATACTAATCATGCTATTTCAACTCATATGCTATAAAAAAAACCATAAGCTTTTGAAGACTTTTGCAGTTTTATATCTACTTTATAAAAGTAGCCTTTTTAAAAATGGGAGTCAATATATTGCATAATATGGTTCAGAGGGATCCTCCATCGCATAATGCAAAGCACTACTGGACTGGGACTGGATGTCTGTCCTAGCCTCTTCTTGTAAGACTTTGGGAATGGGAATATTTCTAAGGCAGTTGCTTAACAACACAAACAGAAAAAATAATTTTAAAAGTCCATATCTCCAGGGTGAGAGAGACTAGACTTACCTGCCTGTGGTAAAATTGCAGGTAGCCATAAGTTTCACTTAACTTTCCCTGTATTTTAAATTCTCTCATCAAATGGAAGATGAGCCACCTTTTAATGCAGAACCCAATTTGGTTCTCAGTACAGTTAGCCAAATACTTTCCTTTATGTTTATGAAAGAGCAATGAGAAACCTAAAGCAAAAGAAGACTGTGACATGTTTATCAAGCACAGTTTGTTGAGGTGAAAAAGGTTTTCTATTCTGATGAAATTTATTCCCTACCTTGGCTTCAGTATATAGAGAAGCTGTATAGTAATAAGTTCCAGCACTGAGGAGAGTTATTTAGGTTGCCCTGCATAGATATGTCATAGATATGGCATCAGTTCAGGGGCTAAAATGGGCATGGGGATCTCCTATAGCATGAATTGGAAAGGATGTTCTTTGAGAAACAAAAACATGATTTTACTTTGCTACTCCATTTTTTTTGAGTGAAAGAGTGAATATACTTTTAAATTAATCCATCAGTAGTATAGAATCTTACATTTATATCCATTTATGTTTCTTCTGTCACTTTAACAAGTTTTGAATTCATATTTTCCATCTGCTTAAAGGAAAGGCGTAATGTATGTAAGTTTCAGTAGCTCCTTGAAGATCTTTTTATATATACATTGAAGAGATAGCTCTCTTCAAAAGTTCACATTAGCTGCATGAAGTATCTTTGCTTTCAATGAGTTAAGATTCTTTCACTTTATCTGGCTGAAAAATTAAAAGGCTGCTTTCCTATTTTTCCCAATGAGACTCAAAACATTGAAGCATGAGAACAGTAACACTGGTAAGGGCTAGTAAGGTTTCTCTGCAACATAAACCTGAGATAAAATCTTGATGTTTGTATTAAGTACATTAACTATAATTTATTATCTCCAAAAAAATTGAAAAATCTACCTGTTTAATAGTTGCACTGGGTTTCAGTTTTTCTATAACTGCTCTAACATTTCTTGATGATCTATCAATTTGCTTTTTAATTATTTCAGTATATGTTTATCACTAATGTGTTTTACTTTACTCACCCATTTAGAGCCTAGAATTTCTCTTCAAAAAATCAATTTAAAGTCTTACCTTTATTGGAAAACATGGATTTTGTTTTTCACATGTCATCTGGCACTCCATCCCATTTAGGAAGGCAGTTCTACTTGTGCTCTGTGGTGTGAATGCTATGTCATGGTCTATGTACTGTCCCCATACCATAATAATATCAGAATACAGGTTGTCTTCAGTAACAGCCTCATTAGATGCATGAATAATCTTTCTTGTCACTTCACGAACCTGGAAAGAGAATTAATTTACCTTGAGTGCCAAGCAGTTTTCACAAAATTGTATAACACTAAAATGTAGGGGTAACAGTGATTAAAGCTCTCACTCCCTGTCCCCCATTTTATGTACTTCTAATGAGTTGCCTAAAACAAAAGAAAAAAAATTGCCCAACAAAAACAAAAGCCCAACCTCTGACTGCCTCTTCTTTCTGTTCAGGAGCTGAGACCCAGGTGCCACAAGCAGGTTCAAAGATGTTTCAGCTGAGTTTTTCTATGTTTGCCAATGAGCAGTGGAACTTTGATCTGTTCCTTTCCAAAGAATTTTGAAAACCACCAGTTTCTTTTGGACTGTCTAGAAGTTTTCTTTCTGTTTATTCTGTTTTTTCCTCCTTTAACAACTGGATTTTCTGGGCAACCTCAAGTCGTTGTCAATACACAGGGGCTCTGGGGTGATCTGTACACAAATGGAAGCTTATGCAGCCCAGGAGACAAGCTAGGTTGCAAACACATAACAGCTGAAAGATTTGCTTCCTTTTCCCAGGCAGGGAGAAGCCAAAACATATCTCTGAGGCCCTTTGGTGCTAGCTGCACACAGACACAGATGCTCTGAGGAGGAACACATGGAGATGGCTATGCTACGTGTCCAGCCTATACTAATAACCAAGCAAAACCATCAGAACAAAATCAGCACTCAATTTGTGAGGATAAGGCTATCATTATTCACAGATTCCTCCCTTGTGCTGCAAAATGTTCCCTGGCATACAGCAGCTGCCTTAGAAGTCAAGCAACTGAAAGGGCAGCATATAAAACAGTGCCACAAAGTCTGTAATAAATATAAGGGCTATATAATGGATGTATAAGGCAGGTGAAGTAAAATAGAATTGGTAAGGACAACAGGCAACTTGGGACTTGTTAGGAACATCAGGATTTATATTGAAATAGTCAAGAGCAAGACACACAGTGCTCATGAGGAATTCAAGCATTTAGATCAGTATTTTAATAACTTTGGTGGCTACAAAGCACAAACCGTTTTTCATGCTGTTAGTAAGATTTTCTTATCACTGTTAACTTACACAGCTACACTGTGTTCTAGTATTCCTTTTTAGTAAATCTCATATTTATCTGTTACCTTTGCATTATTTTCAAGCTGTTTTAAGAGGATAAAGGTAGATAGATAAAAGTACAAAAAAGAGACAATTAGGTAAATGAGGAAGAGCATTTATGACATTAATTTTATCCTATATTACTCCAAAACAAAGCAGAGAACCTTGCTTATGGTCAGATCAAACTTGGTACAGTTATATAATCTTGTTTTAGTGTGTTTTACCTTACAAGCCTGTATCCTAAGGAACCTAGAAAAAGGTAGCTTGTACTATCTACTGGAAATTTATCTGTGTAAATGTCAGATTTTCATCTTTGAGTGGTAAATTGTGTGGCTTAGAGACAATGTTATTTAATTAATAACCTGAGTTGCAGGTGACATTAACACTAAATTCTCTTGCTTATCCTTATTAAACACACAATGGTTAAAATAACAAGACTTTGAATCCATCCAAATTCACGTTTCAAAGAAATTATGACAAACCAGTACTTGCAAATCCAGGCCAAATCACTGCACACCTGCACTGGGGAATTTTTCACCTATTCCTCTGTGCAAATATTTTTTGTTCAAACTTCCCTCTATAGTGGGTCTGCTATTTTTTAATTTTATAAGCTGCTAAACCCCACGAATATTGCAATACTTTCTAAGCTCAGTAACTTGGGCTAACTGAAAAATGAAGTTATGATTTGACAGTAATACTGGTTCAGTTAGGGCTATCTCATATTAGTCTATGAGAAATAGCATACATGAACACACCTCTATGCATGCTACCACATCTGTGTGCTTTGCCTTTATTTCATGAATACCCAAGGCACCATTATTGAAACAAATCACTGGAAAGAAGGAAACTCTGGAGACCATAATATGCAACTTTATATTGAAAGCAAAGATTAGGTTATTGAGAGACCCTTTAAGCCAGATCTTGGGGATTTCCCATGAGGGATGTTCAGCCTTTGATTCCTATTTAAACAAAAGCCTATTCCAGCATTTAATTGTTCTCACAAAAAATGTATTTTCTTGCATCAAGACAAAATTTTCTCTGAACCAACTTGTGACCATTGCCTCTTGCCATGGCAGCGTTCATCCTTGTGAAGACCTCTTCTCGGTAATGGCCCTTTCTTCATGGAAGGGTCATGATTGGGTCCACTTGCACCACCTTTTCTCTGCCTGAGCAGTCTTCACCCTGGGTCTGCTGGCTGCCTGGTGTCTGGTGCACAGCTGGCTCATGCCCTACCTCTCTGCATCACAGTACTTTTTGGAGTACAGAGCTGCTCCTCAAGGCAGTCAGTGCCACTCTGCACTGTCCCATAAGTTTACCTCAGACCATAGGGTACCTCCCACCGTATGGCTGGCTGAACTTAGACTTCAAAGCCAGTGCCTTCTTAACTGAGCTCTACAGATACTTTTAAAGTATTTTACACAGATACTTCATATGGTTATAGCCTGGTGTAAGTGTTTCAAGGGTTCTTGTGATACGCTTTCTAACCAAGGGTAGCTGGAATCCATTGTATTGGATGCTGGGATCCCATCCTCGAGGCTGGCTGAGCCCATCTTCATAGGCTGGTGGAAGCCATCTAGCCAAAGCTATGTTGGATGCTCCCCACCTAGGATGGTCCCTATGAAAAGAAAAGCAAAACAAAACAAAGCAAGCAAACAAAAAACCCAAACCAACAAAAAACCCAAGTGCAGCAAAAAACAAGAAAAAATTCTGAGCCTCTGAATATATTCTAAATATATGTATTATACATTTATATAATATTTATATTCTGAATATAAAACCTGAGCATAAAATAATATAAAAGAATCATCAGCCACAGAGCAATATGCAAGTGCAATATGTTCATGTAGCAATCTTTGAAGAGGCATCAAATACTGGCCTTCATGTATACCAACATCGGTTTGACTCAAAAAGAAAATAAAGAAAACTTAAATTGCTAATGAGTTACTATTATTTTACTTATGTTTATAACCTAAGTTGGTTACCTTTCAACATCTTTGAAATACTTGCCATGAAGGCGATTTACTGATAGTGTCCTCATTCCCCATAAAATCAGATATGCTCTTAAGTGCCTTTGCTACCACCTTAAAAGAGATGCTTGTTTAGAGCATTAGCTAAGAATGTAGGAAACTATAAAGAAGCCCTAGAATAAAGGTGAAAAAAGATTTAAAGAAAAATGGACACTAGTCATAGAGAAGTAATTGTTTAGCAAGACTCAAGGAGAAAGTACTGAGGAAAGGGGAGCAATGGCTGAATTCAGTGGCAGTTCTCCCTCTGGTTGCATTTATACTAATTTCTTGGGTACAGTTTTGTACCCAAGCCCGTGCACATGCATTTAACTCTACTTTTAAGCTGCTAGCATGAACTGGAGTGTATTTTTGGCTCATGACAACCAGCATTTCTCTGAAAGTCACCCGTCTGGGCACACCTTGGCATTACTGTATGTGAGTTTGTCATCCTGCAGCCAGCCTACTTGGAAGAGGAAAGGGGAGTGAAAAATTGTAGACAAAATTGTAAAAGCAAGAGGGTAGGAAGAGTTACATCATACTAAATTTAATGGCCAGCAAATGATTCCTGGTGACTTCTATTCATTGGTGTAGTCAAAGAGTATTGGGTTTGATCCAATTAAATTTCCCTCTATCATGAATATTTCAGTGCATTTTTTCTAAGACAATATTTTAAGATTTGGTTTGGTTTTGTTATTTTTTAACATGTTCTGTTCAATGTTTTCCACAATTGTTAAATATATACCACCCTTAAAAAAAATGTTTTGTTTTTTTTTTTCAATGCACTCAGTTGATCAAAATTGTAAATTAAGCCAGAATATTCTTGGGCAGTTAGTAGAGATACACAGTCCTAAAATATACATTTATATGTCTATCAGGATGCTAAAGAGGAAACAATTATTTTATTAATACCTCATTGATCTCCGGCATACTGAAGAGGCTCAATTTGCCAGGCTATATGGTACAGCAATACACTTAATTATCCACGATAATTCACACTTGAAGGTTGAAGTATGCTTTAATAAAGCATTCAAATTAGTTACAGTTGATTTGTCTTTATTGAAATTGTATAAAATACTGCACATAATGTAGTGCGATTTCAGTCAATTAAAAATAATGAAATGTTAATGTAGCTGCTTAACCAGTGATTTTTCTCTTGATTGCTTTTGTATTTTAGCAGATCACTGGAATACTGCTTTAGAAAAACCCTTCTCACATGCCTTTTCATTATTTCATTAAACATGTTAACGTCTTGGAATCTTGCTTGAGTTAAAAAGGCAGCTGAAATAATGAGATTTTGCTACCATACAGCTTTATAGAGTAGTCAAATTTGATTACTATGTATATTGTTTATGGGAAGAAAGACCTTTCATTTACTTGTGAAGTACTGAAATTGTACAATTTGGACTTTGGGCTGCCTTAGAAGTAACCTAGGGTTTTAAGCTGCAGTTTACTATCTAGATTTATGTCTTTTGAATGTTATTTTAATGTCCTGTCTAGTTTCAGGTAGTAGGAATGAATGCCATATGGTAACTTAATAATTAGATTTTATAATGTTTTACATTGTACTGAGGTACCATGGACATAACTTCTGGCAAACATGGAACATTTCTGGAAAATAAGCCTGCCACTAAATTGAACACTTAGTCTATATTGAAGTCACTAGCCTAAAGTAAACATCTCAATTCCTTCTTATAATCAATGGATTCAGACAAGACTGCTCTTCTTTCTACTAGGTGAGCCATAGTCATACTCCTAATTCTGATGGTACTAGACCTTCAGACTGAGCATCAGGTGCTTCCTTACCTGATGGAATGGTTAATGATGCAGCAATGAAATATAAATGCTGCAGATAAAATTCCTTCTAAATGCCCAAATGCTAGGTGTACAAAAAGCTAGTCATCTGAGAACATGTTCATCAAGCCAGAAGAACAGACAATTCCTAGGTTCCATCCTGTCATTCCATTCTATCTCTCATTGCCAGGAACAGCCAAAGATACAGCCTTGTAGTAGATGTATAATTACCTCTGAAAGCTAAGATTAGTTGAGGCTAATTGCACTGTAAGATTTCACTCCTTTAGTACTTGTAATTTCTTCACCCTTGAATCCCTCTCATTGCAACAGACACTAAAAAAAATACACAGATCAATGCCTGTTAGTTACTATAAAAAATAGGAAAAATAGCTCTTTGGATTTTTCTTCTGCTCCTTATTCTTCATTTTTAAATCAAAAAAAATGTCATTTTATTTTTCTTGTTATCCACACACTATGCCTTCAGGGAGAAAGAAAAGCAAAATCTGCTGATATCTGTTACTAGCAAATGTGGATAATGACACTGCTGGAATGTCTGATGTCACGTTGATCTCCATGGAAGGCCATGTTTATGCTATTCTGCTATGCCTTTGTTCTAGGAAGTGCACGCTAAAAAATCTTTTGAAATTGATTTGATTTGTCCCAAATGTGAACTGATTTAGTAAAACATCTGTAAAGCATTTCCTTGCTCATTTCTAAATAGATTTAAGTAGGTTTTTCTTGTAAGCAAACAAATAATTTAGTGTGAATATTGGTTTTAAATTTCACCTATGCATACAGTATTTACTGAACTACAGCACAGCATCACATTCCTACTGGATGACCGAAAGTACAAATGCAACATATTTCCTGACATATTTTCTGCTTGAAAGTGGCAGCTGTAAAGTTGTAAAGCAAAGAAAAGAACAGACAGGTACTTCATTTAATGTCTGAAGTCTTTAAAGCTGTCTTACAGCACAGAATATGTTATTGACATTATAGTGTAATGGGCTTTTTAAGCTGATGTATTTCAGTGGAGGCTCAGGTATTTCAAGGGGCTCACAAAGTTTTAGACTAAGTTAAGATCTGACTCACTGGTTTCAAGTATTTTTTTTGTTTGTTTGTTTTGTGTTTTTTTTTTTTTTTCCTGCGTTACACCTTTTATAGATGTTTAGAGCTAAGAGTCTAAAATATCACCAAATATACAAGTGGTGGGTTTAGACTCTAATGTGGTACAAGCATAAAAATATACAATGTAGAACACAGCTACTGTAGACTAACCAGATTCAGTGGATGATTTACCTTACCCAGCTCTAGAAACCAGACTGAAGTGACTATACACATGCTAGTACAATCAGTCACGGAAGAGAAAAAGGTCTTTTACCTTACCTACAGCAGCGTGCTCCTCTCCATCTCCAGGGAGAAAGACTACACAGCTGTGCCTGCAAATTAAGACCTTCAGCCATGTGTCTATGTTCAGCTGCATAAATCTTGGCCATTGTATCCAAATCCTGATGGAGTTGTCAGTGCAAATATTATACTAGCTGCTAGTTCAGATTCCAAGCAACTCTGAAAGTGCCTGGGGGAAATTATGGGTATCTACATAGTTGGATTTATAAAATTGATGCATATGAGGTTGTGTTCTTTCAGCAGTCTATCAGGCATGTTCCTTGCAAACGACTTGTGATAAAGCAAAACAGATCCATTTCTTAAAAACAGACTGATTGAACAATAAAACTACAGAATTTTACTGCTCTGCATTCACCACATTGCAGAGCACCATAACCTGTAAAATACTAATGGCCTTCCACTTTTACCTCTGTAGCCTTCGTAACATTGCAGCCTGCCTTTCAGTTTATGACCTCAGGCCTCTGTGTCCAAAGACTGCTGAGTATAAATATCATTTACCCTCATACTTAAAAGGGTTCTCATTCTGTTTTGCACCTTCATTGGCTTGGAGGATTCTGAAAAGACTATCTATTATGTTGGGTTTTGCAGGAAACCATTGCCACATAGATTAGGCAACAAGTAGATATAGTAGGAAAAAAATAGTCATTCAGATAGCCTCTAAATATATATTTATATAAACTGATATATAAAATTAAATATATCACACAGAATTTCTAGATGTATGTTTGCTATCTGTTAGGGTTGTGGAAAAATATATAAATGCTTGATTTTAAATGATTTTTAAGTTTAAATGATGAGTTCTTCCTCTGGGAACTTTAAGAGGTGCCTCATTTACAGACATCTTAATGGCGAAGTTAACTGATTTAGACCACTTCCCCTCCACCAATTTTCTAGGAAAAAGTAAACACAGCTTCTTGAGTTTAAAGGAGAAAGAAGGATTTTTCAGGGCACAATTCTTATCATACATACCTGTTATTGCAGGCACCAGTGATGAGTCGATATTTATTAGCTAAGCAATTGTTTGGACATTTTGGAGGCAACATATAAGGCAGACATCCAGAAATATTAGCAATCCTACTGAGGAGATCAGCTGATAAAAGATCTGAAAGGAAGAACCCAGACAAGCAATTTGCTCTATTGGATATAGCTGCCACAGTAGAAAGGGCATTATTGTCAGCTGCAACTACAGCATTCTTTCTCTATTTCCTGGGAGAGAGCACTTAGTGAGAGGTGTTGCAAGAGGCTGCCTCAGGTACTTAGAGGAAGAGCTTGTTTCATTATCTGATGCATAGAGAATGAGAAGAAAGTAATTAGCAATAGCTGAGAACTGAAATTGACCTGCCCTTTTCTCTCTTCCTTTGACCTGCATTCTGCTTCCTTCTTTCCCTGTATTGCAGTCCTTCACTTGGTTGGTCCCCGTGCTTACAACAAAGGTGTAAAAAATGCCATTTGAAAGGATAAGTTTATACCAAGGACAAAAAATGTGGAACCAGAAAGATGCAGAAATTTAAACACAATGTAGCTGACTATAGAATTCAGTATTGAGTAGAAGAGGAGTTATAAGAGTTATAAGCTGGAATTTGGAAGCTAGGTAAAATCAGGTACTCCTGTACCAGTAAACAGCATGTCATTAATACAATTCAATTAATGCCATTAAGACAATTAATACAATTCAAGATGGGTCTCTCAGTGAGCATCTGATGATGAGGGACCAAGTCACACTGTTGTGAAAGCACCAGAGAGCTGGGACCCTCTCTCACTCCATGTATTTAAACACATGTATGGCCAATTGAAGGTGGACATACACATGAAACAGGAGTGAACTGGTCTACTGCAAGGTGTCCCTGAGGGAACAATCAGAGGGATTGGAACTGGGTGGTCTTTAAGGTCCTTTCCAACCCTGACTATTCTTCCTAAACTCATAGAACCCTTGACATTCAAACTGACTGTAATTATGACATGTTGAAAGAAGATGGTAAAGAAAATATATAACTTTTGCCCTTGTCTACCCACCAGCTACTGCATGTCACCCAGACCTACTTGTTCTGTCCATTCAACTCTGAACTAAGCTGCTTAGTTCATTAATCAAACAAAAAAAATTAAGCAAGAAAAGAAAAACAAAACAGAGCAAAAGAACCAGATTCAATTGCCAAATGAGCTCCAAAAATGTTCTCTGAGCAGTTAGAACCTGTACAAGGTAGGGGTGAGAACAGAGAGAGAAAAGGCTGTTAGACTGGCTACATAAATTGTCATTATGTACTAGTCACTCATTCAAAATTTGTGGATATAGCTGTATATATATTTGTGGATATAACTTCCATGTTAGTTCAGGTTTAAAATTATACTCAGTGCTCATCTCCCCATTATCTGGATTGCCTAGGCATTGACTCATATGTTTCTTTAAAGTCAATTTATTTCTTTAATTCAATTAAAACTTCTGTTGTGGCCCATAGACTGTACAATGGCTATCTGTGTTCCATTAACACTTTCCAGCTTTGAAAATTAACAAGTGTTTTGTGCACTTCTGCAGTTTAGAAATGTAATTTTTTTGAAATTGCACAGCACACGAATAAGTGTATTTCTGTGTGTCTGTGTATAAATACATGCACATGCATACTCATATTGATATAGATACATTTTTAGTTCTACAAATGTCCTATTAATTTAGCAAACTAGATGTTTCTGCATGGAAATAGAATAATAAAATAACTTTGGAGCTTTATATTTGTCTACAGAACTCTACTGCTGCCATATCTTGGAAAAAAAATAACATGCTGTAATACTACAACAGAACATTTCATGTGACAGAATTAAAATATGGGGAAAGAAAAGTCAATATTTCAGAATTTTTGAGCCTTCCAGACACCAAACAGACATCTTGAAATTCATCTCTAATTAATAGCAAGAATTTTACTTTTCTTAGACAATTATACAGCACTGAACTTTCTGGACTAGCTCTCTTTTTTTTCCCCATTTAAAATAAAAAAAACCCAAAGTGGAAATAAATGTGTAACAGCAATGCATTATAAAAATAGTTTTGGAAATAAGAGCGTATTTTCTTAAAAGACAGATATGCATAAGGCAATCAGTATCAAGAGGAAGTGTGTTTGAAAACACCAGGGCCATGGAGTGACAGAAGATCAAATACCAAACCCAAAGTACTGGGGAAGATTTCATTGTAAACAAGAAGCTTGCAACACTGAGGACATGCAAGCTGATTTACAGGCAATACAAATATACAGATGTGAGTTCACAGGATGCCTATAACGTGGTGCTGCTCTCCTCAACTATAGGAACACGGCACACTCCAGCAAAAAAAACCCCTAAACCAGTGACTATGTGAGGTGCTTCTAAGAACAAAAGAAAGCGCTTCCTGGCCCCAGGGCGTGTACTCCTGACAGAGGTAAAATAAAAGTGCAGTTAACCTAACTTTAACCTAAAACAGAGCATTCAAGAAACCAACAGGTGGCTTGCCAATGTCAATATACTGTATTTACCAGTTTGATGCAATGAACGTTTGTGTTTCTGGCAAACTTCTTGTTTCAGCACCTGAATTGACATTTCCATTCGTTCAGCTGCTTGGGAAATATCTTGACTCTCTTGTTCAGGAAATTTTGAGAAAGCCAGCAATAAGGTAGGGGTTGCTCTTCCACTTCCTTGGATCTTTCTATAATTAAGATAAAATACAGAAGGTTTTGCAATGTATAACTTTTTAAAACTTTTCATAGCTTTATTTGTCTCTGTTGGATATATTGCAAGTTAAAGTATATTTTGATTGAAGGGTACACTGGGAACGCAAAGAGGAAGACTACTTTGTGATCTTGTTCAGCAAGGAAAATTCTGAAAGTGAAAGCATCCTTCCATTGAACACACACAACTTGACAAGGATTAAGTTTGTGAGAAGCCTTTAGGACGAGACAGAAACTGTATGGAATGAACAGAGCTTAAAGTACTAAGTGGCTGGGAAGACCTTGTGCAGGATAGTGACAGTAGAGGCTCCCTATTTATTGTTTTGAATAGGCTTTGTTTTCATGTAACATTTAATACCAAAAACCATCTCAATCACTGAAGGTGGATTTGCAAATGCTTTAACACCTGGAAGTCAAGGAACCGGTCTACAGCTGTTTAGATGTTATCTGCAGTTTATGGTAGAGACATGTCTCATCAGAGACTGTCCAAGCCCCTGGCTCTGACCAGTTATATATGGAGTTTACTTTAGCAGGGCTTAATTAGACAGTTATAAGGCTGTATATTTTAGTTTACAGTCTGGCCTTACCTCTAACTTTAAGGAGTTCAGGTTTGATGAAATAACTTCTATAACATAAAGTTACCACATAAACATATCAAAACTCATTTTCCTGTGAGGGCAGTCAGACACTGTAACAGGTTGCCCAGAGCAGTGGTGGAGTCTCCATCACCAAAGGCATTCAAAGCCAAGATGGAAAAGATGGCTAGAGCAACCTGCTCTAGCTGATCCTGTTCTGAGCACAGCACTGGCCTAGGTGATCTCCAGATCTCTCTCAACTGTTCTATGGTTCACTGCAAGATTTTTTATTTTTTCTTAACTCAGCATGGGCTGTCTTGCCACTGCCCCTTTATTGGCAGAGGAGCTTTGAGAAAAGTGGATCTGAGAGAACTTCCTTTTTATCTGGAAGTCCCAAGTCCTAAACTGACTCCTACAACTTAGGAAAAACATTCCAGTCTATTCCATTTCTGGACATGGTCATAGGCTGCTGACATTCCTGAGGGCTTCTTTGCAACACAGATTAATTTGGATATGCAATTTTCACAAAAATGTTGTGCTGTCATATTCACTGAGGTTTGCTTAAAGCACAAGACAATTTTAAAATGGAAAAAAACCCCGGTTTTGACTTGGGTAAAGCAAACTGATACATTTCTGTTAAAAAAAAAAAAGAATTGAAACATGCTTGTATAAAAGGCATTAAGTAAGAAAATAACAAACAACTCCAAAGGCTTTTCTAGATGTTTAATCTATCCTTACTTGATCCAAAAGAGACTTAGCATGCTTATTTATTTCTTACAAAGAAACTAGTCCTTTTCTTTGAAGAGCAGAACAACTATGAAAAAGAACTATGTTGTACTTCAGCATCATGTTTTTTCAGGTCTTTAATAGATAATAAGGAATTTTGAGGACAATCTGGAGTATCAAAAGTACAGAATGGTGTCCCAATTAAAAGGAATAGAAAGTTGAGGTAACTAAATGCAAGAACTCAAGTTTAATATTTAAATATCTGCATGGACATAATATCAGTCCATCATTTAAAAAAAACTTGCCGAACAAACAGACAAACATGTCTATACAAATAAGCTAAATGAAAATATTTTTACAAATTATTTAGGAGGTAAGAATGAAAAATAACCCACAACCTAAAATAAACCCAAAACCTAACCCCAAAGCTGAACCACCATCACCTTTAAGGGTGTCAAATTATGAGGTATTTTCTTTCTTTAATCTCCCACGTTCTGTAAGATTATCACAGAAGTTATTAGTTTGCCACATTTCCTGCCCATTCTATACCCTGTCCTTATTCAATGTATGCAAGTTAATCCCTTCTAGTTCTTACCCACACTCCTAAAGATAAACACAATGTAAGTTGCAAACTGTCTCAATATTTAGTGATGCAGAAATAGCCTCCTAAAGCTAGTAGAAAGACCAATGATAGTGTCATTATTAGGAACATGAAATCAGTCATGAAGTGTATTTCATACATGTTTAAGGATACAAGTCCTAGTGTGGACCATGGTGTTTGGGCAGAAGCTTCTTTATGCTTGTCAGACTCTCAGTTACTGAGTCTCATTACAGATCATAATTTATAAAAAAACCCCAAACCCACCAAGCCCTAAAACAAATTCTCCAGATTATGAGCCATACTCTCAGCTTCAACTATTTTGTGTCTGAGATTTCTTTATGTCTTATATTAACACAGTCATAAAATACTTTGTTTAGAGATTTCTAGTTTGACTTAATGCCTTAGGTATGTGAAGGGAAGATGAAGCCAGGGTCTTTTCAGCAGTGCCCAGTGACAAGACCACAGTCAATGGGTATAAATTGAAATACAGAAGGTGGTGTCAGAACATCAGGAAACACTTTTTTACTGGGAGGGAGACTCAGCACTGGCACAGGTTGCCCAGAAAGATTGTGAAGTCTCTCCTTGGAGATACTTAGAAGCTGTGTGGACATGGTCCCGCACAACTGGCTCTAGGCAGCCCTGCTTGAGCAGGGACCTTGGACCTCCAGAGATCCCTTCTAACCTCACGCTACTGTAAAACTGCAATTTTTACAAAGGCTTTTAAAAGAAATCCAAAAATAGGACTACTGAGGACCAAAGCTCCTTGGAGTCTATATAGCCACATAAACAGTATTTCAAAGGAAGCTGAAGAGTCTGATGATTCATCTGGGGTAAGTTGTCTCAGGTTTATTCCTAATAAAATTTCAGTTCCTAATTGAAACTATCATCATTAAGCATTTATCTTTAGCATCTTTTAGCATTTACCATCTGTAAAATACTGAACAAATAATTGTCACAATATTCTGTGAGATAAACATCAGTATTCCCATTCAGTACATGAGACAGCAGAGCCACTGAGAAGTTAAGACTTGTGTTTTTAAATTTAAATCCCTCAGGATTGTCACCGATGTACTAACACTACAAAAGTGACCTCAGTCTCTACATAGGGAGTGGCCACAGTTCTTGACAAGTTCTGTCCTTGTAAATGGTCATCTTTCACAGAGCTTAGCAAAAGTGACTCATTTTCAAATCACAGGGATAAGTCCTTTAGGAAAATCTGTAGATTTTCACAGTAGAACTGTGATACTTGAACCCTGTGCAGCTTAGCTGATGTATTCCAAGTTCTGGAGAGAAATTAATTCTGTATAACATAGAAATCTAGTCAGAGCTATGCAAAAAGCGATTAAAAGATATCACTCTCAATGCATAACTCCAGCACAAAGAAGCTTTGTCTAAGTTGTTACCTACATACAGTTCAAGATAAATGTTTTATTTTTCCTTAATTGTTTTTGTATCATGAAAAATTGTTTTATGTGGAAGAGGAAATATGAAATACACTGTAACAGGCAGTAGGGTTTGGACAGTGATGTCGTAGGAGCTGTTTCCGTCCCACTCTGCATTGGAAAAACAAAAACTATGTTTAAAAATATGTAATATCTATAAAATTATATTTTTTGAGTCACATGTTAATGGAATGTGGTGTTCTATTTAGATCATAAATACATTCCTATTTATTTTCATGTTTCTTTTTTTTTTTTTTTACATTTTAAGAAAGCAGCTTATATGACGATAATGCACAGGTTATACTGGATCAGATGATCAGTGACTTAATCATAGAATCATTAAAAGGTTTAGGTTGGAATCACCTTAAAGATCATCTAGTTCGAAACCCCCTGCTATGGGAGGGACAGCTCCCACTAGATACGGTTGTTCAAAGGTAATGGGCGCGGTGACTCCATGAGTATATGTTTTCTCAAAGAAACTGAAATATGATATCAATATGAAACATGAAATATTATATTTTCTGTTATTAAAGATCTTTGTAGAATAGATTCTTCACTTCTTTTTTTACCTTTTCATTTCATAACGTGCAGCATAATCCACCAGACTAGAACCCTTCTGGATAGCCTTAGTAATGCAGTTATCTTCAATTTCTTCTCAACAGGGAAGAAAATTAAAAGAAAGATGAATGTATGAATCAATGTTGTATTTATCAAAATATTTGCAATTAGGAAATATAAACCTTTCTAATATTAAGGTTCAATTTTTCTGCTTAAAATCATTTCCTTATTTAAGTGTTCCTGAAATTAATGTTGTGGCTTCTGATCTTTCTGAAAGGTAAGGCAGAGGTAGTAAATCAATTCTTCCAGAATTTATAAGACTTGAAGAGTTAGATCTCCTTCCTGTTTCTTTAAGTATAAATCCAGTTATGGACATGTTACATCATACCAAACATAAAAGGTTCAGCTGAAACACGTTATGTTCTTCATATGCAATTATTCTCATTAGGTTTCATATGTATTTTTCATTAATTTGTCCTTGGATTGATTGGACAAATCTGAGCCTCCCTCACAGGTAATGTGGGCTGGTCTGAGACACATGAAGAATTGAAGTCTATATTGAAGCATAAGACCTTCTGGAACTAGACCAATGCATGAAAGTCCTATCCTCATTTATTCACCTATGTTTAATGGAAAGATATATGTGAACCTAATAATACTTCAGCTGTGCTATTTTGTATACTGCTGTCATGAAACTTGGCTTATTTCTCTTTTGTAGATGTAGCTTTATATTAAAATAGTCAGTCATGTTTAAAGTCTGGTGGTTTAATTTCTATCTGTATTTTGTAGGATGGCCCATTTTTTCTTAGAAAACAAGTAAT
This sequence comes from Campylorhamphus procurvoides, assembly GCA_013396655.1. Taxonomy (NCBI): domain Eukaryota; kingdom Metazoa; phylum Chordata; class Aves; order Passeriformes; family Dendrocolaptidae; genus Campylorhamphus; species Campylorhamphus procurvoides. Next base: position 63,864 of record WBMV01000957.1, on the reverse strand, counting down.
AAAAAATTATAATAATTTGTGTACATCATGTACAGTGTAATTTTAAGGGAACACATTTTATCTGTAGTCCATACTGTACTATTTCTGTGATCTATTTTTTGAATAGGGTGCTCAGCTCAAGGGAATACAATATGTGATGAGGAGTAATCTTTGCTAGGAAAAATTATACTCCACTCTTCTAGACATTTCATCATCTAAGTATAGCAGTAGTTATTTATCTTTTTCACCTATGCATGATAAAATATTCAGATGATTCATTTGATATTATCATTCAGATTTCTGTCATATCTGAAAATGTTTTTGAGTCTATGTTGCAAAATCAGTCTGATCTTTATAGGTCATACAATAAGTAATTATTTTAGAATTTAATATGGCATGTTTTTTACTTACTTTTAGGGAGTTTACCTTTGAGATATATAGTATGCTTAAAGCATTATGTGGTATTGATTCAGATTCTGATCTAAAAGAGAAGATCCACTTGCTATTTTTGAATGCCATTGTCTCTATTTGTTTTCTGCTGAGAAACAAGATTTTGGTACCAATAGAGTGTATTCATAAATGTGGTTCTTGCAGTAATAAACATTATTTTGTACTGTTCTCATCATACCAAAGGACACTTACTCTAAAAAGAATCGTATGCAGTTCTTCTATTCTATTTATTTACAGTCCATGTATTTTCACTTGTATCAGGGCCTTCCAGTACCTTAAGGGGGCATATAAAGAGAAGGGAGAGGGACTTCATATATGGGCAGATAGTGACAGGACAAGAGGCAATGATTATAAAGTGACTGAGGGCAGGTTTAGATTAGATGTGAGTAAGAAATCCTTTACTTAAAGGGATTTAGGAGAAAGTAAAGTTTGTAAATCCTGTTTCTTTACTATCTCTGCTCCAATTTCATGTAAAATCAGCCTCTGCAGATTTATTTTAAAATTCAATCCAGTATCTGCCTACATTTCTAGTTTACTAGATCTAATTGATTTAGATTGAGCAGATGCAAATAAAGCCGCTCTGATGTTAAAAATGACAAGATTATATTGTTTGAGCATAGGGAGTACCACAGTCTGAGATGCTCTGAAATCCACAGGGTGCCAGCAGCAAACAGACCCACAGGAGACATGCAGCCTTATGGGCCAGAAGGAGCATGCCAGGTGGGATTTCCTACGGGCCTCTAGCCCAGGATGATTAAAGGCAATGATTAGCAAATGGGGAAAGAAAAATATCAGTTGTGCTTGTCAACATGTCATCTGACATATGAACATCACTAAGAAAGTAAAAGCACTCCTAGCCAAAGAATAAGTGATTGAGATACATTGCACATACAAGGCTTTACTCTGTGAGCTTATGAAGCTGCATTTTAAAAGAAAACTCCCATAATTCTCACAGAAGCCAGAAAGTGTGTTTTGCACATACAAAGAGTTTAAGCTATACTGCCATTGCTATGCTGTCTGCAGTGCCAGTGTATTTTCAACAGGCAACAAAAGAAAAGAACAGGTCTTTATACTGTTACTTACCAAAGATGGTATCTTTGCCTATCTGAAGGAAAGAAAAGAAAACAGCTGTGAAGGCTATAGCTGCTGAAATTCCCAAAATAATGAAAACTTTCATCTACAAGAAAGAAGAGAAAACTGTTGACAAAATATATAGCTTCATCTTCTAATTATAAGCCATGTTATAGTTGTCTGCATAAGGCAAACTTTACTTTAAAATTAGATTAGTAGCCACATTTGACTATATTTTGGAAGTTCAAAGTAATTCTCCTTTTCTTTTTCCCTTCCTTGCTTATTCCTTTTCTTTTACATTTTGAGAAATTTCTAGCACAAGGAGACACATCACTTTGTTTTATAACATAATATGTCCTCACAATACCAGCAGCACTTAGTCTACATATTAGAAATTCATCAATATTTTACTACCATTCACATGATTTGAATGCAAATTAGTGATTGATCATGAAATGTCCAAATTAATAATACCATCAATCAGATCCCTCTATGTTTCTACCTATATAAAATTTTGGTATCAAAGCAGCACAACAGATATGCTCCCATGTCTCAGGTGAGCTGCATTCTCCATTTCAGTGCACTGGGTCTCTGGCAGTTATTACAACAGTGAAAATACATGAACTATCCAAGAGGAAACATTTTCACTTGCATCGACAGATCGACAGATTTAAAATATTTTTAGATCTATATTCTATCAACATTAAAAATAATAATAAAAAAGTAATGTCAAGTCTGAAAATTCAGGGAAAAAATATTGCCCATAGAAACTCAATGTGAGAACACCCCCTCCTTTTACATTTTATGAATTAATATGATTAATTTCTTGTAGAAAATGGCAAGCAAAAGTTTTATTGTCTGACCTTTTGTCTGCTGAGGAGATTATGTTCACCAGTTCTGTACTTTATCGACGGCAGTAACTGTTCTGAAATATGAAAGCCAAGTACTTTCCAGGGACTCAGCTTATGCTATCAGCTTTATGCACTGGTACTCTCTCAAGCTTTAACAGTGCAAATGATTTCAAAATCTTTTTGGCCACAGTATGTTCCCACAAAGCAGAAACTGACGTTAATACTTGACTTGTTTATTTTTTTCCTGCTAGGAACCAAGAGCTACTTATGTAGTCAGTTCTTATATCAGAGTTTCATATCTGAAAATAAGAAAAAATGCTCATATTAAATATAAACATAGATACATAGATATATATGTACTCATGTTACCCAGAAAAAAACTTCTGAGTATATTTTTCACTAGTACTTTTTGTCAAAGTATTTGAAAACAAAAGCAGTTTTGCATCCTATTTTATGCATTCCATCATTGGTACTTTACCAAAATGACCATTTTAGATTCAGATGATAACCCCCAGGTTGCCTGTCCACTTCCTTACAGCACTTTATTTTGCTTCTTTTTCTAGGTCGATTTATTTCACACATCTGAGCCTAGCTGTTTTTCTTTAGCTACACTTTTCAACCCTATTTCTTCTTCTAAAAACAGTAGTTTGACCTATAGAATCTAACTGACTGGGCTTTTTTCTATTTCCTATACAGGCAGAGAGATCAAAATCTGATCTGGAATCAGGATTTATTTAATTATTTAATTATTTAAGCATTTAATCTTTGCTGGTCTCGACAGGGACATCACAAGGTGGAGCCAAAGATCAGTGTTTCAATCTCTGCCATAAGTGATAAGTAGGAGTTGGATAGTAGGGAGCATCCTGGGGCTGTGGTATGTGGTGGTGAAAGAAAACCTAGGAGCATGTGAACTGACTGGAGGAGAAACTCCATGTTGTTCTTACAGCAGTTCACGAATACCATCCATAACCTGTTCACTGCAAAGATAAGTGGACATGGTTGAGAAGAAAGCAACAGAGCAAAAGGAAACAGACCTCTATTGGAAAAGTAGGGTTGTGTTCCTTGGCTGGGGGATTTAAGGTTGCAGACACAAAATCAAATTTGCAATACCTCTTCAAGCATATTCCAAATTGTAAATCTTTTAAGATTATGTTTCCTTACATAAGAAAGCATAAAGTAGATTGACTTCTCCCCAGACAGCAAAGCATTGAGAAAAGCAGTTCTATTCCAAACACCTAATAGAATAAGAAGCTCTCATCTACGTTCTTTCATATACTTCACAAGTACCACAGGTTTAATTTCTCAGAGATAAGAGGCTTTCTAAAAGTGAAAAACAGGTTTGATTTTCTTTGCAGTTTCACAGTCAAAAATCAAAGCTTCCCTGTTTGGTTCAAAAAGGGCATACCTACATCAAAGTTTGTTTGAATAAGGATCTCAACCTTTGGTTGTTGGTTGCAGTTGAAATATTTATCAACAATGGGCTTTATACGGTTACACGCAGTAAATTGGTCTTTGATGAAAAAAAAACTGAATGGCAACATTTATTTTGCATTTTTCTGATTTTAAGAGTATGAATGCTTAACTCCCCACTGAGCCACGAATATACTTTTAGTTAAAACGTGGGAAAGCTTAATTACACTGGACTGACACAGACAGACACATTTGTATTCCTGTTCTTACTGGAACTCATTCAGAATGCAGTTATTGAAATCTGCTGAAAGACAATTAAGAGGGTAAAATTTAGTGGTTTGGAAACAGCCTTTATTTTCTTAATCGAAGATTCGTATATTACCTATGTGTCAGTACAGAAAATTTTGATGAATATCTTGCTGAATGTACCCCCTTTGTCCCAGATTGTCTGTGAGCTGTCTACTTTATGCCATTCTTTCTGCAAAAAGGGTGTCAGACTTCTTTGCCCAACAATGAAACTGCACAGATAGTCTAACCATAGAGTATAAGGCCAGTATAAAACAGTCCTTATGCTAAACATCTCTTTTGAGAAAAGCAGCAGTGAACCTTAACAGTTAACCATATGAATGCTATTAAGCTTTAAATTAAGTGAACCAGTCAATTTGTTATATCCCTAAGATCTAAATCTGCACATGAAGAGCAGTACTGTATCTGTGCTATTAAAAGTTAAAGACTATAAAATAAATCTTTGAGTTGATGATAAAAGGAAAATTCTGTTTAAGGAAGTACCACAAAGCAATATAATTTCAGATTACTCACATATATGAATTTCTTCAGACCTGCTATGGTATTCAGAAAAATTAGTCCATAGTTAAAATATAATTGCAGCTGATGTTTGATACAGGAAACACACACAGATCTATAACCTCAGAACAACTTATGTTTGCACTGTAACAGCCTGCAGCCCTACCGGACTCTCCAGCATCATCAGTTCTTTCAAGCATTGCATTAGAATGAGAGACCTCCAACATATATCTGTGCAACTGCAGGAGGTACTTTTGATAGCAGATTACACAATTTTGTAGCATTTATGTGCAATCCTGGGCTCTAGCAAGGCATGAAGGACACTGTTAGTATGGATGTCTAAACTATAACAGAGAAATTAGTTTGTGATCTCTTCCGGCTTTTAAAGTCCTAAGAACACACTTGCAAGAGAAGAAGCAAAAAGGTCATATAACTGCACAATATTTCAACAGAAGCAATTTTGCTGAAGTTCCTGCTTAACAACACAAAAAACAGAAATAAGCCTCATTTTAATAAGATCAGCAAAATGTCACAAGTCAAAAAAAAAAAAAGAAAAGAAAAAGATGAAAATAAAGTACTTCATTAGAAGAGATCCCTGTAACTTTCATTGATACCATGACTTCTAGTTACTTTAAGCACTTTTTTCTAGAATTAATTTCATATTATTAGAAACTATCTTTTTCCTATTATTGTCTTTAGATAAAGACCTTGTGAAGGTCTCTCAAGCTAAAAATGGGATGAAGAGGGTGAATAAGTAATGATCATTCACTGTATCTGTGGGTCAGGTAGATTGAAAACAAACAAAAAAGGACAGCTATTTAGTCAACCCATATTTATATCATGAAACAGTTTGTACATATGGTAAAAAATGTCATATGACTCCATAGGAATGTCTAGACAATTTTAAGGAATAAAGATATATTAAGGCCTAGGAGATGCAAGATTTCCAACATGGACCCCTGAATCACAAATGAACTATGGTGGGAATTTCTTTTGCGTTTTCTTTTGCAGGCTTCTCTCAACACTAAATATTGGGGATTTTTTTTGTCAAATACGAAATACAATGCTAAATGGCTTTTAGGGCCAATTTTTATGCTTGATTTGTAGATTTTAAGTTTAACCTATCTGATATATGTAGCTGTCTTAAATTAAATTATAAATAATAAGTGAAAAATTATATTTACATATGGTGGTTGCATACCACCTATAGTAAGGAACAGTTCAGATATTATTCCAATCTTTTTACAGCGTATTTCTTGTTTTTGGAGTGGGAGCTACCTGTCTACATCTATCTATCTAATCTATCTATATCTATCTATCTAGCTAGCTAGCTAGCTATCTCATGCTCTGTGATTTAATTGATTCACATAATTAACAAATAACTAAAAAGATCAGGAATTGAACTATAACGGACCAGCAAATAATTAAATGGTTGGCTGTAGTAACAGCATCCAGATTAGCAGTAAGCACTATAAGCAAAGAAGGAAAGCAGGACTATGGACCTTTACTCCTGCAACAAGGAGAATTGAAGAAGGAATAAGCAGCTTGCTGATCTGGTAGAATGTGATGGCCTATAGCTGAATAAACTTTTTATCTGTCCAGATGACTCCATGCCTGTTTTCCTAAATGACATCCTTGTTCTCTAAAACAATATCTCTGCCTTTGTGGATTAGTTCTGGTCTTACTCTGAAAAAAAAAGGTTGTCCCAGGCTGGTGGAATGTATCTCATTCTTATCCTCTTATTCTTCTTATAGGCAACTCAGCAAGAGTACAAGGATATTGCCAGGTCATGTAGAGTGAAAATTAGGAGGTGAAAGCTCACCTAGAACTTAATCTGGCCGCTGCTGTGAAAGTCAATAAAAAGTGGTTTTATAAATACATTAGTGACAAAATGGTAGAAAGATACCAAGCATGATCTGTTATAACTTAGTAGAAAACAGAAATTGATTTAGTAAAATAAAAACAATGACCACATAATACAACTATGACAGACCAGTTCTGGTATTCTGCCTGCTGTGAATGACGCTCTCAGCAGGGTTAGTGACAAATCCACAAGAGAATTTAAGATTTCAGAAGAAAAACCGGGAGGTGCAAGTACTGACAGGAATTTACTGCCATACTCAAAGGACAGCAGATGGTCCTGTCCTCCCTTTGTAGTGAAATATCCTATGGCCATTTCCATTGTGGGAACAATGACACATGGATATCTCATTTCAGAAACTTCTTTGATAGCACCAAGAACTGGACCACTGTCTTTCACATCCTGCCTCCAAGGACCAACTTACTGTGAAAATCCAGGCAGTGACAACATGGTTTCATTTTGTACCCATCATCTGAAAGGAAAAAAAAAGTGGCATAGTCAAAGTGCTCAAGAAAATGTGGGGACACCTATAAAAGAGAAACAGGGAATCATGACTGGAGAGAGGATCTGCCCTGCAGTGATCCACACAAGTGCTTTATGCCATGAAGAATATTTTATGGCAGTTGTGTGTTCTCACTATCTGGGTCAGATGTTTTGCTGTGATAGCATTGGTACACACTATTCTGAAGAGCATTACTTTCTCTGCACTGTCCTAAACACCTGATACTTTTTTAGCCTCTATACCATTCCCAAGATGAGGCATTACAGATTTCAAAGTTGTGATGTGGACACAAACGTTGCAATACTTTGGAGAACAGCACTTGAATTCCTCCTCACACTCAAATGCTTTCTCCTGGTCAGCTTTAGTGAATTGCCTGGTAGGTTGCATTTTTCCATGTATGGCATAGACTTTCCAAATTTATTACTTAATTTTTAATTATTTGTTTTTATTAATTCAAAGATAAAGGTAATAGCAGATATTAACACAGTGGAAAATCATTTCAGAGGTGGAGTTATCAGTTTGGAGAAAGAGGTAGTAAAGGGTAACAAACATCCAGTGAAAAAATAGACTTCTATTCAGTAAATCAGTAATAAAAGAAAGACTCTCTCAAGGTGGCCACCAGCTCATTGGCTGGACTGTTCACTAGACACATCCTACATTATAAACACATTTTGTTAATTGAAAAACACATTTTAAGTCTAATGAGATACTCTTGAACTGTTTAATCCAAGTTCATATTCACTGAGGCAAATGAGTATGCTTCCAAATTAATTTCCAAATTTCCATTAGTCTGTCACAAATCAGGAAAGTAAATGATCTGAAGAAGTTAAATGAAACATTTTTCATGAGTGCTGATATTAAGAGGTCACACAGCCCTACTCTCTGGGACATTTAATATTCAAGTAAGCCTTACAACTGAGTAATAAAAACATCTTGGCTAGTTGACACCATGTCAAGGTTCCACAAATCTTGAGCTGTTGTTTTTAATGCCCTGATGGGTTTGAAGCATTCTGTAGCTAGATATTTTTTTAGAAAAGTCTCAGACTAAACAAACAAGAGATGCTACAGCTTTCTTATTTGTATGTTGAAACATCCAGATGCAAAAGGCACATAAGAATTGACAAGCATGCAGTATTAAATACTAATAAAAAGAACAAAACCCATCATATTTAAATGAGCATTAATAAGAATCAACACTTTGTAAAAAATAAGCAGAAGTTACCAAACAGCTGAAGGAACATGGAAGAGTATGTGTGTATATTCGTATGTACATATACGTATGTACATATATAAAATATATATATATACGTATGTATGTATATAAAAATATATGCAGATATTTAAATATATATATGAAATTAAACAGACACAACAAAAGAAGTAATTTTTCACTGAAGTCTTCATACTGGAATTGAGGCCAAATTAATAATAGATAACATGGTAGACTGAGAAATGCAACAAAATATTTTAATACAGTCAAATATATGGTGATGTCTTTGGAAATAAATTTTACAGATAATAAATACATGATAAGAGAATTTTGAGAAGCTGTGACTCAGGAGAAAGAAAAAGATATAAAGGAATCATTCATCACTGATTCTCAACAGACCTTTCAAGTTAATGCTCTGGCAAGAGAAATAATGCGTGTTCCTGAAATGAAAAAGGAGAAAAAAAAAGAGACCTCGTGTCAATGTATGGAATTGATAATGCTACTACAAGTTCATCTTTTCCACTTCTGAGGTCTGGGGACTATAAATAAGCTTTAACAGTGTGAGGCTTAAAGAAGTGAAGGTGCTTGATTTGGTGAGAAAATGCTGAAAACTGGAATTGGAAGTCATTGAGCATTTATACTTGTAAAAAGAAATGTAAAGAGAACAAGTTTTCATTTCTGCAAAAAAAGGTGTAAGAGAATGAGCTGTACTGTAATTAAACAACCTCGACCATGAAATAAAATTGCAAATAGCAAAAAGCCCAATTAAAAATTGTAAGAGGTTGCAAGGAAGAAAGAGAAGGAAAGCCTTTTGCACAGGGTCCTGACCCCTGGGCTTGCTTCAGTTCAGGGATTCTGTGTACAGTTCCCTTGGGTCCCAGTAGCCAGTACTGTCACACCTGCTCTGTGCGAGAAGGAGTGCAAATCCAAGAACGGACAGAAGGAATATGAACTTTGTGCCTTCTCTCATCTCTTTACTCCTCCTGCAGACTGGCGAGCAACACCTACATGCTGCCCCTCCCATCCTCCCCGGCCTGTGCTCCTGCCCATCTTCCCAATCCTGCTCTGCTGCAGGCAGCAAGGAGCTCTGCTTGGGCAGCCTCCCATCGATGACCACCTGTCTGGCTGATCTTTTAGCCACCAGCTTATTGCAGGGTATGTAATAGTGTCTAGGCAGTTAGTTATGGCTTGTCTGGGTTGAGATTTTGTCTGCCAGATCAATTTGTGCATATTGCTGTAAACCACTGGGACATTTTTGCATACAGCTGTAGGCACCACAGTTAGAAAATACCTATGTCAGTTTTCCCTAACAATGTATTCCTCATTTCTTCAGGTATGCAGTTATCCCTGATACACAAAGTAGCCCTTTCTTGGACAACAGTAAAAACCAAATCTGTGCACTACTCAGATCATTAGCATTTGGCAGTAGAATGATTTGCCTTCTGAGAGGATCACAGCTCCCATGAGAAATAATAAAATTTGCGCTAATGAGGAATAAACACTTGAGTGAAATGCCCTGAGAAGTGCTTTTGTAGCTGTAGCACACCCACCCCATGTGCTCCCAAAAGGAGCTCTAACCTTATTTTGTTGCAGTGCTGAATGCCCTCAAAATACATATCTATGTTACTGTAATACAGTGTTATTCATCCATACCATGACTGTACTCTGTAATTTTGCAGGATTTTGATACCCACCTCTTCTTTCTAGTTTCCAGCAAAGTCGTTAAGGATCAAAGAATTCCTCCTTCAAAAGGCATGCATGAAAGATATGGATTCCTTTCTCTGGTACAAAGTGCCAGTGCCATATGGTGGAGCTTGTATATAAACACTGGAACCTCTGGAAGGGAAATTTGCTTCTACAGAGTAAATTAAAGGTGCATGAAAAACTACAGATTTCATCTGTACTATTGGAGATCTCCAATTCAAACTGAGTGTAGTTACACTGCCTGTAACAAATAGCATTTGGCCCATGCCAATTCTTCAGCACACTATTGACTGACTGGCCTGGGGCAAAATCATATCAGATATAATTTTCACAAATTTAGCTTAAGGGTAATCATAACCCAGATCCCAACCATTTCCTGATACAGTTTCAATTGCTAATATCAAAGTAATGAAAAGGTCTTCATTAGGGAAGCAGTTTGGTTAAGAAAGGCTGCTCTCCAATGAATTTTTCAAAGTGATTGAATGTGGCCTGTGTGGAAGACAGAAGCATATCAGACTCTTCACTGTGTGATGGAATAGTCTCAATAACATGCCCAGGCTCTCCTGATGACCACTCTATAGGACAAAATGAATTTGCCAGAGGTCTAACAGGAGGACATGATTAATCAGTTTGGTGTGGGTATTCATCCATAAATAAGGACATACTGACAACAGGATCAGTAGAAGCTTTGGGATGTGACAAGTCTAATGCAATACCTTTGAAAGACCATGAATAAGAAATGCCTCCTCTCCCTGCAGAAATTATTAAGCAGATTCTGAAGCTGAGTGTATAACTCATACAGATGTGTTTATAATCTTCATATATAATTTAAAACCAAATATTATGACACCAGGTAGCTTTTCTTAATATATATAAATCTAAGACTGATGTCCATATTCTCTTCCCCCTGAGACACAGAGAAGTTAGATCCTGAACTTCTTTTCAGTTGCTGCCTAACTGTAGTATCACCTGAGTACCTGAATTTGCATTAATTAGAAGTCATCACATTTGTGTGCCTGTGGAACAGCTTAACTAGTCAGCAGTGCAACACCAACCCAAACAACCTGTGACCTGCGGGAGGCAATTCCCACGTTGTTTTTTTTCAAATCTGTCTGTAGCAGATGAAAACAGTGGACTGCCCCCTGCTGTCAACTATTTGGGCACAGGGAAGAGCTATTCAAGCACAGGGAAGGGCTATTCACACACAGGGAAAAGCAGAGGGGAGAAAAGAATGCAGATCTTGTGTTTCATGGACCTTTGGCCACAAAGGAGCCTTGACTGCTTTGAATTAACTGTCACCTCTTGAGATCTCATCTGAGACAAAGAACAGCTTAATTTGCCCAGGCAGTGGATATATCTGCCTTCTTACCAAGGTGATTTTTATGAAAGGTTGAATAAAAGTTGCTAAATACACCACTGCCATATCAACATTAGATCATCATCATTAGATCAATATGCTCAAAGATCCACTGCAGCATTAATTTAATATGAACAAAGTTCTTGCAGCAAGCACATCTTGTGAAATGTACTTCACTGTCAGAGAGAGAGATTAGCACCGGCTCGGATAGGCAGATAGAAGCAGGTTAGAATGAGGTACAAGGTGGCAGAAAGAGCAGGTGGCTCCTTTAAAGGGTGAACATGCAAAAGTGGCAACAACAAAGGGCAGAAAAAGACATAACTTTCCTGGAATTTTGCCTGTGCTAGTTGCAGTAATTATATGGCAGAACTAACCTGCTAGCAGCAATGTTTGTTTTCTGTACAACAGCTAGGCTGTGGTATACATAATTAGCGAACAGATGGCTAGAGTCCCACAGGGACCATAGTTTGTGACAACTTCTGCACTCCACCGCTTGCGCCATAACATTCTTTTTAAAATAGTACATGTGCCAGGTCTGGATAATGGTTTAACAGATGTTTCATCTTGGTTCCAGGACAGCAGATGCAGGAATGTTTCTCTGAGAGACAGGAGGGAGATGTGCAGGAAGATATAGATGTTCCAGTATGTACAACCTTGTACAGGTGTACATATGTTTCTTTAGTGCTCGGAATGCCAGGGACATATAGATTCAATGTGGGCATTCAGGAAAGAGAAGTGTTAAAGACAGTGAGCTCATTTCTTTCTATAAGAGCTCAATACTTTGTGGTTTATCCTATACAGTGAACTGACTGGTTTGCTCAGTTTTGGGTACTGAAGAATTTGGATCTGAGACATGAAGGCCAGATGCTGTTTTAAGAAGATGCTGGCATGTTGAACAGGCATGGGCAGAAGGTGCCTTAATAACATGGGCCCTCTTACAGAACTGTGAAATCTCCTCCATTAAAAGTATTAGTAGTAACATCCTATGTCTAATATTTTTTTCTTATTTAATTATCCCCTTTTGGTCAAGTACAATATGCTCAAGAACAAAATGCTCAGAGAAGTAAATAGTTAAGATGAAGTAGCAAAAGACAGTCAAGAGGCTTTGGTTATGCTTAGATACAATAACTGTGCAAAACCAAAGTTGTGGCCTCTCATTTAAACCTGCTTTATGCCTCAGCGTTAACCTGACCTGTGTGTGTGTATGTCTATATTCAGGCAGCTCAGCTCCTGTACCCTTTACAGACTGCTCTGAGTCTCTGCTTTTCCTCACTAATTTCTGATGAAATATCCAGTTATTTTCTCCTCTTTTATTTCCAGCAGTATTTTACTTTTATCTCATTTATCTCCTGAAGTTTCATCTTTCTTCGTGTTCCCCACATTGGCCAAAGTTCTGAGGTATGCCTGTCTCACCCTTTCCTTAAAATGAGTACACTTAATCGCTGAATGAGTTGGATAAGTGCACAAATTACAACAAAATAGCTTTGAAAATTGATAAGATTTAAATATTCTGGGTAAGACATTAAAATATGAGGCCATTCCCTTTTGAGGTCTTTCCAGCCTTGTTATTTTTCTCTTAATTTTGAGCAATTTTCTGATTGTAACAAATTATACCAACTTATCTGCATCGCCAGGAAATGTCTTACCTGGCAAACTATGCTTTGACCCAGCTCTATTCAGTGTTTTCCCTATCCCACCCACTCAGTGCAGCACACACCTCAGTATGCTCAGTATTAATGTCTGAGAGGGCGCACTCCTCTGATCCTCAGTCAAAGGTAGAGGATGCCATGAGCCACTTTTCCAGGCCAGGACACCTTCCCTACATCCGTTCCCTCTCTAACTTTTATATCCCTCATTTTTTGTCATGTATGTCCCTCTTTCTGATTTCACATTCCATTTCCAGTTCCAACTCCTGCTCATGTCCCCATCCTCATTTGCTCAGCCTTTGTCCCTCCCTCTCTCTCTCTCCCTCCCTCCCTCTATATTGCTTAATATTCTTTGTCTGTACCCTACTTCTTCTGTCCTGGCTCTCTTGTAATTGTCCCTAAACCATTCTCTTGATTTCCATTACAATTTTGTATCTAACAGGGAGGGACTTACATGCTTTAAAAACCTCTGAGCCGGGTAGGCAATAAGTATTTTATGCAATGGGACTTTCACAGATGGCAGAGGTACTGAACAAGTACTCTTAAGCTCTTCTTGCTCAACTTTTGACACCATCAAGTAAAGTTCCCCCTTTGGATGCACAAAAGCTGCACCTGAATCATTAAACATGGCTGCATATAAACAACAGAGTTCAGATCTCAGAAGAGAGAAAAGGAAGACCTCTTCAATTTGGGTTCTTAAAAATTAACCCACCCATTTCTCTGTCAATATTACCAGTCCCAGTTCATGGACTGCAGTGAAGACTGAGTACAACTTTGAATAACAACTCCTTTTTTTTTTTTCCTTTTTTTTTAAAGATCAGGAGGTATACAACTAACCAAGTCAGTATAAAAAATTGTAAGATGAAACACTAATATTTTAAAATTAGCCACTGTCTAAATATTTTTCTGCAGTTAAAAAAACCCCACATTTTTTCCCAATAACCAGGAATTTTCTTCTCTTTTGAGCTACATAATGAAGAAAATAATTCAGCTCTGTCATTCCAAGCATGAAGTAGAACAAACCACCTGAAATAGTTAATATAATTTAGTGCAAAGCAATTACATCTATTGCCATGAGAAGCACAATTTACTACCACAGGGCAGTGAAAAAGTCCAATATGTCATAATAAAAAGCACTTTAAGCGGCACATAAATGAGACCTTCCTCACATCTCTGCATATTTCTCTTTGGAAAGGGGACCAGAACTCAGGATTACACCTCCCCAGAAACGTGCCCTGCCTGCTGGGTTACCAAAGCTTGCACTTTCATCTGTGCTTACTCTCCCTCTCCAGCCTCCTCCCCTCCATAGTGGCACAACCTCAACAGAAAGACAAAAAGTGCTGCCATTCACATCTGCCTCTTGACATGATGGAGGCAACTACGGCATTGCACTCAGGGGCTCAGGCACATGCAAAGAGGAGTAGATGCTTTAGAGTACACAGCCCACCGACTGCTTGCCCTGCCCTTCTGTCCTGAGTGCCCTGCTGCTGCTCACAGGCTGGACACTGAATTAGACCTCTGCAGGGACTGCTGGACTTAGAATGCCACCCACAGCGCAGGCACACATTTACCCCTCAGGCCCAGTGCTAATTAACTGCTGTAGATCCTGCTGTAACAATCAGCCAGTTAAATAATGATGCAACTCTGCCTTTCCCCACCTGGAACTACATATTTTAATAGAAATTGCAACTGCCGTGCCATCTTGTGAGGGGACCGACTGCACTCTAACAGTGCACTATAGCACCAAGCCTTTCTGTGTATCAAGGAGCCTTCCTCCCAGCTGATCTCTGCCTACAAGGAACACACATGGAAATTTGAGGTATTAAGGATGTGTCAAGATTTACAGCCTTCAGATTTGTTGACTTATTCTGTGATTGCTTTTTCAATCTGTGCTTTAGTTTATTTGTCAAAGCCTCACTTGAGATACCCTTTTGTGATACTAGGACACATCTGGATGCAAAGGCTAAGAGGAGGAGTGACTGAAATGTGTTAACTACTTACAGGTTGTCTTTGATAACACTGTATTGTCATTATTTAAGATAATAAGCTCAGCTCCTTACAAGGACATTCTGATTTTATGTTTCAATTTAGAATTTATATTTTTCCTTCAGAATATATTCTCTTCTTCTTGAAATACCTGAAATACTGTTATTGCCTCTAGGAAAAAATTATTTCTAAAATCAACAGTGTTTATCAGTGGATTAACAATAGGAATATCATGTATATAGTGGTAAATGTGTTTCTTTCTTGGAGGCTAGATATACTAGAAGACTTTAAAAAAAAGAAAAACCCTAACATTTTAACAAAACTTTTCTGAAATCTTTTCTCCCAAAAATTTGCCCAGTAGGGTTTACTACCTAATATGCCACATTTTCCCTCTGTTAGCAAAGCACGGAACAAGTCTAGAAGAAATCTCAGACTCCACATCTATGAACTATGCACAGTTTTGAAGGCTGCAGGCACTTTGCTGTTTAGTACCTTTCAGTTCAGGATTTCAGCACTGATCTCTCACTGAAACAAATGTATACCAAGGTCATTATGTCTTCCAATAAATTTTAACTGGCTGCATTTAAACCATGGAAAATGCAAGTACTTCCAATTCCTTACTCCAGATTATAGACAAAGGCTAGACCCTGACCCTGCCTTGTCATACCTAGGACTGAAAACACTTGTTATGTCTCCATACCTTGATTTCCATGGCCAAAATTGATCTCGGTGACTGAAGGAAAATGCTGTGGCCAAGTCCTCTTGCTGGTTGATTGTGAAAAGGACTGTGGGCTGATCATGGATCACACCTTGACTTCCTCATAGCAACTAGATCAAGCCAACAATGATTCACTGAATGAAAGGGAAAATGTAACTAAGTCCTTTACTGTTCTAATTGAAACTGATTTTAGAAAGAAACCCACCAAAATCACTGATGATGAAATAGAAAACTCAAATAGCTTTTATCAAATACCTTATATTTATTTCACAAATGAGAAAAACCCCGCCACTGAGCAATAATTTATTCAAAAACATCTATACAAAATAACACTTTTTTTGATATACACTTTTACATTTTTAAAGTGCATCTCTTCATTGCTACAATATTCGATTTGTTAATTTACACTGTACATTCATAATTTATAAAAAAAATAATTGGTGAATATTTTTCCAGTTGGATGCTAATAACAGTGACAGGGAGCACATATTCCATTATAGAAATCACTTTTGAAGTGTGTACATATACAAACTATTCATATTCAGATTTAAAGACAATACTGTGACAATAGCAAGAGTATCACTATAAAGTGGAATTACAGTATATTGTATGATAATAGATTTTTGTTATAAAAGGTTCTTTAAAAGTGCAATATATATACACTCTGCCTTTATATTACTTCCTAGTTTAATTTTTACTACTTATTAAATCCCTTTCTGACTTCCTGAACTCGACAGATAAAATCACAGTAATTTTACACTATGCAAATCTACAATCATGCACAAGTCGCAAGGCTGCATTTCCAAAAAAAAAAAGAACAAAAGCAAAGCTACAGACAAAAAAATACTGCATTTCAGATGTCTTTTTTAACTTGCCAACTGAAATACTTAAAAGGTATAATAAAATATAATAAATACCATTTAGAGGTGAAACACAAAAAATTGTTGTTAATTTTACTTTGTTTGTTCCTTATAGGATTACCTGCAAGTAGTTCCCTAAAATAAGATGATCACATATATGGCCTCATTTTGTTGCATGATATTTTGGCCCTCAGTACAACCTTTCTCCAGAACACAAAGAAACCTGCAATATCCAAAAGCCCAAAGAACTTTAACAAACATTTAACTGCCACATGGCCAAGATGAACAACATTCAGACAGTCTCTATATGTCTGTAGAGAATTTTGATACCTAATTATATTTTGACTCTATTATGAACTGCTGAACTAATGCATTTTTAGGACAGATGTAGTGAAGTGTCAGGAAACATTAAGTAAGATATACTAAGATATACTGGCTGCAATAGAGTACACTAATCCAAATGCTTTTATCCTTAAAAATAGAAATTCTGAGTTTTTGTGGATTAGAGTTTTAAATCTGAAAATCTTGTGCTGATTACTTGATGTAGATCACTTTGATTTTTCTTCCCTGTGTCAGATACTTCAATATACTTGATCTTTCAAAACTTATGTCAATTATTGAAGGAAATATCATCTTTCCCTTTCAATAAAGAAAGATTTACATGGTTTAAATAATAGCAAAGGTAATTAGAGGGGGAAATCTGAGTATTAATGTTACCACTGATGATTTAAACCTAGAGCCCTGAGTTCTGACAATGCCCAGTGACTTTCAAAGAGATGTTGCAAAGTGGCTTAAAACATTTCCTATGAAGTATCCACGTATCTTTTTCTACTTTGGATGAAAAGAAAAAGACACAAAAAAGAATATCTGAAATCTATACTTTTTTTGCAATGAACAACAGCACACAGGAGTCAGCATTAGCTGCATTATGGGTTGCTAATCACAATGGGAACAAACTCTAGGCATCACTGTTGGTGTTAAACATACACTGGAGAAAACCAATAATTTTATTAAAAATCATTGCACTACACCTCCATAATATATTCTTGCAAGTTTTAACAAGAAGTGGCAATTGCCTTTCACTTTGCAAACGAGACTGCATGACGGATGGGAGGAGAAGTAATGCCTCTGTATTTTAAACATCATTTTGGGATGGAAATTCTCACATATGTAGTGAGTAGGTCAGCAACTAATGGTCCTTGCCACCCACAGTTGACAAACTGTGGTATTTAAGATAGAAATTACTGGAAATACTGGTATAAAATTACATGTGGGAATGCTATTAATATAAATTTCAAGGACATGTAACAGTTTTCTCAAATAAGAAGTCAAGTAGCTTTCTCTTCACTTACCACTTGCACAAAGAATAATGTCTTGTCTCCATTTTTCTATGGCTAAGTGAATCCTGAGAACATTCTGAGAACTTTAATTCCCCTTAATTCGAAATAATGAATGATTTATGGAATGTTATCTTTACCAACCTAACCCATTAATCATGTTTCTGTTGAAATAGGACTAGTACTTGACTAATATACTACAAAATATGTCAAAATACTTGAATTAAAATTAGGCCCTCCAATCTCAATTCATAATTTTTTTTAATTTATTTTCCAGTGGATATAACATGAAATACAGATCTGAACATCTAACACCATAAATTGCAATATTTTTTTAAAAATAATCATGGCTTATATAAAAAAATATTCAATTTTTTCATATAATGGAATAAAGATAATGCAATAAGCATAAATAATCAATCATTTATGTACACCTTGCAGTGCTATGGCAATGTAAAATTTTGAATAACTGACATCTTGTATAGTCAATATAGTAAGATATCGTAAAATACCAAATGGGGCTAAACTCCTATCTCCATCTGTCTGTGAGAGATGTAAAAACTCCCAAGTACGGGTTGGAAATAAGAAATTTTGATTAAATTGATTAACAGAACATAACATTTGATTTCCAGAGGCGCTGGACGAGATTTGAAAATCCCCAGCAACACAAGAATGTTGGTGTAGGTAAAAAAATGCAGTAACTGGCAGAAATATGTCTAGTGAACAGGCACCTGCTGTGGGAACTGCAAACACAAAGGAACAAGCTGAGCAAATTTTCAGTGACCAGCAGTGATTTGACCTCTTGGAAAATGGAATTTCATTCTCTGAGAAAATGTTTTTAATGTCATGCAAAAAGGATGATTAACATCGTAATCTGGGGGACAAGGCAGTGAGTTATACATTTGCACTTCAAAAAGAGATACAGAAAGTCCTTGCATTTTCAAAATCACTCACTAGCACAAAAAGTTAAAAAAACACCCTAAAAGCCAAGATTTCACTTGCATCACTTAGGACCACTGTTTCATAACAATTGAGCAATGTTTCTGCTCATGCTGTGCTAGGAATTGTTGAATAATTCTCTTTTCCTTCTCTTCATGTTTGTAACCATGTACACTGCCTACTCTAGTCTGTGTAACAGCTTCTCAGGACTCGGCATATTCCCAAGCATCTGGTTCCATGCCGTTCCAGTGGAGCTCATTAATTTGCTTTCTTTTTTTTTTTTTTTGTGTTTACATCCCAAGTTTTCATTTGAGAGAGTGCTTTTGCAGTTTAAATATATTTTTTCCAACAACTGAATTAATATTTAAAATTTCGTCTAAGTATCAGTGGTCTAACTGTTTATAGAGCAGAGCATGCAGTCCTGCCCTTTATTTCAAACACCGCACACAGCTATGACATCAAGCAAATGATTCAACAGCAGTAAGTAGGCCATGTATAAAAGGTGGTTAGAAGTACTTATATGCAGAGCTTTGTGTTCTACAGACAATAGCCTTGGGAATGCAGTTATCTCATTTACAAGATGGTTTTTACATGTTTTGTTTTCCTGACTGTAAACACGTATTGTATCACAACTATTGTTTTCTCAAAAAAAAAAAAGTAAATACTAAATACTTGAAACTAAATGACAAGTCATTTCAGTAGACTTGTCTCTTATTATATACTTTAAATTAGCCCACTGTTGCCTTTACAAGGTGAACAAGAGACAACTGCACAAAATCTATGCAGTGAATTAACCCAACTCGAAGTCTTTATTGTGAGCAGGCACCGTTTTCAAAGTGGAGGAAACAGTCGCGGGTGCTGTGACCATCAAGGTGGTGAACAAGATGAGGAAGCACAGTTAAAATCATGGAGTAATATGGAACTATGATGATCATGGATCACAAAGAGAAAGAGAAAATTCAGACACCTCTAATTTTCAGTACTTCCTGACAGTGAATTCGCTTCTGCCCTGATATGCGGTATGGGAATTTTTAATGAAAAGAGGGTATTTCTCCATTTCTGACAAGTCACCTCTTAAGCTCTGCTGTTATTAAAACAGAAGAACTTGGAAACATCTTTATAATCCAGGGCTTGTTTCTGAAACAAAGTGTGGTGTCAGGAAAACTGACAGGCTGAGAATTCCCCAAGTGCTGGATCCCGGAGCCTCAAGTCTCTGCCATTGGACTTGGTCAGATTGACTGTTGGTTGGGAGGAATTGATAGATGCACAACAGTTGTGCTGGGATGCATGGAAATCTACTTTGTTAATTAATCCCAGTAAATACTTTTCCAAATTCAGCTTATAATTCATGTTGGGGTATCAGAAAAACTTTTGTTTGTGGAGGCAAATAATAGATGTTTGCCTTTTAAGATTCACCCTCCTTTTCCCTGTAACAGTTGAGAATCATATTTTTGTTTTACCCTGTGTGTGTAGAAGACAGGCAGAGGCCACGCTTACCAGCACCTTTAACCTGTTTGTAATCCCTTTTGACTAACTCATAGAGGCTTGGGGGAATGTAGAAAAGACTAAAAAACTGCGCTAAGTGAAAGTGGATTCTTTTTCCCCTTAAAGACAGCTTTTCATAGAACTGTGGAAGTAATTTTGGTTGAAAAAGAATATTTGCCCCATTTTTGATTCAAGGAAGGAAAGCATTTTTCTTCTGGGTATAAACATAAAACTGTTTCTCACTCTTAAAAATCTGAGACAAAATGCATATAAGAAATGGTGGATCTTTTCTTTCTGACCTAGTGGCATAGGAAATGTGCAGGTTGCTGCGCTTCCAGGAGTAAGCAGTGATGGCCCTGGATAACACCACAAAGGAGTCAGGCATGCATTTAAAACCAGAAACATTAAGCAATGATGTAGCTGAAGAGGCAGATCCTCTGTATGACCTCTCACATTTGACAGTATTACAGTTTAAAGTATCACTTTCCTACACTGCATAGCTATGTTGCCATGGGTACAAAATAAATGGCTTAGTTTGATATGATTAGAAATTATGAGAATTTAAAAACATAAAGATGGCTTTTAATAGACTTTTCAAGTTCATCAAGTGTGCTTATTTTCTTCTAGTCATAATGCAATTACCTACTTGCTGCCATCACACTAAAAATATTTTGCAGAAAATTTCTTATATTTTTAATTTAATTTTAAACCCACCACTGAAGCACTCTTCTAGTGAGGCTAATCTATTTGACCTGAGAAGTCAAAGGATAGATACACAGATAAAGAACCATAAGTATTCAAGCTATTACAGCTTAATGATGACTTCCACTCATCAACTGAGGCAGAGCAATCATCTATACACAAACTCCCAGATGGCTTCAGTTATTAACTAAGCAAACAACTGTGAAAGTCTAGGAATTCAAAGTGAGCGCCTATAGTGAGTAGATGGTTGCAAACTTATACGTACTACTAAAACAGCTAGATCTGTTTCCCACAGCAAGAGGGAAGCTGATTATAGAATTCTGTTTCTCGAGCTGTCTGTGAAGGAACTCTTAAGGACATTTAACAGCTTGGTTTGTCACTGTTCTAGATTGTCACTAACTAGAGTTCACAGTGGAACTCTAGTTTTATCCATATCTAAGGAAGGCCTTGCTTCTCCAGCCTGATCTCCTATGACAAAGTGACCCACTTAGTATATGAGGAAAATGCTGTGAATATTATCTAGATTTCAGTAAAGTATTTGGCACCATCTCCAAGAGCATCCTCCTGGACAGAGGATATAGGTAAAAAACTAGCTGGATGGCTGGTCCCAAAGAGTTTTGGTGAATGGAGCTAAATCCAGTTGGCAGCTCTTCACTAGTAGTGTTCCCCAGGGCTCAGTTTTGGGGTTGGTCCTGTTTAACATTACTGATGATCTGGACATAGGGATTGAGCGAACCCTCAGTAAATTTGCTGATGACAACAAGTTGGGTGGGAATGTTTATCTGCTGGAGGGTAGGAAGGTTCTACACAGACACCTTGACAGACTTGACCAGTGGGCTGAGGACAACTCCATGAGGTTCAATAAGGTGAAGTGCCAGGTCCTGCACTTTGATCACAACAACCCCATGCAGTGCTACAGGCTGGGGA
The DNA here is from genome assembly GCA_013396655.1 of Campylorhamphus procurvoides. NCBI lineage: Eukaryota > Metazoa > Chordata > Aves > Passeriformes > Dendrocolaptidae > Campylorhamphus > Campylorhamphus procurvoides. The sequence continues at coordinate 42,065 of WBMV01000957.1, read as the reverse complement.
GAAGTGACTGGAAAGCTGTTCAACAGAAAAGGACCTGGGTGTGCTGGTTGAACATTAGCCAGCTGTGTGCCCAGGTGGCCAAGGAGGCCAGTGGCCTCTTGACCTGAATCAAGAATACTGTAATCAGCAGGACTAAGGAAGTGATTGTCCCCCTGTACTCAGCACTGGTGAAGCTGCACCTTGAGTACTTCAGTTTTGGGACCTTCACTTTAAAAAGGACATTGAGGTGCTGCAGCATGTCCAGTGAAGGGCAACAAGGCTGGTGAAGTGTCTAGAAAACATGTCTTATGAGGAATGGCTGAGGGAGCTGGGTTTATTTAGCCTCAAGAAGGGGAAACTCAGGAGGGACCTTATTATTCTCCCTGAAAAAAGGTTGTAGGTGAGGTGAGGCTGGTCTCGTCTATGATGTGCAGTGAGAGGACAGGAGGAAATGGCCTTAAGGCTGAGACAGGGAAGATTCAGATTAGACATTAGAAAAAAATTTCACTGTTAGGGTGGCCAGGCATTGGAATAGGCTGCCCAGGGAGGTAGTGGAGTCACTGTCTTTGGAGGTATTAAAGAGACATCTGGATCTGGTGTTGGGTGATGTAGTTTCATGGTTTAGGGGTTACAGTGGCAGTGCTGGGTAAATGCCTAGACTGAATGCTCTTGAAGATTTCTTCCAAACTTGATGACTCTATGATTTCATGATTCTACCTTATCATGGTTTAAGTTACATATAGTTTTTGTGGGTGTTTAAAATACATCGTCTGCTTGTTCTTTAGCTGGAGATTGTTCTGTCATAGAAAATCCTGCAGGCAGTCTGCAAACATATTGTAAGTAGCGACCAGTGAATGGTGCTATAGTTTGGCTTTTAGAATTGTGGTATATTGTGCTTTAAAATGGTAGAGATGAGATCCATCTACAAAAAAAAAATTTTGAAGAGTTGAATCACTCTGGGAAATTCCTTCTTATGTATTTGATATTGGTCTCTAAGGTGGTGCAAAACTTATTCTGACACAAATTGGTACTTTTTATGTTCCTATAGTTCGGAAAACATCTTAATGTAAAAACCCCACATATTCTTGATACCAAGATATTTCCTCTTTTCTATGCCATAGAAATGTTCCTAGTTTTTGCAATGTTTAGTGAAACACCCATTTCCTTGGTTTCAATTTTATTTGGAATTCAAATAATTAAAGTAGATCTGCACACAGTTCTGGCAATTTCCAGACTGGTGTTGAAGAATAGTGAACACTGACCTGCCCTATGTACATACTTGTGGGGTTATTTAATACGGTTTGAATTCTTAACTTTTGATTTTGGAGGGGACATTTTCATGCCACAGAGACATAATTCTGAGTGTGCTTTGAATGTCAAAATTAGAAAGGAATGTGAGAAAAACAAGAATAAGATGGAGCACACAACTAAAAAACCCAAATCTTAACTTTCTTCTCACTTTTGGTAAAAAAAAAAAAGAAGAAAGAAAAAACAACATCAATTAAGCAAATTATTGGAGAGCAACTACAGAGATTTTTCAGGCAATTGAATTTTTTCCAACCAAGAGATGAGAATTTACCTGGAAGAGAATGAAATTTGATTGATTTTTTGAAGACCTATGACAAATGAACACAACATATAATGTTTCAGAAAAATGACCTCGAAATAATGAAAGTTGTATGATAAATCTAAGAGTAGTGTATATTGCAGATTAAGATGCACCAACAAAACTGAAGCAATTAATTAGCAAGAATTAGGCAAAAAATTGGACCCACTATTACACACAGTTTAACATACAGGCACTTACAACCTGTTGGGAAAGTAGTGTAGCTGTGAATGGTAAAGAATATACTGTGCTTATTAAAAAGTATATTGAAAATAATTTTTTAAAAATACCACCTGTATTTTGCCTACTTGCTTGTATTCTTACCAAACAAAATATCAGTCATGTCAGACTAGAATATTTTCTTTGAAGATAGGGGAGCTAAGCAATTCTGCCTGCAAAGAACCACTTGATAATTGGCAAAACCAATAAAGGAAAAAGATCCAGAAAACCTTGGTAAAATAATAAGAGAGCATGGCATATAAATAGATTTACTACTGATGAAAAGGCATTTATTGTTGAGGGATATATACTAACTAGCATGGCAAAAGGTGTACTGCGCTGCTGCGGGTAGGAGAACACACCAGACAAGACTGAAATATGGTGCAAGATTTTCCAAGAGGAAACTCAATGATTAGACAAACTTTGTTTTTATCCTTTTCATATGAGCATTCAGAAACTGATTTTTGAGGTAATTTCCTGATTGCAATTGCAGAGCTTTCTCCACAGGATATAAAACAGTGCATGAGAAACTTCTTAAGAGATTTAATTAAAAAAATATTGAGAGAATGGAAATGGTTAATGTGGCAAAAAAGGCATTAGAAGCTCAGTTTTATAGCATTAGGGTGATAAATATTGTAATGAAATAAAAAAATCGAAGAGTATTTTGAGATCTTAGTAAAACTCTAACAAAATAGAGTGCAAAGGAAAATAAAAAGCAAATAAAATCAGAGAGATTATTAGCAGGACTGGGAAGAAAAGAAAGACTGGGAGCACTGTGTAAGTGACTGGGAACTCAGAATCTGGTGATGTCATAACAGCATTCTCACCTGCAATATGGAGCGAGTTAACTGAATCTCCTCAGTGCCTTGATCCAAACAAAGGTGAAGGGCAAATTAAATATAATTTTCGTTATGAATATAATTAATTTTTCTTTCATCTTGCCCATAACCTGGTGAAGGGGAGAAATAAATTTCTAATAATACTAAAAATGCTGATAAAACTAAAATTGGCTGGCACAAAGAACTGAAGCCCAGAAATGTATTTGACATTCAAACCTGCAGCTGTTTGGCTGGTTACTGTTCCCTACTTCTCTCTGACTGCATACATTTCCCCATTTGAGTTCTGTGAAAGTACCAATATATCTCAAACACCATGATGCAATATGTGCTAGTAAGTTCTGGGGCTTTTGTGGAAGTGACTCTGCTTTTAGTAGCAGGCAAAACTACTAGCTTTACTTCAAAAATTCTTCAAAGTATTGAAGACAGAGTACAAGACAAATGCAAATCATAGCACTTCTCCAAGTCTTAGTGGGAAACATTTAAGAAACATTTTTTTTTCCAGTTTTATCCAACAATAAAATAATCTGACTAAACACACCAGTTCAATAAAGGATTTCTACTTTAAAACACAGGGAAAGTTTTATCCCTAAAACCAATTAAATATTCATATTCACTCAGCCATGGAATACTTGTCCATCTTCTGTGGAAAAAGAAAACTGTGAGCTAATTATGTGCTCTGCTTATGGATGTTGTAGGGCAGTAATTTAGCGCGGTTCTGAATGTTAATTGAACAAAGTGCTTAAAGACACAGTAGAATGTCTCTAATAATTTTTTTATGAGTAGCTCAAGGTTCCAAGAGTCAGTGCATCCCCTGGGATGTACAACTCATCCATGAATTAGTACAATTTCTACAGCCTCATTTTATAAATATTTTCTACTAAGCACTAGGTAGTAACTGCTAGCTGGAAAAAACAGGCTAAGCCTTTTTGTTCCCTCCCCTCTGCCTGTTAAAGGGGATGACAGAGTTCTGATTTAAACTCCATTCACCTCAGGATTCTTTTATTTTATTATCATAATCCTGCAACATTGCTCATGATTGCTACTTTTTATTGTATTGGTATATAAATCTGACACTAATGCTATCTATAGAAAATTGAGCTGTCAAAAAAAACCTATATGGTAGTACAGGAAAATTTACATTTTTCACTGGAGAAAGATGCCTTCTCAGAATGTGATTCAATCCACTGGTCTTAGGCATCTATTGAGGGAAGGAGTAAAGCACTCCCTGAAACTGCTGGTCTTTTTTCACCAATATGGAGTTGAGACTAGATGATTAACACAGGCCAGACACCTAATTTCTATGTTAATTCATTAAGAAGCATTGAGTATGGCATTTCCATCACAGGTGAGAATTTAAAAACATTTAAAAAACTAGCAGCTACTTAACCTAGAAATATAATAGAAAGAATGTTCCAAGAATAATTTGTAACTAGGAAAGAAAAATAAAGTTCTTCTTATATTTAATTTCCTTTCCCTGCTTGGTTGTCTCTCCATTCCTAGAGATCTATGCAGCTGAAATACTTTGGCCACTCACAGCTACTGATGTGTAGACTTGTACAATAAATAATCCTTTTGCACTGAATAAAAAGAGTTGATACATTTAAACTAGAGGTTGTAATACCTGCATAACTGCAACTTGTACAGGGCACAATGGGAGCCATTCCTAATAAAAGATTACAACTTTAAGCCCAAATAGTTTTGAGTTTGATTCCTTACTGAAAAGTCAGCAGTTTTTTCAGTAGGAATAAATCCTTTAACTGACAATGTAGGCAGCTTGCACCAAGGGAATATTGGAAGAGAAAAGCATTTTTATCCCCCTGTGTATTATTTAAAATTCTCTATCTTTTTTTTTTCAGGTTAAGTCCTGTTAAGTCATTGGGACTTAAAACAGTGGTGGATTTTGGTGATTGTCCATGGAATTTGATAACTTCAAATTTCCTGAAAATACATTACTTGACGATTTTTCCTGTTGAACCAGGTTAAAATACATCTTCAATTTCATCTTACATGCCACACAAATCCCTTTGGTACTTCTTAATAAATTTACTACATGGTAATTTAATTCACATAAAATAATTGCTTCTCTACATGTTTCAACACATTACCTAAACATTTTTGAACCATAGGTTAAGAAACAAAACAGGAGTACATTATATATTTTACATTTCTTCTTAGCAGTCTTTCCCCATCCAGCATCCATGACTTTGAATGGCAATTCAAAGTAAGAGAATTACATTGAAAGGTGAATTTCCAAGAGTGATAGGTAATTTTAGCTTGCATACCAAAGTCAAGAAGGTTTTTAATATTGCCATTTGTCCATCTGTCCATTCCTTCCCTGCTTTCATTTTTTCTGCTGCTTTGTTTCAATTCCCATGCATTGGAAAGAGGGACAGAAATTACCACTTTGCCTCTCACGAGAGCATGGAAGAAAGTGCTTCCTTCCTAACATTTATCCTCTCTTTCCTCAAAGTCTTACTGGAGGTCACAGGATAACTATATTAAATGAAAAATCAACCAGAGCAGTAAACAAAAAGCAGAAAAATTGCACTGCCATTATCCACACCTCACTCAGAACACTGTGATGGAGGAGATACTCTGAAGTGTTATAAAATACTGACAGTATTTTGGCAGAAGCATTTATGGAGATGCACTTAAAAAGAAATTCAGGCATTTTTAAATACTGCTTACATCACCACAAAGATCAGACTGCACATTAAAAGTTTTGTGGGAAAGGCATGCCTTGTCGCAAGTTATGAATTAATGTAGTTCAGATATAAAACAGGATTTTAGATTTATGGTTGCAAAGTTTGTCAGAGCTTAGCTCTCCTCCCCCAGAAAATTATTATTTAAGCTTCAGGCCTACTGGCTCAAGGGTGGGAATCACTTTGAAATACTTTTTCTAAGATACTAAGATCCTGAGCTTAGAAAAATTCAGTCAGATTTCCACAACTTGAGCTTTGGATCCGCACAGACTCAATATTATAATTCTGTGCTTTATGATTAGAGGGAAAATTTATTAAATAATATAGGTCAGATTAAGTCAGTGAGACCCTTTAGCAACATCTAAATTTACAGCTGAAATTGTCAGGGCCTGCTTCCTATCCCTGAGGCCATCTGGCAGAGCCTGGCCACATCTCTTCTGTTAAATGTTCTGCTGTTTTCGACAGGGTAGCACAATCTAGCCATGCACTGAGAACAGAGATGAGCTGACTTTAGCTGGATTGTGCACAGGATTTTTTCTGCAGATTTTAATCACCATAGAGCAAAAAACCTGCAAGGAGTTATTTTAACAAATCATCAGTATCATTCAAGTCCAGTGCCTAAGTCCATGCTGTACTGCTCCTTAATTTGTAAGTCACTAAAGTCCTTCCTCTGATTTAAATTGACAGAACTACTCATTTGCTCAAAACCATGTTTGTAGATGGGATTATTTTTAGCCATTTAATCAAGTTTTCAGTTTAAATAAAGGCATAAAGATAACCTGGACTTACAGAGATTATTCTTTTTACTAATTTCTAATCACAAGTGGATATCTTGATTTTGTGATGGTGTCTAATTTTCTAACTCTATGTTTGTATGCTTCTTCCCCCAGTCTGTAATTAAGGTACTGCTGTAGCAAAGGCCTTTCTCCTCCTACCCCTTTTTCAATTCTGGTCCCCCTTTGCTTCCCTAGAAAAAATAAAGGAAACTTGTACACAAAGGCATAGTGAGGTAGTAAGACGAAAGCTTAGTCCAGTATGCAACAAAGTATATTAAAATTTGTTTAGTGTTCTGAGGAGCAATTAAATATCTGATATTCCAGCTGCCCAGTCACCATAAAGCAACTGTCCCCTGCCTCGGCATGTGATTCCTGAGGGGTGACTGTGGAAGGCACCTACCCAGTAACAGAAATATTTTCCATTTGTGAATCCTACTGTTTCGCTACTTTGACACCTTTAGTGAGATGAAAAGTGGTGCAAATATTCAAAACTTTGACAGGAAAAATATATGCATGTTACATGATGCACACTCTGAAGGCAATCACAAAATAATATGCTTTAGTGACAATTGAAAATTTGACAAATGAACATAAGCAACCAAACAAATTGGAAGCACAACATTTTCACATATGAAGTCTTTGACAAAGAAATGCAAGGTCCTATGCAAATTCTACACAGCCTATGTAACAGCTGAGTAACTAGCAGACCATCAGCTTTTCCCAGGCTCTGGCAGCTTGCTCAGAAAACTGGCCTTTAGTCTCTGCCTTGAAAATGTTGCACAATGTCAAAGGAAGGAAAAAGCAAGGGAGTGAAGCAGTTTCCTCATTATAAATATGTTTGAAGAACTATTTCTAAAATATAATGTTAAAATTCAGAATTCTTCTCTAGTATTCTTTGAGATTGATTTGGATATACTGAAGAAAACTATTGCCTTGCAAAAACAGTAGCAAACATAGCTCATTAAAAGACTAAAAGAATTTAGAAATTTCATGACACAACTAAATTACTGAAAGGTTATGTAATAAACTAAGCTTAATTTCTTTTACATTTTTATTACAGTATTTGGGAAGATATGTTTGCAATCACATGATTCTTAAAATAATCTAGAGGTCTGACTTTAGCATCAGTTCAGTACTAGCTGGTACAGTTTGCTACTGCAATTACCATGTTAGTGTTGAACTTTATCTATGAGAAAATACCAGAAAAACAAAACTGAAGGAATTCCATAATTCTTCATCCTATGGACACTCTGACTTCTATAATTGTTCATGCTAATAACTGAGAATTAATTGTAAGATGATATTTTAATGTCAATGCTATAATTTGTGAATGTTCAAACCTCAATAAATACAACAAGCAGAAAATAAAATAGAAAGCTGAGAATTAAATGAAACATTTTGAATAAATGCATGTTTGAGAAAGAAAATTTTTTGAATTTTTTTGGAAAGCATCTTATATAAAATTGAGATTACTTATGCTAAAAATACCATAATGAATATAAGTATGTATATAAAAGTAATAAAAATATTTCTCACTATTGCTAAATACTGTTTTAGCAGGAGTTAGCACTCCTACTATGCCTCCTTGTAAACAACACTGGAACCCTACACAACACCAGAATTGCAGTCTGCCAAGAGCAGCTTAAGACCTGAAGGGGAGAATTTAGGTGACTAAACTTAAGCACTGAATTTATGTAAAAACACTCCTCACCTGAGAACTTCAAAAGGCCTTAGGATACTTTAGACTTTTTCCTTAGGATACTTTAGGCTTTCACTTCAGCAGGACCCCTTATGAGACACATAACAGTTAGGGAGGACCTTGATAAATTCACTCCTTACTTGTATCTAGTTAGGATATTCTACTTGTTTGATTTTGATTGTTTTATTTTCTTGAAAAAAAAATTGTATGTGATGCTGCCTCAAATCTGCATGTGAGAACAACTCAGACTTCTATCACAGAAACCCAGTATATTTGGGGTTACTTACAGGGAATATGCCCTTGGATTAAAATGTCTCTCTTTTATATAATTTTTCAATAGTGGGAAGAATTATCTGTGCATATAAGATGATTTCAGAAGGAGGGTTAGGGATATGTTGAAAGTAAAAGCCTATTGTTTCATTAACAAGGATAAAATCCACTTTGCATGTAAGTCAAGGTTAGAACTGTAGAAAAGGTAGATGGCCCAGAAATATCTATAAGTTTTGTTATGTTCATCCTGTACTGGAAGTATCTTCTTCCAAAACAAGCAGTTTATTAAAGAAGTTGTTCTCAAGCATACAGAGCATCACATCAAAGGAAAGCATCAAGGCAATCTATAAATGAACAAATTAATGGGTCATGGAAGCTTCATTAATAGTGAAGAAAACCCTATGGCAAGTTTTCTAAAACTGAGTGCCTATAGTCAGGCTCCTTAGCTGAGTCTAAAGCTCTTCACAGTTGAACTACCATGATACTTAAGTACATATAAGTACATACCTTATGCATACACTGGGGCTGCTTAATATGCTTAGAGCCAAGCCTGTGCTTGAATATTTTCCTACATCTGAAAGAGAGTATTTAGTGTTTTGCCAGAGCTAAATTCTCAGGCCTCAAAAGAACCCAACTGTGGAACTATAATTTTTCAAACATATAGAAACTAGATAAAAGTTCAAGTCCTACTGCAGTTGTCTTCAATAATTACTTCTTTCCTATAGTGAAGACTGTAGAAATTGTCTGTGTGCTCAGCACTTTTCAAAAGAGACTTAGAGGCCAAATTTTGGATACACACTTTTCAAATATTGCTCCATATTTCTATCTAATAAAGGGGAATATGTATGACCATGAAAACAAAAATCAAAATGACACTACAAATATTACTGAATGAATATTCACTTAGAATTTTAGATTAATGCTAAAGATGACAAACTGATTCAGTTTGACTTAGTATTTGTTAACTCACATATTCAAAATATTTATCAGATTGTGAAAACTCTTAACATTACAGATAACACAACTATAGGCTTCTTATAAAATCACAAAGTTGCAATATTGTAAATGAAATAGCTACTTTCTTTAAGAAAATAATTTATTTTCCATAGTCACAACATATATTCTAGTATCAGTTACTGTACATATATTTTCTTGCAATACTCTGACTGTCTATGAATACTGGATCCACAGATGCCACTTTTGCTGCTATAAAGGAGTGAATACAGTGTAACACTGCTGTCAGATCCTGAAATTCAAGTTCCTGAAAGAACAAGTAAGAGAAAAAAAAGAAGAGAAAATGTGAATTCATATTCAGGTTTATAAACATTTTACAAGAATACAGAACAGAGTAGTCAGCAAACAACAATGGACTTAACATGAAAATTGAATCTTTATAGGGAAGTGTAAAGTTAAAACTGTTAAGAATAAAAGCTAAATATCCATACCCTGTTCACTTGCAGAGCTGCATGTCAATTTAGTTTTCACTTTGTGCTATTTTATTGTTTACATTTTACTCAGCTTGGACAATGAAAACAATCAGCTTACAAGAACATTTAAATACTGCAACAGAATCATTTAGGTTAAAAAAGATCATAAAGATCATCAAGTTCAACCATCAACCCAGCACTGCCAAGTCCAGCACTAAAACATGTCCCTAACTGCCATATCTACATGTCTTTTCAATACCTCCAGGGCTGATGACTCAACCAATCAACCCCAGCCTGTTCCAATGCTTGACAACCCTTACGGTGAAGAAATTTTCCTTAATATCCAATCTAAATTACCCCTGGCACAACTTGAGGCCACCTCCTTTCATGCTATCACTCATAACCTGTTTCAGGTACATGTAGAGCGTGGTGAGATCTTCCCTGAGCCTCCTTTTCTCCAGGCTACACAATCCCAGCTCCCTCAGTTCCTCCTCATCAGACTTGTGCTTCACACCCTTCATCAGCTCTGCTGCCCTTCTTTGGACATGCCCCAGCACCTCAATGTCTTCCTTGTAGTGAGGGGCCCAGAACTGAACACAGGATCTGAGCTGTGGCCTCACCAGTGTCGAGTACATGAGGGCAATCACTTCCCTGGTCCTGCTGGCCACACTATTCTTGTTACAGGCCAGGATGCCACTGCCCTTCTTGGCCACCTGCGCTCACTGCTGGCTCATGTTCAGCTGATGTTGACCAGCACTCCCAGGTGCTTTTCCACATGTCTGCTTTCCAGCCACTCTGTCCCCAGCCTGTAGCACTGCCTGAGGCTGTTGTGATCCAAGTGCAGGACCCGGCACTTAGCCTTGTTGAACATTATTAAAATATTTGAACAAGTTAAGGCTGTTTGGTGATGATGCAGTATCAAGTCACAGCTGGGAAGGGTAAGGAGAACACATAATTTGCATCATCTGAAGAAGAGATGTGAGGCCAGAGGCAGGGTGGAAGATAAGGTAAAGTCACACCATGCCCTACAGATAGAGATATGGCTGGGTATGAAATTCATATGCCCTAATTCACAAAGAAAAGTAGAATTACCCCTAACCAGTTCTCAGATTCCCTTGACTTTTTATAATATATTTCATTTTCTATGATTTTTGCTCATCTCCCCAAACAGTAATAGACTGACAGTCTGACAAAATGACAACAAATATAATGTAAAAAACAAGTTTAATTTATGTGATACTACTATGTGTAAAGTCTGTAGCTGGTCAATATGTTGTGGGGACACTTGGGACAGTTTTTGGTTTGGGGAGAAGACTGTTTCTGACAATATGTTGACTACACAGTAGTTTACAGAGACACAGTCCATGTGCTTGCCTTTAAACAAAAGGTAAAGCACTGGACTTCTGCTTTTTTATCACAGAATTTTATGGTATCTTCTAAGCACAATTGCCCCAAATAAAGTTTTGAAATCCAAGCTTACTGTTTCAGAAACGTTCACCATCACACCCTTTTGTTACCCAAGACCATATATTTACTAGGCCCAAGTGGTCCTAATACTAATGAATTGCTTAAATTGTTCACTAGTGTTTGTGGGGCATGATTTTGTGACCCTGTCTGGGGCATAAGTGGGAAATTTTTGGTAGTGGAGGGAGCTGCAGGCACAGCCTCTGCAAGGAGAGTCTGTGGCTGCTCTGTGGCAGACACAGCTGGCTTCAGCTGAGTCCAGCTAATCTGTTGTAGGGCACCAATGAACCCCCAGCTGACATAGGGGTGCCTGAGGGAAAACATAAATAAGAAAGGACATGAAATTCCCCCAGAAGGCAACAAAGCTAGTGTAGTAGGAGGTGCTCCATGGCAGTGGAGGGAACACCCCCAAAGGGACCAAAACCGATGGAGAAGCCACAGTGGTGCAGAGGAAACCATGAATGTTGATTAAAATCCTTTGATTTATTTAAGCCCATGTAGCCTTTATCCTAGTAAAACCAGGCAAAAAGCCCTCGATCTTTCTATTTTGATTGACAGTTAAGGAGCAAATATGGGAATAAGTTTCTTAAAATATATTTTGTAACAGCAGATCGTTACTGTAAATATCAATATAAATTAATATAAAAAAACTTTCAGAAAAAATCTATTATCTAAATTTCATTATCTAAGTTTTATAATACTAAAATGATGTACACACTCATGATTATTAATGAAATACAACTCTACATGAAATAATACAGGCCTCAATATATCAGTTCTTGGCTCAAGTAAAAGCTTTAAGTCTCCTGAATTTTCATCTTCAAAATGAATAAATTCAAAAATATAACGTCACTCACATTACTCTTAGATTTGCTCCAAAACCAACTGAAATCACCCTATAATTTCACCTCAGGTTCTGACATTCAACACACTGACCGAATGCAGCCAAGCAGGCCAAGAGAAGCAAGCCCTTCACAGCGCCTTCCATTTCTCTACTCTGCCTTTATGCACCCCTAATCTATAAATGTTTATGGAAATAAGTAAACGAAGGTAACCTAATGCAGACTGCAGGCAGGATTGCAGACTGCTCTAACAACATTATTTCGAAAGCTTTGGCATAAGAAAAGAGCAAAGAGAGGAATGTCTCTTCATCCTTCCCAATATGTTGACTGCAGAGTCCTCTGTTTTTATCACAGTTCAGAGAATGGATCAAACTGCAGCAGCCCCTCCTGTGTATCTGAGAGAGGTTGTCTAATCTGCTGCGGAGGACTTTTCAAATACTAGTATGCTCTTATTTCTTCAAGTTATAATCTACATAGAGTTGGAAGACTAGCAGTATTGCTAAACTTATGTTTCACATGACAACAACACAGTATTTTCTTCTGTTAATACTGCAGGTCCCTCAGTTGGGGATTATTTCCAAGAGTGGTGCTAATTTTGAAAGCTGTTACAGACCTGAAAAGCTGATGTGTGGCATAGAAGCGCTCCTCATGCAGTTTAACGGCTGGTCCACTCCTCTTGTTGTCTCTCATGTCTTCGCTATTTTATGTTAGGTTATGAGTGGGGGTAAGCGATCATCTGGGATCATAAAACAGGAACAGAGCCCTGGAGGTGTTGTCTTGCAGGGCTCAGTTAGATGTGGTCAGCTATGGTGGTATCAGAGAGGTGGGGTTCACCTGAGGCCTTGCACACCAGAAGCTTCCAGAAATGCAGCTTAACACAGTAGTATTTGATCCAGGACACCAGAAATGTGGTAAGGCTGTGGTGCCTTGTGTTTGAAGGACGTTCAAGGTCTGTGCTGGCTGCAAAGCAGAAGCTGGGGTAGGGATTTGTGCAGGTTGCTCAGAGAACTGCTGCTCTGGTGGTAGATATAGCTTGCATGTAGATTACAACAGGGAAAGGGGAAGGGGACTGGGGGTTAGTTTGACAATACAGATTTAGTAAAAGATAGTGATGACTTTCTGATTTGGGAATATATAAACGTCACATGATCTGAAGACAGGGGCACAATATATCTCTTAGATAGATTTTATCTTGAATGCAGTTTTAAGGGTGGAAATTTGGCTGCTTCAGGTTTAGAATGTACCATGAACGTTTTCTAGAAAGAAACCAATGACACTTCTTTCAAACAAATAGTTTATTTTTTTTAAAGTAACATTTTTCCCTGTACTCAGCCAGGCAGATGAGTAACTTGTCATTCTATTTGCACCCTATCATCTAAAACAACCCTTATGTTTACTTGCCTTATCTGTGATTGCTGCTTTTTTCTTTAATGAGGATTGTCAGCTATTTAGAAGAATTTGTGCATGTCTAATATTTCAATAACCAAAGCTATTTCAGTTTACTATAAGTAATAAGTGGACTAAGTGAAAAAAGAGGCACTAGAAGAAAGACCACAAGAGAAGAACAGAAAAGATTGGATTAAAGGAGTGGGAGGACAAGACTGCAAAACTTCCTGCTGGTACTGAAAATATAAAAAATGAGCACACTGCACTGACCTCCATCACTGTGTGTGCACAGCCAAGGAAGAAAAATAAATGTTCTTGTTTCATCCACCCACCTAGGAGACTTGGATTTATTACATATCATAAAGAGCTTGACAGGCCTGTTGCATTATTACCATGCACACAATTTTATTGATTACTTCTGAGGGCTGTTGAATCACTATTTGAACAAGACACGACCCTGTATCACATAAATGGCAAATAATGGAGACACTGACAGATAGTGTTATTGTGCCCTGTGCATTTCATGCCTTCTTTAAGGATATTGGTAACTCTCAGTGTTTATTAGTTGTTGACAAGAGCACAACTATTACCACTGTATTCTTCAGTGTTTTCTTTTTAAATTAGATTGAAATTATAATAATATTTTAAAAAAAACAAAAATGAAAACAAAACAACAAACAAAAAAACCCCCACAGAACAAAAACAACAAACAAAAAAAACTCACAGAAAACCAAAGAAAGCCACATAAAAATATCCAGGTGTTAGCTCCAGACAACATGGAAGTCAAAATGGAAACCAAAATTCTAAATTCAGTTTTATACCTCAGCAAGTATACCAGGGCTTGGCTGCCATATCATGAGTGAGAAGAATAAATGTATTAGTATTGCACAGTTTGTTAAGATTGTTATAAACACACAAAGATAAATTGTCATCTATGATGTTGTAGTGGTTTTGGTTTGGGCCCTTCCTGGTAACTAAGGTCATAACTAAGGAAGTATTCCATCTCATTTCTTTACGTAAGCAAAGATATAAAGAGGGGAGTCGGAAGTCAGGGGCATCCTTCTTCCGGGAGGGCTGGAGGGCAGAAAAGCTCCCTGTGGTCGCTCTGCTGTGGGAGTAGGCCGAGGCACAAATCTGCTGATTAGCCAGTTGGGAGGAGGTGTCCTGAGATTCGGGAATGACAATTTTTTTTGGATAAGAGGGAAGTGAAAACTTGTTTTCTTTCTTTTTTTTCCTCCTCTCTCTCTCTCTCTATATATATATATATATATAAACCGCTTTAGTTCTACTGAAGTTTAGGTTCGTGATTTTTTTCCTCTCTCCCCTCCACCTTCTCTGTGGCTGGGAGGGGTCTTGGGGCCTCTGTCCCGGGCCTTCTGGGCTCTTGGCATTTGGCCAATTTCAACCAGTCACAGATGTGAAAGCTTTTTCAGGTATGAACTTTTATTTGGCTTCCTCTTTGTCACTGTTACTTGCACAAAGAGCAGAAGGATAAGCTAAAATGTTGTTCTTACCCTGCAAGTCTAAGAACCAGATCTGTGATGCCAATATTCAGTGCCAGATAACTGCAACTCTCTCTCTCAATTGTACTTAAGTTCTTTGAGAGTGTTCTACAGGGATCTGGAAGAATCAGATGGATTTTCACTTACAGCTTGAGTGATTCCAAATACCACTATCTACTGCTAAATCTGAAACACTTTTAAATGTCGTAATGGTAAATGCAGACTTTGCTAATGCACAAGAAACTAATCTGAAAAGTTGTTCTAGTGATGTTTGTCTAAAAGCAGCAACTAAATTCACCCATTCCAGCAAACGTTAAAATAAATTTCCAACAGTAATCAGACTGTTCAATACTGTCACACAGGCAGAATCTTAACTCTTATCTACCATTATGTTGCAAATGTTTTTCAAGATCTCATGCTGTTCAGTAGTAAAGAGCCAGACTTCAGTAACAAAAGACCCATGTTAATAAAAATACTGAAAGGCTTAGGCTTGAGTGCTACATTATGGTTTACTGATGATAAGAGATTAATGTTGTACTAAAGAGAGAGCTTTGCTTGCACTCTCCTTATTTGCCACATCACTCAAGAGGACTAATATGGAATAAATATGGAAGAACTATCCCTTCAGAAAATAGGATTTACTGCAAAGGATTTACTGCAAAACTCCTGCAGTCTAATTGAAAAGTCACATTACATTGTACCACTGTACCACCCTGAAATTACAGAACAGTTGAGGCTTGAAGTCAGTGAAGAAAATATGCTGAATGTGCCCAGTGAAATATGCAAGGCTCTTATCCATGTAACAGACAAGAAGTTTATGAGACCAGCATCATCTCGATGAAGCTTCAATATGGCTCACAATAGTCTATTGACACAATGGTTTCTTATCTTTCTTTCTTCAATAAATATTTGAGACTAAGTGAGATGACAAGAAAAGTAAAATGCTCAATTAAAATATGCTTGTGAAAAAAAGTCTTATCATCAGGTAACTACAGTTCAACTAAGGGACATCAAGCATCAACACAAACCTGGAAGTATTAATCTTAGTTGTTTTTTGGGGTTTTTTCAACCTTTAAAATTCAGGGTAAAGAATACCTTCTATTATTAAGATTACTTGTAATTTCTCAGGATTAAAGGCAGGGCAAGTTCAGGGAAGCACTCAAATGGGAAACTATGAGAAAAAGTTGTAGAGAATATCAAGAACCTGAGGAACAACTGAGAGGAATTCTGGCCTTATTATATCCTTTCAATAGAAAACTTTTTAAATGGAAGAAGGTATTGTTCATCTAAAACTGAAGTACTTGGCTTAAAATTTATGGAAGAAACATCATCTCTAGCTGGTAATCAAGGTACAAATGCAGAATTCCCAAACGTGATTTTTTTTTTCAGCCAAGAATTTATGAGTATATAAAATTAGACTTAATCTAGAAAATTCTTTTCCAACCTTAACTCTACTCTTTTCAGCCAAGGGAACATAAGTCATCTGCATCAAGCTTTATTTTGTACATAGTGGCTGATTTACTCAGGAAAAATGAAACTTCGATTAGTTGATCACATTTTTGTTTCTCATTATTGGTTGCACTTCATTGTATAGCACCATCTGGCTCTGTGTAATCTCTTTCAGTGCAATAAGCAGAGACAGATACTGTATTGTAGTATGGGTATTAGTGTTGGGTATTTTCCAAGCAGCCTGTAACTCTGAAGTCTAAGAAATCATACCATTTATGTGGTGGGCATGCACTTGAATATATACACCAGCTATCTGAAGTGGAGAGGCTGCACAGCCGTGTACCAGTCCCATTCCATGTGAAATCCTAGCGGATGCACTGTGCACAGGCAGTGGTATAAAGGTATAATCACTGAAATACTGATAAATCTGGGCTACTTACTATTGGCCTTACCTCTGACCTTTAATGAGCTTTTTCTGGGATCTTCCAACATTTATAATATATTAATACATTTAGTTATATAGATGCTTAGAATTCTGTATGAACCAATCACATATCAACTTCCATCTGATACTTTCAGGGTACCTCACAAATATTCATGAAAACTTTGCCAACTAAAAGATGTTTTCATTAGAGTTATGTAAAATAATATTCTTAATGTCTTAAAAGATCTTACTCCAGAACAAAATTTGCTGTAAAATTATCATATGGACTCACTTTTATAATAATTTTACAGTTAATCAAATTTTCATAAAAATGCTAAAATTTACATTTTTTCTATCTAAAGAGTAAAATGCAGGTAAAAAATTAAAAACAATCTAGGTGAGAAAAAAAATAAAAATGAAATAAAATTTTAAAAAATGAGATTGTTTACCTAACAGAATTTGGTATTAAAGTAATAGAATTCCATTACAAGTAATGGAACTGCAGCCTTTGGCTAATTACACACTTGGATTACCTTGGATTATCATTAAATTAATTATTTAATACACAGAGATACAGGTTATTGTTTTTGCACCAGTACAATCTTCCTGTCTGACTTGAAACAAGTTACATAAGACTTACAAAATGAGGACAACAGTCCTTTTCTTTCTCCAAGGAGTACTGTGAGGAATGAAGGAGAAATGGCCTTCTACTATAGACAAATTACTATAGTATTGTACCTTTTGTAAGAGATATTATAATATCTTTTACAAGAGAGCCAAAAGACAACTCAAGTTAAGCTTGCTGATGAAATCCTGAATAATTTACTAATGCAGATGTATAAAGACAGACATACAGCATTTACTGTAACTTTATGATAAATAAGGAAGGTTAGGGATTTTCTCCTTACAACTTTTTTTAAATATTAAAAGAACAGGTAACATATAACTTTTTTGTATGGTCAGTATAGAAGAATACCATTTTATAAGTGACTTTAACCTGTACAACTCCAGCTAAGACTATTCAAGAATTTTCATAGGTCTTCAGATAATTTTCTGTTGTTGTCATTGGCTTTTGTCCACTAAAACTCAGTGGAACCTCACCCTTACCTTCGTCCTCTCCGTCATATCACACCAAAGTTTTCAACACTCTTTTTAAAACTGCATGATTGAGAAATCATCTATTTAGTTAGTTAGTTAGTTAGTTGCAAGGTTGGGATCACAGGGCAGAATCAGTGCAGATTTTGACATTACAGCCAGACCACCAGATGATTACAGTGCTGAATGAGACACTGCTGAAGTTCAGTTGGGAATATGAATCCTAAATTTCACAATTTTATTTGATAATTGCTGGAGAAGAAACCTAAAAGGACATTACTAATATCTCATCTATAGTAGTGACCGCATGTCTCATCAAGTTCAGATCCTGCAAAGCACCAAGTGCTCTTAATTCACAATAGAACCAACAGATTTCAGCTTGGCCTCTTGAAAGAAAAGTCCCTTTTTTAAGATAATAAATATTACATAATATTTTATATTTTTTAGTGAACCTGAAGCATGTTTGTCTTTAAAACTTAAGTCCAGTTACATAGCAGCTAAAAATATATTTAACATAAATACATTTTTGTTTTTACTTTAACTTTTTTAAATGCAATTCTTAGATATTATATCTACTGTTAGTTGATGGAATAACTTCACAGAAATTATCTTTCTGAAAGAGTTAAATACCAACTACATAGCAGAAGTTAATAACTGGCTTGTACAAATAGTGCAAAAAATCTATAGCTACTACATCACTTTCGTTTATTGTGGAGTTTCTGAAGAACAAGAAAAAAAATATAAACTGTGATGCGTTCACCATACGTATGTGCAGTAGTAAATGGAATTTCTGATGCCTCAACAGTAATTTTATTTCTTGTTTTACTAAAGTGAGAAAGGGAACATTCTTACCTTTGTCTCAATTTGTTTGGTGTCTAGATTCTGAAAAAGCAGCTTTACTCTTGTTTTCCCATCATCTGAAGAGCCTTTGAGCTGAGAGAATTTAAACTTCCACAGCACATTCTGAAGAAGAAAAGGAATTTGATTAAGGACTTTGTTACATGTTCTCGCCTAGAACTATAGACTGATGATCAATGTTTGTGTGTTAACATAAAGCATTAGGGCAGTAAATATAGTACATGATAACAGGCTCTTTGCAGAGCAATTAAAATTAAAATTCTGTATCCTATCTGAAAGGAAAATATGCAATATTAGTATTCACTGATTAAACAACTATTTAGAAATTCTCTGAAGTTTAAATGTTTCAACTTCCTACATAATATCAAGATCCACGACACAGGCTTAATTCCATAAAGATTCAGGAGGATATTTGCATCAGTTTCATTATGAACACAATTCTATGCTATATCTTGATCTTCCATACTTCAGCTGACTTGTCTGCAAAATGTAGATAACAGTGTCTTACACAGATGTTGCAAAACTAAATTTACTGATGTGTGCAACATGGTTTGAACTCCTCAAATAAACTATAGAAATCCAAAATATTATTATTGAAATTATTATTGAATGTAGTCTCAGAAACCACAAAGGTTTACTCTACATTCCATGGCGGTTTGCAAACTATATGAGTTCTAAGTTTCTTGGTCTCCTACAAGTTTTTTGAAACCAAGATAATTTTTCATATTCATCTGAATATTTTCTATTGATCACCCAAAAATGTATAATTTTAAAAAAAACCACAAAGCAACTTGTATCTGGACTTGCTGCTATTGCTTCCTTTAATGCCTATAATCTTAATGAAAATTCTCTGCACATATTGAAATGTGATTCAGTCCCTGGATACTGCTGAGGAAACACAATTTAAATACTTGGAAGGCTATTTCAAAAACACACATGCAAAAAAGTTTGCTATGTTTCATTTTCCAACCTGCCTTCACTCAAAATATTTTTTAAGTAGACCAAGTCTTCAGAACCCTACTCATAGTTTAAAAGGGAGTGCCCTAGACATAAAAAACTATCTTCTGGTTCTCTGCAGACATAAATGTCATGGACTTCATAGAGAAATACAATAGATGAAGAAAAACGCAGCTATGCTACAGCACTGTGATGGTGCTTAAACTTTACATTCACGAACAGATTTTAACTGGGTCCAGAGGGCCTAATTAGACCACCTGTAAAGTGTTCAAAGCTTAAATGAGTTTGGCTCTAAACAGGATAGATGAACATTTGTTACGTAATATAACTGCTAAGGTGGAGATGAAACTAGAACTTAGGAACAATTTAGCAATAATAGGCATTGCTGGAGTCATCATCTCTCTCAATGGTTAACACCGAGTGGGAAAGCAGAGAAGTAGATAGTTCTGGAAGGTGGAAGAAAATGCATACTTTGGGATCCTTTTATCTTAGATGAGCAGCTGGAGGCACAGGGTGAGGCAGATGAACCAGCCAAGCCAACAAGAAAAAAGGAATCTCTACAATGTGATATAGAGCAGCTGCAGGCTACAAAAGTACCTCTGTGATGGGCTCAAAATGAGTCAAGCCCATGATGACCCAGGAACAGAACATGCAGGAAAAAAGTAAATTCTTTCAAGTAAGTGTAAGAATCCACCAAAACTGTTCTAGAAAAGAGTTTTCTAAAAGACACTTGTATTTCATGTGGTGGAAAGAGGAGTGAGAATGTGTTAGAGAAAAACTCTGCAACGTCAGTGAAGGATGAGGGAGGAGGAGGTGCTGTTCCT
The DNA here is from genome assembly GCA_013396655.1 of Campylorhamphus procurvoides. Lineage (NCBI taxonomy): Eukaryota > Metazoa > Chordata > Aves > Passeriformes > Dendrocolaptidae > Campylorhamphus > Campylorhamphus procurvoides. The sequence continues at coordinate 21,747 of WBMV01000957.1, read as the reverse complement.
CAAGTGTGGGAGAGGCACATCCTGGAGCAGTTCATGAGGAGGTGCAGCCCATGGAAAGGAGTCACGCTGGAGAAGTTCATGGAGGACTGCCTCCCATGGAGGGACCCCTTGCTGGAGCAGAGGAAGAGTGTCAGGAGTCCGCCCTCTGAGCAGGAAGGAGTGGCAGAGGCAACATGTGATGAATTGACTCCAGCCCCAATTCCTGATCTGCCTGTCCTGCTGGAGGGGAGGAGATAAAAAAAGCTGGGAATGAATTTAAGCCTGGGAAGGAGGGAAGGGTAGGAGGAAGGTGTTTTAAAATTAGGTTCTCATTTCTCATAAGCATAATCCAATTAGACTAAATGAAGAAAAGGTAATAAAGTAAAGCAATTCCCTCAAGTGGAGTCTGTTTTGCCCATGGCAGTAAGCAGTGAGTGATCTCTCCCTGCCCTTATCTTGACCCACAAGCCTTTCCTTGTATTTCCTCTCCTCTGCCCAGCTCAGGAGGAAGCCAGGGTCAATCTACCACACTCCAAAGCAAAAATTCTTGTGCTTTTTATTTCAGAATCTGCAATAATAAGGCCCTTTCTACATTATTTTTCAGACTGTTAAAAAGTCTGTTTCAATTACTACATGAGCTGGTTTCCCAAAATCTAAGATCCACGCTTGGAGTCATCAAGCGGACAGGGGACTGGCATTTATTTTAATAATCCTGTATGAATACCTGCTGTGGTGTAAGAGCATTCTTTGCATCAACAGAAGACCATCATTTTTTCATTATCTCGAAGAAAAAATAGATTTTTTTTAGTAAAATTGCTATGTCTCTAATGAACTGTTAATTGTTTGACCACTTTAAGAATCTTCTCTGTGTTGGTAGGAAATATTATGGAATAGCTATGCATATGGGGCAACATAGTCAATTGCAGGTGAAAATTATGGGACACAGAAGAACCACAGAAGTCACACATTACTGCTTCACTCAGGTTTGAGAATGCAGAGGACATCTCCATCTCTCACACAGATGAAAAATAAATGTACTCAACCTCTTCAGAATTTTTATAGTTTAACAGTCTATCTGATGGTAGTCTGTATTTCTCCTTAGGCAAACAAGTTCATCTAAATTCTCTTCATCATCAATACTGAAGGCAGGCACTGTGTCTGAGTAAGTTTATAATTTATAAATGAGTAAGTTTATAATGTAATCAGTCTTCACATTTGAAAAATCCCAACACTTTCTGTGAAATCTATAGAGAGATTATATTCTATAGTTAATTTGCGGCTACATGCAAAATGCAAAATTGTGCAAGAAGCACAGTTTCAAAATACAGTATCACCTAAGGCAGGGAAGTCTATGCAAACGTATTTCCTGAAATTTTATGCTACTTCGTAGGATAGCACACTTAATCCAATTAGTCTAAATTTTTATGCAATCTTGGTCATTATTTCTCTACATCGAGATTTCAATAGACTTGTGCATTTTGGCCCCAAATCCACAAAATATCAACATGCAAAAAATAGATCCTATGTCAATATTTCAAAATGCAGTATCTACCCTGTTACCTCAGAATTACTGACTGAGGTAACTGACTCCTTTTAGTTAGGAGTTGAATACCATGTTAGAGATGCCAAAGCTTCTACTGCATAGTTCTATTAATGCAGAAACACTTTTGTATGTATGTTTACTTCTACTGTCAAACAAATATGAAAATCCATTTAGAATAATTTAAAGTATCACTGAATTATGTATAAAACACTAGCACTATAGACAGGAATTGGAACTTTGCATGTATCATAAACCATGACCTGTATGCACTTTCTATATAGCCATTGTTTTGCAAGATATATTAATTTAATCTTTCAGATTCTGACTTTGAATTACATTTGCCCTTGTTCTGCCTATTTTAGGTATGGCCTAAAATTCTTATGATAGAAGAATAATTAGTCCTATTTTATATCTGTAACTTGAAAACAAATAGCATCAGTTGACATTTCATTTCTTTCATGACTTGTAATCTTTTACTAATCTTGAAGTTTCATCATTACAACAAACCAAGTTCTCTGCTAAATATAACCTTTTGCTTTTATTACTTGAAAAGGAAATTAGTTTTTCTATCTTTCTCCAAAATTTACCTTTACATGCTAAGGCACAACTATAATTGCCCCTTTCAAGTTCCAAACCAACTACATCTCAGTAGAGCTAAGTAAGTAAATAAATAGAACAGTACATTTGAGGAATAAATATTGAACATCAACATAAAAAAAAGTCAATAACTGATAACTTCAATAGCAGTAAAATAATACCAAGTTATGTTTTTGTTTTCTTTTACTCTTACCTTTGTTTTACTGTCAAAACAGGTAAATCCTAGAGCAAAGTCGACTGTGAAACACAGGGCATCCCCTTGCCAACTACACATATATGTTTTAGACTGAAAAGAAAAAAGTGATTTTTGAGAGAAAAAACATCATTGTAATTTACCATATTAAAAAATACTTTATGCAGAGGGTTTTTCATGTGGGATGACACTCAACTGGCAACACTGGTACTGCTTTATATTACTATGTTTCAGAATTATCAAAAAGTTCTGACTGTAAATCAATATCAGATCTGTCAGCTAGATATTTGCTGGAGATCTTCTATACTTCAAATCACTCTTCTACAAAATAAACACCATATTCTTGAAAATCATCCCTAAGAAAATGCAAGACAGAAAAAACAAAGCTAAATCTGACTATTCCAAACTTTTTTCAAGTTGCTTAGACCTGAGCTATTAATGACTTCTGATATCAGTTCCAGCAAGTGTGCAGGCAACAGTGCCTAAATGTTTAGTCATTGCAATCTAATTATGAAAAAGCATTCTGTCCACTTGACCTCTCCATCTGATTTAAACTCTGTAGACAATCTTTCTATTTTACAACATAGTTTCATTTGTAAACTCTGGTGACATGCCAGCACAGCAGTCTGTTAATGTTAGTTAATGTAATTTAATAATAAGAACTAATAGTTGTCAGTCCTCAATTAGCACTACTACTTGCCAGATAGTGCTATATATACACCAATTCTATGGTCACATTTCAGGTTAGACAAAAAGAATCCTATTTTATTAACAAAACTCAGAAATTCTGTTTAAACTTCTGAATAAGCTTTACAGTAAAAAGTCAATTAACTCTTTCCATGTATTTTTAAGGCTTGCTATCTTAGGTATGTAACAGATTCTAAAAAAAAAAAAGAAAACGCTTCTGCTGATGACATAATATGAAACAGCTTGATGGTATTCACCATTGACAGCTAATAGCGAAAAGCCCATTGCCTTCAGCCTGAGTAGAGACCTGTTTCTGTCCACAGGCTTTCCTTGTGTCACCTTACCATCCATTTTCAAGATTATACCCTTGCGCCTTACAAAATCTTCCAAGGAAGCATTACTTTGCTCTCATTGCTATTTCATAAACCTCAGCATTGCTTTATGCTTAAACCTTTGTTGACACAAAAGTTTTGTGTCTGGTAATTTCTTCAAATTTAAAAAAAAAAATAGCACAAGAATGGCCTAGAAGAGACTGAAAGCATTTAAAAACTTGTTTAAGTTGAAATTTATAATTTTAATTATTTTTTAAAGATTTTTAGTATAATCTAAAACTTCTGTATGATTGTAAAGGTTTCCTCATTCCAGTATTAAGAAAATACTGAGAGTTATACAAAAATAAGCATTCCTGAGTTACAGATATGACACTTTATAAAGGATTTTGAAAGGGCTAGGAGTGAAATTAATTAACTAGGGCAGATAAGTATTATAATCATCTTCACAATGATGCAGATGTAAAACATTTCTGAAGAAATAATTTTGGTGTTTATCATTAAATTGTTATTGTGTTATTGTAGTCATTGGTGTTCTAAGATCATATTATTTGGCATGTAAAAAGATTTCAGTGATTGATATTCAATTAGAATGGCATTTACATTTCCTTACATTTTATTCAGTAATTAGAAGGCAGCATTAACCACCAGTCATAACTTATTATCCATTATTTTCCAATTAAAAAGGTTATGCTAGCTGAGCTCTGACTCAGCAAAGCAATTTTTAAAATGTATTAAGTTAGATTCCCCCAATGGGTAAGAATGTAATTGCTCAGCCACAAATACTGAATACTAAAATGAACTATGCACAAATAATTAGCCTGGAGTACTTTACAAATATTCAGCATTGGCAAATATGGAACCGGTTTGGAAATTATTCAGCAATACTAGAGACAAACAGAATATGCTGCATTTTCACTCTGATAAACATTACAAATAGATTTGTGTTTTTTGCTTACAAAACACACTCAAGAGTGTTTTCTTTACAATAGAATTAGTTTGCCTCCTTATGGCGTTTCCTCAGTGGTTTTGAACAGGTTCTCAGTTCTGTGATAAGGATCCTCATCTCTACTCATTAACACTGGGACAGAGTACAATTCCTCTCCATTTCTGCCTTTGAAATAAGCTTCTCATACACTTGCAATTGTGTGATCACCTTGGGCTATCGACAACAATTATTTACATGGAAATTTAACATCAGAAGTCTGGGATTAGCTGTCTTTCAGTGAATGTTGCAAAAGATAAAAAGAGCACTGCACATTAGCCAACTTGAGAAGTCACAGTTTAAACAACAGAGAGGAAAGAATAGGCCTTATACTGCAACAGCTAAAAGAACTGTAGTTTATATCCTAGATCAATAATTTAATGTTTTCTGAACAATTTGTAATGGTTTGTAGAATAACTATATTTGTAATATATTCCAATTACAAAGCTTTTACGTGTGTAATTTTCAGGTATCAGCAACTCAATACATGTACTTTTAACTCATAAAAAGATCATTAAACTTGATAATATCACTGTCCAAATAGCATAAGAACAGTGTTTCTGATTCATCCATAGAAAGAATTCCTTAGACCTCCTGTTACTGATCAGAAGCATGGTGCTAGTGTATCTTCGTCACTGGTATCTTCCTCCAAGACCCTGCGAAGGCTTAATAGTTACAATGACTACACATATGCATTCATTTTTTGTCCCATAGACATAGATATTTCCCAGAAATAATTCAGGTTTGAACTACCTTTGGGGTTCAAGAAACGACTCAGTGTGCCATTTACTGCCACACAGTCTAGTTGACAAGGTGATATCAGTCAAAGGTTGGATTTTATAATTTCAGTAATCTTTTCCAACCTAAATGATTTTGTGATTCTATCCTCCTTTCTTCTCATTCCCACCTAGAGACTCTTGACACTGGAATACGAGTTTATTGCAATGCCTTAGCTAAGGGCCTACATTTTCCCAAGTTCTTCCATAGGTATCCAATGTGGTATCTGGATTCTTTTTTGAAGACATATGGTCATCACTGCTACTTTGATGTGGGATTGCATTCTGTGGCTTACGTTTTTCAGTAAAATTCTTTAAAATCATGATTCCTTGTAATGTCTGTCAGTTGAGATGTCACATTCTGAGAGCATCAACAAAGATTCTTAGTAAAAAAAAATACCATTTAAAATAATTTTTACAGAATCAATGTGGTCAGTACCCTTTTCAGTCAGTACTCCTTTTCCTAAATTTTCCTGGAAAATAAGGTTGCTCATCTAAGTGCAACTCAGAAAAACATAGCATATATTCCTTTTAAAGGATATTTTCTAATTCTAGTGCTATTGTTCCTAATGACTCATCAGGTTTACAGGTTCAAAAATTCAGTGGATGCTTGGCTACATCGTGGTTAATTATTCTCTTGCATGAGGAAAGCCTCATTTTGCTTTAAATGCAGCCTTCATATGCAATACATTCATTTTGAACTCAGATATGTTCTGTTGAGCAGGAATTTTAGTGGTTTTGATCAGCCAAAATATGAAATAATACCAGTCTTCTGTTCTAAATGAATACAAATTTGGCATGCACATGATTTTCCTTGTTTATTTTCCAAAGTAGGCAATACCATTACACTTTACCACTTCAACTATACATTTTCCCAGCTACTCTGTGAACTACTTAATAGATGCAGTCATATATTTGCTCTGAGATGTGCTGTAAAGGTTTATTGCACTTAAGTGGGAACACAGACACTATTTCCAACTATACTCATAATATAGAATTCAACACATACCTTTTAAAAATAAATTATAATAAGATAGCAAAGCATTTAGGCAAGAACCATATCCATACTCATACAGTATACACATTGCACACTGTGTTCACTTATTCACTTTAGGTTCAGATATATGATATGCCTCTGAGTGAAATTAATGTGACATCAATATAATAAATGCTAAAATCTTAATAAAACTTTGATTTTGCTGAGAAAAGCCAGTATTTACATTAAAAATAAATTACCCTAATGTTATTAATCCAATGAATGGTTTCAGAATTGTTTTCCAGAGACAGATTTTACATGTAAAATAACGTAGTTCAAGAGAACACATTTTTATTTGTTCAGTAAAAACAGCACTTCATATATTATAAAACAGCCATCATCTGGTCTTTTTCCTTTTTTTATTGTTAACTGCCAATGAATATAGATACAAAGCACTAACAGTGCATGCATTTAGCATATTTAAATTAGTGATGATACCAAAGCCTTTAAAAGTTAATGCAAAGCTCTTTTGAACTTTTCAAGATATACGTGTTATTTTTTAATACAGGATATTCAATAGTTAGAGGTTAGCCATATGCAGACCAAAAACAAGTCACTAAAAATCCCAAACAGAAAAACTAGAAATACCCCAAACTGAGGACTTTTCCCTCTTAAAGGAAATTACTTTTCCACAAAGTCCATAATCTCTTAAAGTGTTATGAAATGGAAATGTCTGCAGTTGAGGAGAATAGAATTGTAATGGGCTAAACATGTATGAAGCAATTTGTCATTCTTTATTAAACTGAAGATTAACATAATAATTGAATCTAATTGTAGATTTGCCCTAGAAATCAGTTACTGCTCAACATTCCAATCATATTAACAGATGACACCAGGGTTGCCAATTTGAACAGATTTTCAGTTTTAGCATCCTCCATATATCACTAATGCTTGTTTCTTTTTATTTCTGAGACAAAATCTCACATATTACATTTAATTTTTTTTCAGTCTTTCTGTCAGTGCCAGTATATATAAAAAATGGAAGTTTGTAGGACTTGCCAGAGGAACTTAAATGCCTGAAAGAGAGAAGGACCTAAACTTTTATTATTTAGAAGTGCTCTTTAGAAATAAAATAATACACATCAGCATGTAAAATATAGTGACAGTGAGGGAAAAGATTATACCAACAACAGAGGGTTTGGAACAGAGATTCTTGCATTAAGAATTTATACAGCAGTTTTTTACAAGCTATTGAGTCATACAGGAGTGAAAGGAGTAAGGTGTCTTAATGAATCCAGTGTGTTTACCAAAACACAGAGTTTGGTAAAAGCCTTAATATGGGACCAGCTAGGTCAAGAAAAAACCTTTTTGAACATTCCAGTTTTAGCATGAAAACACATCTAAGTAGGATGTGGAGATGAAGAGCAGTTAGAGTTATTATGGTTGTACTGAGAAATATATCTCAGCTCATGTAAACACTGTCCTAGGAGGCCAAATTAAAACTCTTAGTTCTGAACACAGCCTGAAAAATCTTCTGCAACAGTTTTATTTGCATAGAATTACTTGTGCTAAACAGAAGTGCTTTGTAAACTCTTTAAAACTGCAAAATAGTTGAATTAAAAATGCATATGTTTTGGCTTACTCATATCTAAAAAAACCCCTGTTATTTTAGGATTGAATATTTTATATTTTCACATCAACTTTTTTTTTAAAGCAAAACTTTCAGGAGACATTTATAAAGTGCATTGAAAGCATTTTAACTCTGAATCTGCATTACATATGAGAAAATTAAATGACAATGAAATCTGACATTCACCAAAAGCGTAAGAGTTTTCAGAAATTTCATCCAGAACACACTTCCAAAACACAGGTGTATTCCTGCTACAGACAACTGCAAAAAAAAAGGATCAGTGAAATAATTTCTTTGAGAGTGATCAAATACCATCTTGAATTAAAAGAACATGGCAGATCCACTCATTTGCCCATACCTTTAAGGAATTTGTCATGTCACAGTTGGAAGGTTACAGAACTGTGATAATTCTATATAGGTAAAAATAAAACCACTTTATTGAAACAAACCAGATCTGATTAAAAAATCTTGTACATTCCTTCAAGATCTGATTTTGCTGCAGTCCAAGGAACTGCATCTTAAAGTCCTAAAATGACTCATTTTTACATACTTTGATACTGGTACAAAAAATGCATTTTCTTGTAAAACACGGTGCTGTAATCTGATGCTTTCAAGAAGGCATTATAGTTGTTTTTTTCAAACATTGATGCACATTTGTGGTTCAGCATATATGTATGCAAGAGACACTGGAACTAAAAGAAATATTTTTCAAAGGACTCAAATAATGGCTCATATTTATCAAAGGAAGCTTCCATTTATTTCAGTAAAAGTGGGGCTAGCTCACTGGTTTTAGAAAATAATATCTATTCTTAGAACATCCATGCTTTAAATGCTGGCTTTCTCAGGATATTGCTATGCTTGAAACTTTTGCCTTTAGGTCATCTACTGAAATAACTATCTGATCTAATCTATTTTTAATTTTTAATTTGTAATGCTCATGACACTATAGCAGCTAACTGCAAAAATGGTTTGCTTAGCTGAGCTCTCACTGGACAGATTGCCATTTTCAGGAATGTTCAGCATCACTGAGATTAGGCATTAAACCAGCATTCCAGACAGACCAGGGCTACATGCACATGTGAGCTGAAGTGAATTTTCCTCCATAGGAATTGTGTTCCTGAAGGAAGACTGAGGTCAACTTGCAGGTTCAGCTATTCCTTGGCAGGACAAGCGAATAATGCAGCTATGGATGTCCACTCTTGGCCATGGCATTCTCTGTGTAATGTGAACCTATGGCTAATGTAAATCTGACAGAAGAGAGAAGACTTGCTACCTCCTCTGTAGGAGGAAATATTTAAAATGTGTGTTCTTTAGCCTTGGCTTACATCAGGAGGAGATTGCGCTTCATTGTCTGTGTCTGAGCAATGGCTTCATGGTTTTATAGCAACTCCTTCTTCCACAAAGAAAAGCAAGATTCAACAGTAACTTGAATGTTAACAGTTTCCTACCTGTAGATTGTCCCAAGTATATTTTTACATCCCTCAGGCAGATTCTCAGTGTCTACCACAGTAATTGGGTTGACAGCACACTAGAATCAGTAAACTCGACTGGTTTACTGCACCAAACACAATTACTTCATTTTGATAGTTTCCTATTATATAATGAAATTTTTTTCTTCTCTGGTGATATATAAATTCTGGAATTTCACATTTGAAAAGGGATTTTAATCAGAAATACCAACAAACATTCCTGAGCACAAAATTCAGATCTGAACCAATGATGCTTTGGTGGGATATTGTTTTTCTGCCTGATTCTTACACAGAAATCTTATAAAAGTGGAGAGTAATAGGGAATGACAACTTTTAAGAACATAAAATCAAACATAAAATATCTGGATATTACTCTATGGGTAATATTACTATATAAATTTGGAATTCCATAGCAGTAACTTCTTGACAGATTTTAAGGAACCACAGAATGCTTTGGGTTCCAAACCCCCCACCATGGGCGGGGACACCTTCCGCTAGACCAGGTTGCTCAGGATCCCATACAACCTGTCCTTGAACACCTTCAGGAATGGGGCATCCACAACTTCTCTGTGCAACCTGTTCAGTGCCTCACTAACCTCACAGTACAGAATTTATTCCTAATATATACTCTAAACCTGAACTCTCAATTTAAAGCCATTCCCCCTTGTTCTATCACTCTGTGTGCTTGAAAAAGTCCCTTGCCAGCTCCCTTGTAGTTTCTGCCTTATTCAAGTCTATAAAATCATTGAAAAATAATAATGAAACTAGATTACCGTGATGTACTTGTTATCTAATTAGCTGGATTTATAAATAAATATATTATATATAATTATTTATATTTACTCTTTCAATAGAAATAATGAGGAATTGTATGAATTTAAATTTAAGAATTTTATTTATTTTTAGAAATAATGGCCAACATTTTATATTAATAATGTTTAAAATACAGAATATAGAAATGAGTTTGATTTTCAATTTTGATTGAGCCTTGTAAATGATAAATTCTCTTGATTTTTAAAAAATTGTAATAGGTGCATCACTTGATTTTCATCTGTTATTTGAATTGTTGAATTATTATTAATTATATCAAATGTATTTCCAATTTAAATTGTAAATACATTTTATGCAGAAGTTGTATAGCTCTCAGCATCTTCTTTTGTGTTCGTGAATGGTGGTTTTTTTGCATCTGAGGGAAAATTAATTAGAATCTAACAGCATTTCTAAAGTTGGCCAGTTAAATTGGAATTGTGATAAGCTTTCTGTACGTAATGAAAACAATCTAGAACTTAATTGTGTAATTAAACTGAGTGCTTCTTGTAACAAACTGGTGAGTATCTTTTAATGACGCTATAAATCCAACCTAATCTAAATGCTATTTAACATCTCACCTGAATGCAATGAGGATATTCCCTTTGCTTATATGTTTGTCTCAGAAATTAGTTCTGTAATTAGCGTGGCATTTCCATTCTTAAAGGGACTCTCATATCATTCTGTTTCATATGTGCTTTGTAATCATCACAGAATAAAAAAAAACCATTGTCAACTGTATTTAACACTTTTGCATTTTAAATATATTATTTGCAGCTCTCAGGATTTCCACAGTGAACCAATCCTGTTTTACTCATCTTCTCAGGTAACTATGAAGAATTAATAGAATCATAAGCTAGAAATAACAATTATTTCTTATTCAGACTGCCCAACTTCTGTTAGGTTTCTTTTTATTTAAGTGGACTTCTTTTGCTCAGTCTGAGGAAGACTTAAGACTACTATTTTTAAAGAACCATTTAATTCCCCAAGATGCCTAGAAACAATGAGGGTGTTTGTTGTGATGGCAGTTTCTGAGACAGCTGAAGTGTTCTGAACATCTCAGAAATCAGGTAGTCAGAAGAGTCAGGTAAGCTGTGACAGAAAAATAAGTGGAAAGACAACTAATCTTTGACCAAGACCCAGTGGGGATGTGGTCTCTAAGATCTATTGTGATCACATCTAACTTGAGTTGTAGTAAGATCAATTCAAAATGCCACTGAAGAATGACTAGAAAACACATTTTGTTTAATGTTCTAGGAAGGAGACCCAGGAACTGAACTTATTTTAGGCTGCCTGGATCTGCATATCACAAACCCCTCGATTTTCTCTAAATCCAAAATCTTCAACTGAACTTGTACCTTTCCACCCTTCCACGCAGTTTGGCCACCATACAGTAGGAATGCAAGGAATATGCATTCCTGATGAGCACACATCACTATTTACTTTCTTAGTGACTTGTTGAACAGTCAACATTAGGCAAATATAAATGTACATTGCTAAAATATGCATTGATGTTCTGTTGCAAAAAAAGTAAAAAATTGTTTAGAAGCAATTTGAACTTTTATGTAAAGGATTTTCCCATCTGGCTCCTAATTTTGAAATCATAGGGAATTTATTGATATCTCCAGGAGACAAAGAATAAACACTTAAAAACATAAATTAATTTTTTGTCTTTCTGGAGCTGCTCAAGATGTGGGAGCCATTTATCAATTTAATGTGATGACAAAGTGGGGTTTTAAAATATCAGTGTACATTTGTGTCCCTTCTTTTTGATCTTTCATCAGTATGTTATTTTACACACCACAGAAGCAAGAGGTGTAGCATATAAGCATATAGTCACTACTACACTGATATTTTATACAATATTGCCAACTAAATGAGAAAACATATTGGTTCCCTTGAACGGTTACTGAAATCACTTGGAAAGAATCTATTCACTTCTGTATGTTTTAAATAAGTTCTGATGAACCCTTTCAGAAGATTTTTAACAGAAATATGCATCTAAAATTAAGTAACTGTCCAGAACAAACAGGAAGCAGTTACTGGAATGAGGAGGTTGCATAGATTATTTTCTGAGCTGCAAAGGAAGGATGAGAGGGAAGCATTACATGGACAAGTGTAGAGGAATGGTTGGCAGACAAGGGACACGGACAAGATATTGCCAACCTAGACCTGGTGGAAACAGAGGCCTAAGCGTGCCTGACCCAGCCAGGAACTCTGCTGAAGAGGAAACAAGCCCCGATATGAAAGCATAAACAGATGCCTGGGCCAGGAGCAAGAATGTAAACTGAATCAGGCGACCAATGACAACGCAGAGATTGGCTCGTGGACAGTGGGTGCGGGCCAGTTAGGGTAAGACACATACTGAGCCCTGTCGCGTGCACAAGCCAGAACAGTATAATTGTAGAAACGCCATTAATAAACTGAGCTCTGTTGCTAACCCATATTAGGTCGTCTCATTGCTCCACAAGCCCGCCTCCAACAGACAAGTTTTATAAGAAAACTTTCAAACCATAAATCTTTACTTGAAAAACAAGAGGTGAAAATCAAACCTGTTGACAGCATAGATTCTGAAAGGATTTGTACAATAAACAACGGATGTTTCATGGAAAGCAACTTCATCTTCCTCAGATGAAAATATTATCATAAGAAAACTGATGAACTGGCAAAATCTATGACAAGATATTACAAGGAAATTAGAAAGATAACTAGAAGAGAGGGAATGAAAAAGTAGCCAGGATCAGACACTTAATCAGAGAGAGTTCATCAAACAAAAAGGGAAAGAAAAACAGAGCTGAGGAAAGGTTATTCTTCAAAATAATGACATGATTTTTTGTTTGTTTGTTCTTAAATGTCAGTGACATGGTTATAGATCAGCCCAAAGAACATACAGTGTATAGAGGGAAATGTTAAAGTCTGGAGCAGGAAGATGGTGAATGAAGCATACTGCAAGGTATGTCACTCTCATGTCTGTCATTTTTAAGAGTGAAAGACTCTGAGGCTCACAGATGAAAGCAGAGACTGGCTGGACTGACTAAAATTTAAAAGAAATTAATTATTGCTTACAAAACAAACCAATTAATTTTCCTTATCTATTATTTAATTTTACAGGTATTTTAATCATAGGTGTTTTAGCAACACAATATTTGTAGAAAGAAAATTGAAAGTTTCATATGGCAATCCTGTAGAAGCAAAGCTCCAGGTCTGCATGCACAATTATTCCCAAGAATTATTCTTGCATTTATCCAGGAACAGACATTCAGCAGTTCTGACCCACAATGAGACAGTCTGGATTGCATATTCAGCAGCAAGGATCTTACTACAGAGAATGGTTTGTTGTTAACTCTTAGGTTAATAAGGAAATAGGAAAAATGCATACCAAAATATAAAACATCCACAGAATGTGGAATTCATGTTAACTGAATTATAAGGAGAAAAAATAGAGGATAATTGCATTGTACATTTATGTTCATTATAAAATGGTTTGGGATTTCCAATAATGTTAAGTGAAATAATTTGCAACATTAATTAATTTTTATCTTGTTTTCTTTTATCTTATTTGCATGTATATTCTTCACAGGAGGAATCTGTATCATTCCAGGACCATTACTTTTACTGTTAGCAATACATTCATATCTCTGACCTGGTCAAATATATATCAGTTTATTTCCAGGGCTTATTTGTATGTCAAGATCATCATTGAATCACAGCACAAAAGGGAAAGAAGTTCACTAGAAGTACTTACGTTTGAGCACAGAAAATAACCAGGCAGCAAAACTTCTTCAACATCCTTATGTAATTGAGTGGAATCCAACCTATTTTAGTATTTGGAGTAACTCATATTAAACAACATATTTTTTTTTTGCCCAAGAAAGCAAATGGCTTCATGGCGCTAGGCTATTCAGCGGTGTGGAGACTGGAAAGAGCTTGCAGCATTTGTATCACAGCTGGAAGTATGAAGGGAAAACTTTCTTTTTTGTTAGAATTGCTAGTGAGAAGAGAATGTAGCCATGTCTTGTCACTATATACTAACTGTAGGTATTTTAGAAACATAGTGGTAGATGGCTTTTCAGTCTCCTAAGAGTTCTTCCATTTGTGAAACAGATTCCTCTTCTATGTCTTCTGTCAGCCATGTAACAAAGCTTACATGTACAAGATTTTAAGATGCCAAAACTGTTGGTTCAACTTTTCTACAGCTGACAGTGAAGTGTATTACTGTCACTCTCTCCTCTGTCCACCACCAGATACTATTCCAATATCCTCCTCCATCCTCCTGTTCAACAGAACTGATCCCTTTGAGATGTTTCTACATTAATTTAACAATCATATCCAACACTCAGATGAGTCAATATAATTTCCTTTTGAAAGAATAGCCTGACGCAAGGAAAGAATACTGAGTAAGTAATTTTTAAAAGATAACATTGAAAAGCATAGACTAAAATCCCATAATACCTACAAGACCAAATGGAAGGGTCAAGGAATTAGTAAGAGCTCTCGAAAACATGCTAGCTTTTTATTTTTGAAGATTGTCTACACTGTAGAAAACTTGGAAAAAAAATAAAAATTACTTAATCTGAGAATAATTTATTCATCTTGCACTCTTTAGGATGTTCCAAGCGAGACAAATATTCCTGCTGGGATTTGAGGGAGAGGATTTATCTTCAAGCTATGATTGAGGGGGCTTCACTGCCTGTCTTCCTCCATTGCAATTCTGACTTATATTACCAGCCTCTTGGAAATACTTTTTAACAACACTTTTTCTCACTTTCAACTGCTCTTCTGTCATCCTTCTGTTTCATTTTTATTGCCCCCATCTGTAAAAGTTATGCCATCATCAACTACAATCGTTTTTCTAGTAAAAAAATACATATATTTCTAGGACATGAATTTAACATATGTTTGCTTGCTATCATTGCTGATAAATAGATTAATTTCATCAGGGTAACTGAATTTTGCAGTTTCTGAGAATAGGGCTTTAAGATAGCTGAAAGGGGAACAGTATTGTGAGGGGAGTTTCTTTCTGCTTTATTACATTCTTTCTGTCATCTAATGGAGCTGCCATCTTCAGAAGAAAGGTATAAAATAACCCCACACAACATGGGCAGATAAAATTCAAAATGACAACTGCACCTTAGAATTTCTTTTCATAAACTGTGTAAGGACAGAGTCTTCTCAGAAATACAGCTCTTATTACAGAAATACCAAATATAAAGAATACGTACAAGATAAGCAACTCATAGGCAAGATCCTAACACTCAATAGTAAACAGAACCAAGCCACACTTAAACAAGAATGGCTGAAATGACACAGTGTAATCCATCACCTGCCATGAATTTTGCTCAATCATTTATGAATAAAAAATGTTCCAAAATTCTCAAAAAGAAAGAACTTTAATGGACAATCTAACATACTGGTGACAACCTTCAATTTTCTGGGTACTGAAATGCCAGTTCTTTTTCTGTAGCTTGAAATAATCTATATAATAGTAAGTTGCACTTCATTCATGCTGCTTCGGATATACTTCTGAAAAGAAAGGCATTCACAGTGGCATTTATATTTTGAAAGAAGAAAGAAAATAGTGGAGTCAAAAGACTTTTCACTGCTGGAGAGTGACTGTAGCACTCTGCACCCTACTGACATAATGGTTTACAGTAAACTTGAATCTATCCAACTGTGCGAGAGAAAATTAAGATACAGGAACACGCATACGGAGATTTAAGCACTGTAATCAGCATTTTATTTGGACACCTCTCCTTGAAACTTCAGATAGGTTAAACCACAGTTGCAGGAAATATTAATGTCTTTTGAGTGAAATGAGTCTAGAGGACTGTTGGATTCAAATGACAAAAGATCATTCCACAAGTAAAGAATCATTCCTTAAATTCAAGATTGTTAGGATATTAAAGAATAACAAGGTTTGACACTTAACAATAAATATTCCATAATCTAATCAAACACAGAACTAGATAATCTCCATGCTTGTTATACTTATTTTATCTGGTTTTTATATGGATAATAAATAGAGAATTGAATTGAATGCTTGGTCAAAGAGTTGTATCATAATTTCTTGAAGAATTCATGTGAGAAATACTTTATGCATACTCAATATGCATTCCTCCCTGATGGTCGGCAATTTTTCAAGAAGAATCAATTTTTTTCCTGAAAAACTGCATCCCCTCTGAGAAATGCAGGAGCGAAAGAATTACCATTAAAAAACTTTTGTTACTCCACCAATCTGAAGAAACAAATGATTCTAAGCAAGTACTTTGTTAGAATCTGGAAACATTGCTAGAATCCCAGAAATTCTGAAATTTGGGTGAGCTGATTCAACACCTGTGCTGGGACTCCTGCTCCTTGCAAGCCGTGCTAATGCAGTGCTGTGATCTAGTGTTCTTAGTATTTCAAACATTTATAGGAGGTTCCTGCAAACCTGAGCATACCAAATGAAGTTTGCAATTGTGCGAAACCATGCTAAATATGTTTTTAATTGGAGAAGGCCTATAGTCTCAATCCATACACTCCCATACCTCCAGTTCACTTCAGAGTATGGATCTACATTTACTAGCCTGTAGAAAGTGATAATCTGCTGTTCAATTTTGAAAATTTGAGACTATCACAAACTTTGACTTTTATGCTGATTGTCAAACTCTCCCAATGCTAACAAGGACAATCCCGATTCACAATTAACAATATAAGAGGAAAATATTTTTCTTTGAAAACAGAACAATTCTGTAAAATGTAACATATTTACGCTCACTGACTGTTATTACATAGTCATTGACAGAAAAATATTGATATGAGGATGAAGCTTTCAGAAGCCTTCTGTGTACAAAAATGTACTCAGATCCTTAATCATAGAGGACATCAATCTAACACAGTTATTAAACATACAATAATATAAAATTAATATGAAACTTGTTATTTTACTGATGAAATGGCTCCAGGATTTAAATTATTCATTACTTACCCCTGTTCTTTGAACTTCCAAGAAAATCGCTCTTTGAAATGATTTCTCCCACACTGCCAACTCATTGCCCAGCTCTACATTGAAATAATGACTCTTGCCATGTCCAACCATAACACTGAAACAATATGGCCTCTGGTCTTCAAGATCAAAGTCCTGATGAATACCTAAATACAAGTTTGCTTGTAGCCAGCAATCATCAGCAAAACAGAGCTGAAAGACATATTTCAGTATGTGATTCTTCGTCTGGCAAAAGTAAAAAGTTGAAGCAACACTGTCTCCTGTAAGTGATGGGTACTTGGATATATTATGGCGTTAGGTCAATAATTACTTTGAAGAAATCGTCTAAGAGTTAAGTAATAATGTCAAAGACAACTTCTCTCTTTGCTTCTTATTCACTTTACCCTGCATCCAATACTTCTGCAGTTCCAAAATATTGTCAAAATCATCTAAGCAATACATATATAATTTAAATTGAGTTTGTACTGCTATATTGTTTACAGCAAAACAAAAGGAAATCCTTGGATTTTCTGAATGCAATCCAAAAGCTATGTGCCAGCTCTACAGGAGACTATAATTCCTCCATTTTAATCGGGTTCCAATATGCTAAACCCCAAGGAATGCAGAAATTTATAAAGCACCCAAAGGCCAATTCCAGAAATGAAAACATAAACATGTCCCCTGACAGCCTCAATGCTGCTCTGTAACTACAAGGAGAATGAAGCGAGATCCTGCCTTCACCTTCAAGATAAAGAAGAGAAACTTCACATACTAAAAATCATGCCTGTAATAGAATGTTTTGTAAATGAAAACAAATTCATACAAGAAATTTCCCTCATATTTTAAGATTTCATTGGTTAGCATAAATATAGAGAACAAGAAATCTAAATAAAAAAGTTACTACTTACACATCTACCTACTTCCACAGCCTGAATTTCCAAATTACATATATTTTTAAATTTCTGTTCTTGAGATATGGCCCTTTCCTATCTCCATTTCTCTATGATATCATGGGGCAGAAAAGACTGAAAGAACAAAATAATTAGCAATAAGAATGTTATTATTTTCTAAAGTCATTTGCAAACAGAATTGCCTTTCTCTAGCACTCCAAGTTAGTTTTGGGAGATTTGATTCTAGTCAAACAGATCTGAGGAAGGAGCAGTCATGTTTGAACTGGATTTAGGTGTCTTTGAAAAGATTAGCATGCAGCTTTGTAGTGGCATCCAATTTCTAGAATCTTATAGTCAGGATAAGCTTTATAAAGCTTTACAAACTTGATAATTTGGTTTTCTATAATTTCTACTAGCCCATCATTTCCTTTTGAGCCTATAGCTGAAAATTTATGCGCTGAAAACAAACAACTGGAATTTTAGCATCCAAATGTAATGTGAAATACTCTGATACATGTAAAGTTAATGTTCAGGGTCTTGTGGCCCTCCTGTTCTAGATGCACACTTGAGTGTCCTCATAGGGCAGCAGTGAAGATCCACTGTTTAGTAATGAAAAGCAGAGGAAACAAAAGATCTGCTACCACACCCTCCTCTGTGTACTGCTCTCATATTCATAAACAAGGATTAAAACACTCAGACCAGAACTGAAAATTTTTCTTGTGCTGGTGAGTTACTGACAAACATAGAGCAGGCACAGCAACCTTATGCAATTTACTCAAATCTAGCCTGTAAAGCTATGGATGTTTCATGGAGCACCTTGGTACCTGGCACTTTGTTGTCAAAGTTGGCCCTGCAGCTACTTGAGGAGAGAATAGACTTGAGGAAGCTCAAACTTATTTTCCAACACTCCTTTGGACTGTTGAGAAGGAAGTTGAACAAAGTACCTACGTATGTTCTGTTGTTCAGCTCCTATGGAATGACATATATTAATCTGCTTCACGACTCAGTGCAGCTTGTAGACCACTATATCCATATTTTGTAACTTGTATGCAAAAATACAAGGTGATAAAAGAAAATAAAATTATTTTAAGACAGCTGGCTTTTAAAAAATGTGTCTAATATTCTTGCCCCAATAACAAGTTCCACTAAAGTTGAATTATGAGGCAAGGTATAGGACTAAACACATGTGATAAAAGATTTTACATTTTTAATCATCTGGGTTTTAACACCAAATTTCCATAAATATGCAAGGCATGTTATGTAAACGAATTTTCATTCATGTATTTGCATATGTATGTTTCTCTATGCAAGTGTGTATTTATATACATGTATACAGAGATATAAACCTAAGATATATCAAACATTTTGTTGCAAACTGTAAAGTCTGTATTGGATTCTTATATTCCATGTTTAACTTTGTGTCATAATAAACATAGTTGAGAAGCTTAGAATTAGGTATGTAGCATGAGCACCTCTCCTTCAAATCCATCTTTTGTAAGAAGATACATTAGCACACACTAACACAGTTCTGTGCTAATTCTAACCAAAGATTCGAAAATCTTTAAGAAGACCCTCTTCAGACAGCAGTTTTTACAACATAACTCGGTCTTGCATATGCCATGAAGCAACCTTAATCTTTTTGGATTTGCTCAGTTTGTCTCATTGCCATTTATACCAAAGAATCAACGTAAAAGAGGTTAAGTAATTGAACTTAGGCTTTTGCACTTTAGCTAACATATTCATGAAGCCTGGCAATTAAGCACTCATTTATTAAAATGTCAAGATCATTAAAGATTTGAATTTTGGATGGTTTATTTCCCTATTTCTTTTTCTTAATAAAAAAGTATCACAGAAGTTTCAAGGACATAATATCCTTGAAATTGCCATAATATTCAAAGAAGGACTGAATTTCAGCAGTAACAGTTAAAGGAGGAAAAAACAATACCAAAACCCAAGACACAGCAGAATCTTTTCAAAAGGCATAATGAGTATATATTTCATTGGTGCCTGAGTTACTTATCAGCATATAGTAATTTAAAAAAAAATATTAAGGAGAATGAATAAATAATCTGAGACAGAACCTCTTCTTTGATTGGTGCCTGAATGATGGGCAGGACCTGAAGTTGCCCACATTAAGCCAGCTGAACACATGGATGCACTAATATTTTAATGCCATGCTTAAAAAAATATGTCTGTGCTCTTGTGTCTTGCACTCTGAAGCTGAGCTCTACTCCTGAACTCCAGGACTTGTTTTTACTGGCATGGCACTGGCCAAAATCCTTCCTTCCTATGTCCTGAATAAATGTTGCATCAGAAAAAACCCATCACAAATAAAAACAAACCAATCAACCAAGAAAAAAAAAACAAACCAAAAATCAAAACCAAAACAAACCACAAACCCCAAACCAAAACAAAAACCCCTCACCAAAACCATAACCACTTCACTGCAGGCTTTGTATAGGTAACGGCAAAAAGCTGCTTTTTCCACAACATGAGTACATGGTCAAAAGAGAAAGGACAGCAGCTGGTGAGAACTAAAGCTGAACTGCAATTTTTGAGTGAAATAATATTTTATCTGAAAAGATGAATTTTTACTTTTTTTCCTTGAAAGTATGTTTATTTTTTTCTCTCCTAGCCAAATAGGCTTTCATCTAGCATTAGCTCACCTCCAAAACAGTTTTTGATTAGCTGGTAGAGAACACAATCTATCTGATCCAATTTATTAGAAAATATATTCTTTAAGTCGATTATTTAATTTTTTTGCCCCAACTCCTTGCTTGGGACAAGCTAGACAGAAAACATGACTGTATCTATTTGGAAGAAGAAAATTAATTCTATAGGAGACAAATTCAACATGTTACCCTTTGTAAGGCAAAACCTACTGTAATACTTACAAATTGCACATGGTGTAACAAGGACATAATTTTATATTTTTAATTACTGAAATTAAAGTTATCTTTATATAGATCAAGAATTACAGCAAGAGCGTTTTTCATTACATTTGCCTAAAAATCTGACTCACTAAGAAAAAAAGCAGCATCATTATGCTTAGCTATATGTCTCACTGATACATCATTCATATTATCAGCTCTAATACTGAAAACTTTCTTCAATATGAAAGCATTTCAGTAACTTGCTCACTTGCAGCTCAATCCATTTTCCATATTCTCTTATGCTTGCGCAGCTAATGCAGTAGATATTGTGAATAGTTTTTATAGCAACAGATGATCTATTTGAATGTTAGCCACTCCTAGTTAACATTGAGCTCATCATCAACAGGAAAAAGCAAGCTTTCTTTACTAAATAATGTCATTGTAATCACTAGGAAACCTACCTTGTGAATTTTAAATAGAACCTCACAGAGGTTATAGATTTTTTCAGCTCTCACCCAGTCTAGTGTGCTTACCTATAATATCAAAAGAAAATATTGTCAATACATTAGAAAATCATGTACAGATAAAAAAAAAACTAAAATGATTTCACCTATTGTTATTCTACTGGATGTCTTAAATACAGACACATCACTACAGTTAATGTCCAGCATTATAAAACACTGTCAAATACTATTCAATTTTTACATAACCAGGAGTCTTAGTATAATTAAAAGATATTTTAAAAAATCATTGATTATTTTTTTACCAGTATTGTGGTAAGCTCTTTGTAATCTCTGTGGTGAGCTCCATAAGCATTTTTATTTTTCAAGATGCTAACGCATAGAACCCAGAGTCTCAAACACAAAGTCATTCAGCTTCATGTCTCAGTCCTAAAAAATCTTGCAATCAACAGACCAAGATGTATTCCTAAATACAGCTCTGAGTTCACATGCACTAGGGTGTAAATAACTCAAAATTTATTCTAAAAACTGAAAAGGATTATATGACTGAAATATTTGAAATTAAGAATATCAACCATGTTTAAAAAA
>WBMV01000956.1:1896-15434 GCA_013396655.1 Campylorhamphus procurvoides | reverse complement strand
GACAGGATTGCTGCTGCTTTTCTTTCTGATTTTCTCATGGGAGCTGACCTGGGAACTGTGCCTGCCATCACCCCTGAGGGAGAGCCCAGCTGGCCAGGCACGACATCGCCACCTGCTGTCCGTAGATATAATTGCATTCCCCCCCCTTTTTCTGGGGGGGGGCGGTAGCCAAAAGACCCTTTAACTGTTTTGCTTTGTCATTTGGAGGGGAGCGGTTTATTACAAACTGTTGTTGTTTGGTTCTTTTCTGGATATATATATATATATATATGTGTATTGTGGTTAAGAACTGTTATCCTTTCATATATATTTTTTTTTTCTAACTCAAATTCTGTTTTCTAAATTTAAAGGAGAGGGATTATTTCTTGGCCAACATAGATATCTTAGTTCTCCCTTGAACTAAGACACGGATGCAGAGATCCTTGTTGAAACAACGCGTGTTTTGTAGGCCCAGCGGAGGCCCCAAAGCCTCCAAACTCCCAATAAAGGTATTGTCTATCTTTCTCCACTAATGTTTTCTCTGAGTGCCTGTCTTCCAGGATTTTAGGTATCACCACCCTAAAGAGATACCTGAGAAGTAAATTGAACTCCTTAGGTGCATGTTTCTTCCTTATACAGGGAACCTAAAGCAAACTGCCTGAGTCAGCTTTCAAAAGTTAAATATCTGCAGTCAGGGATATCTACTGAGAGCAGAGGTCTGCTGCTGTAGATGCAGAAGGATACAGGCTATGTCAGGGAGAATGTGATAAGAATTAGAAGAAAAGAAAAAAGCAGCAATATAAATTGGGTCAGGAAACTGTTCAGGTATAATTTTAACAACAGGTGAAATTAAGAACACTGCTGTACGTAGTACCTGTCTGCAAGACAGGCTCGCACAGCTCACCATCAAATATTACCTCACAGAAAGACCTCTGAAGAAATTTTTGACCAGGTTAAGATTTTTTTTTTCAGCAGGGAAGTTACAATATCTTGAAAAGTAACAGAAACAAGCAAATGCCATTCACATGCCATTCTCACCTAATAAAGACTGCATCTTGGATTTTTGCGCACACACACACACGGTCAGGTATTAACCCAAATTTCCTAATTAAAGACTTAAAGGAGGTAGCGACAGCGAGGTAAAATGAAGGCACAGAGGATTTTCTTCTGCATGTTTTGCCTGGAACCAAAGGCGCCAAAGGAGGCCGAAGGATGGGGGGACCTGGGGGAGAGGAGAGGTAAAGGGGAGGGAGGGAAGACAGGTCCCTTGACCTTACTTTGCATTATGGTAAAACTGGCCTTCAGGAGGATTTGGATTATCTTCCCTTTCTCAAGAAACTTCCTCTGCTGTATTGCCCCACACAATTATGTCATCAATGTATTGAAAGTGTTCTGGAGCTTCACCCTTTTTCAGTGCAATATGGATCAGTCCATGGCAAATAATGGGTCTGTGTTTCCACCCCTAGAGCAGTCAGTTCTGGGTGTACTGGACACCCCTCCAGGTGAAAGCAAACTGTGGCCTGCACTCTGCTGCTAAAGGAATGGGGGAAAATGCATTTCCAATGTCAATGGTGGCACCACTTGGCTGCCTTGGACTCCAGTTCATACTGAAGTTCCAGCATGTCTGGCACAGCAGCACTCAGTGGTGGTGTGACTTCATTCAGGCCATGATAGTCTACTGTCAGTCTCCATTCTCCATATAGGCCTATATAGGACTATTAAAGGGTGAGTGAGTCTTGTTGACCACTCCTTGGCTCTCCAGTTCATGAATCATCTCATGGATGGGGATCACAGAGTCACAGTTGGTGCTGTATTGTCAACTGTGCACTGTTGTAGCTATCAGTACCTGTTGGTTCTTTGACCCTCAGCAGTCCCACAGCAGAAGGGTCCTCTGAGAGACCAGGAAAGGTATTCATATGTCTAATTTCCTCTATCTCCAAGGCAGCTATCCCAAAAGCCTAATGATGCCCTTTTTGGTCCTTGAAATACCCTCTCCTGAGGTCATCTATGCCAAGGATACATGGGGCCTCTGGGCCAGTCACAATGGGGTGTTTTTGCCATTCGTTCCCGGTCAGGCTCACTTCAGCTTCCAGTACAGTCAGATTTTGGGATCCCCTTGTCACCCCAGAAAGAGATGGATTCTGCCCCTACATATCTTGATGGCATCAGGGTACACTGTGTGCCAGTGTCAACTAAAGCCTTATACTCTTGTGGTTCTGATGTGCCAGGACATTGGATCCACACAGTCCAATAGATCTGATTATCCCTTTCCTCCACCTGTCTGGAGGCAGGACCCCTCTAGTTCTGGTCATAGTACTTGTTGCTCACTTCTTGTAAATATGACCTGGAGGTCCCTTCAAGAGGATCGGAAGTAACATCAGCCCTTCTATTCTGTCTGAGGACTTGCCCACTGTAAACTGGAGTGATATTTATTCTTGAAGTATTTCCTGCGATGGACATCCTGTCCACTCACATCCCCATACTACTAGGGCAGAGGTGGGTTTTCCATCCCACCTCCTCATGTCCTCTTCATGGTCACACAGGAAAAACCACAGGTTGCCTCGTGGTGTGTACCCTTTCTCTCGAAAAATAGCTGAGACTCTTGTCCATACTGGTGGGACGTGGGACATTTCCTCTCTAAGTTGCTCGAGTCTGTCCACAGCCTTGAACAGTCTTTCCACAGCCAAGGCACAGGTTGGTAGGGAGGAAAACATATGGTCTTCATATTGCTGGAGTCAGGTAGTCACCTGAAGCACTGTTTCTTCTCATTTCATTGACATCAATGCCAATGACTTGGCATACAATGATGGCACGCTCCATACAAACTTCCACCACATGGATTGTGTACGTTGTATCTCATCTGGATCTACAGGGGACTGCTCATTATTTGAATCCATATAGATTATGTACAGCACAGCTAATTATCTCAGGTACCGATACCCTTCTCCATGGAGTTCCACCTGCTTGGGCCCACTACTAGATCATCCTTGAGAAAATACCTTTCCCTTATGCTTGACTGGAGTTGCTTCCAGATGCTGAGAGTTTCTGTCCTCTTCCCAATCCCCTTGTCAATGCCCACATCCCGGGACAGGGATCCCAGTTGCTTGGCTTCACTATGATCTAGTTTCATATCATGGGCCGCGATAGCCCTGCATCGGAGCAGCTGCGTCACCAGGGGCTTTCCTGACTGGTGGCTGAAATCTTTAGCATATCTCACAGCTCACCTGGGGATGGAGATCAGGTGATTATCTCTGGCCCTGACTCTTCCTCCTGTTCTGAGGGCCCTGCTTCCTCTTCATCCCTCACTAGGCGAACTGATTTGGCCTTGGATTTCTTCTGTATAGGGGAACTGCTACAGGCATAGGTTGTTCCTCTGGTTCAGCTGCAGTTTGAGTGGCCGCAGTGCCTGTTGGTCTGCTTTCCTCCTCCCCCTGAGGGTGCCTATTGACAAGCACTGTCCAATAAATTGTGGCTAGGATCCAGCACATTGCATAACTTCACACCTCTCTGGAACTGCCACAGCATTTTTCTTTTGAATATTCTGTCACTTTATCAGGGTGCTGTATTTGCTCAGGGGTGAACTTCCGAACCATCAGAGAAGTCCTCCAAATACTGGTCCATGTCCTGTACTCCATGCCACTCATGACTATCCACCCTCAGGGCAGATCTCTGAATGACCTCCCTAAAAATCTGTTCCTTGACATGATGTGAGGTGGTATAGAATTACCTCTGGGTCCTAGTCATGCCCCCTATTGACTACTGCAAAAATTAACCCTGTCCTGGCCAGAACCAGGACAGTCACTTAACTCAGTGTGTCTACAAGCATGCCCTTAACCTTTTTTACAAAATATTATATATGGAGCAGTTAGGTATTTGAAAACAAATTTTGTAAGGGGATCACTTTACCTTATTTATCTCTCCAACTGAAGCACCTTTACATACAGATCTCATAAAGGGCTAATAATTTTGTTAGGAATGTAGCCAGTGAAATTTTTGCCAATCTTCAATGTCTTGGTCAGGTAGTCTTTAAAACAAAAAGAAGAAAAATATTGAAATCATTCAGTGTATTAGTAGATAAAAAATTGGATTTGGTTATTACAGTCAAAAACTAAAACCTTTTATTTTCATCCATTTCTGTTAATTGTTATTTTCAATGCAAGCAGCTGTGAATGTGAAAGAACAACCAGAGGATGACAGCACTTGAGCATGCAAACTTTAAAGCTGTGCTCTTTCTAGGATAAAATTATCCCAAGGTACCCAAAAGACTGAGGAAACAGTTCACATTAGATATAATTTTAACTTAATTTCCCCATAAAACCTACCTAGTGTTAGGAACACCTATGCAAGACCAATGGTTGTAAATGGTAATTTTTTTTTCCTTTGGTCACTCTTTTCACTTGCTTCAAAACTGGAACCAGGGTTCAACTGTCATAAATCAGCCCCTTTGAAATGAAAAGCATGTGTTTATTTATGCGGTTGAATATCTAGTCCATGAGCTTATTTTCTATGTGAAGAAGTATGTTTCTCCTTCTACAAACTGAGAGGAACCCCACCTTTCTGTTGTTGTTCAGGTGTAGTAGAAACTACCTGATGAAGGATTTGGCAGGCTGTGTCATTAAATAGAAGCGTCTCTCTTCTTGCTTTGTATTTTGAATTTGAGAGATTTAGAGCCTTTGGCATCTCTTTGAGAAAACAAATTTTCACTACATAATTTTAGATTATGGATTTTTTTTTCTCATTGAATTGTTTTTTGCTATATTAAATGCAGGCATATAAGTTTGTAATGATTTCCATTATAAGCTCTTATTTTTTAAGGGCTTTGACTATGAATTTTCAGGGAGTTAAAATTTCTTCAGCTAAAATTTTAATATAAATTTTAATCTAATCCATTCTGTATTTCATTAAATCAGTCTGACTTAAGACTATTTTAAGATTATCAGAAGGAAACTCTTCAACTTTCCAACTCAGAGTTACATTTTGAATGTATGTTTATGCTCACATCTCAAGAAATTACTTGAAAACCACCAAATTTTGCACAGACATGGAGAATCACAGATGATAACTTAGAATGTTTCTTTACTCTGAAGTATAAAACCTTGGGAAATTAGAGAGATTCTATTTTCTTTAAAGTATTTTACTTATGGTTTCAAAGAGTAAATGCATCTAGTCAGATCACCGGATTTAAACTGGTATAATTCCAGGAGGATGGTGAATGTTTAAATCCAACTGGCCTGTTCATAGAGGTCATAGAATGGTTTGGGTTGGAAGGAACCTTAAAGATTATCTAGTTCCAACCCCCCTGCCATGGGCAGGGATACCTTCCACTAGACCAGATTGCTCCAAGCCCCATCCCACCTGGCCATGAACAACTTGGGCACCCACAACTTCTCTGGGAAACCTGTTCTTACATTGTAAGTTTTAATATTGGATTCCATGTTTTCAGTGTGGTAGCTGTTTCAGCATAGGAGTAATGGAACACCTGTACCACTGTGGAATGAGGATTTAGCGGCAGGTGAAACACAGTTTTCTGTGCAGAAGAAAGAAGTCTTTATATAAAGGCTCAATTTAAATGTCCCTAAATGTCATACTGGCAACTCAGTAAATGAAAAATTATAGGATTTTCTCCTAAAATTTGACCCTTTTTAGAAGTCCTTGAAAGTCCAGGGGCTTTAGTGTGCAGGGTTTTGCAGGCTTGGCTGCAGGTTCTTTCACAGGCATTTGTGCTGCTTCCCTCCCTCAAGTGGGGTTTGGCAAGAAAAGTCTTTAGGAAGTTCCACCCTTCACACATCATTTTATCTGAGGATTTGGGGGTTTGCTTCAAACATCTGAATTTTCAGGTTTTATTTAGAAAAAAATAATTGAAGTAAAGGCACTGAAATTTTATTGTTTTTCTATTGCAAAAAATAACAGCAGGGGGAAAAGAAAAAATCTTAAACCTTTCAGATATACTGCACTTCGGTGTTATTTTTACCAGTATTATGATAAAATAATTCAGGCAGAAATATGCATCTCTATTTTTCTTAAGTTCATAGTGTCTTTTAGTGTTTTTGCAAGATAGATTATTTTATCTGAGCTGCTGGAGTTAAGACTGGAGGATCAATCTTAACTTCAATGAAACAGGATTATATTTGGCAGTTATTTTACAAATTGAAATGTGTTTATTATCACAGATTTCTATTGTTAATATATTTTGTCTCTTCCTGTATCCACATACTGTAAATCTCCTCTTTTTAAAGTAGTATTTCAAGTGTGTTAAGAAATTAAATTCTAGCCCCATTGATATTAGTAGAATTTTTCTATTGGTTTTAATAGGGCTAGCATTTAATCTTGTTAGAAATTAAACTTATTCTGTAGTTTTTGATCAGATCCTTCAGCTGACCAATGAGATGAGGGTATGTAAATCAGGCCAGTTGAGTAGATGTTTCTAAAATAATTGGAGTCTGCACTGTGACTGCTGCAGTTACATTTGGAAGCAGTAGAACAAATGCACTGTGTAATTTGTACTGTAGAAGCTAAAATATTTGGGCTGATTGATAGAGATGGAGAGTACCTTGCAAAACATGAAGCTAGAAACCAGTCTTTCTCACAAATTTTATTAGTCGCATAGTGTTAGATCAGCAAAATGAAGGCACATGGAAAATAGGCTTATTAAGTTAGAAACAATTTCAAGTGCTCTGTTAAATCTCACAGATTGATGTGAGCAAGGGATTAGTCTGGACCATCAGAAGTTTTGCATCAAGGCTATATCAGTCCTTCCATGGGAAAGTGCAGCTTGTACTTGCAAAAATGTGATGTTTTCTGGAGGGCTGTTTATGGGGTGCGTATTTGCTGACTTTTCCTAATGTAAGTTGTACTTACACGGGGATTTTTTTTTTAACTGCCATGACTATGTAAGAGTGTAGGATGTGATGGTTTCCAAAAGCCTTCTGATACACTTTTGCAAGTAAAACTGGGGAAGAGATCTGTCTAATATATCTGCTTCCATAATTAATGAATCATTAGGTGGCATCAGGGTAGATAAATCCTATAATGAGATATAGAGGCCCCTCCCCGATATTTTCAATGCACAGCCATGTTCCATGTGCCTTTGCTTAACACACAATGATAAAGACATTATGTCTTTATATATAATTTGGTAAAACAAATCCAAGATATTTTCCATCTAGTCATCAAAAAGCCTGAAAGAATGAATGTTGATCAGCAAGACTTGAATTTTTGGAATCTCTTTTGATGTATTTTGATATATTAAAATGATTCAGTCTGAGAACAGATACTCATTTGATAATGTTGTTTTGATTTTATTATGCTTAAAAAAAATAAGATTTACTGTGTGAAATGAAGGAAAATGTGAGGAAAGTAGATTCACTGATAAAGTTCACTTTATAATTTTAGAGAGAATGTTGTTACACTATTGTTTATTTAATTGTATTTACAATGTATTCTTTGCCTAACTGTAAATTTTGAAATGTAACTACTGTAACCTGGAATAAATAAATAAAATAAATAAATAAATAAACATAGTGATGAAGTGTTTTGTGTTGCTAAACAACATTTAAAAGAGCACAGATCTCCTGCCCTCCATCCCCCCATGGGAATGGGTTTAAGGTTCAGCTAGTTTTCGCCTTTTGAACTGCACATACTTTATGAAACGGCAGCTCTGGGTCATGTTTTAAATAATACCAGGGTTTTGTTGCTTATCTAAACAAAAAGGCTGTCAGTCTGTAGTCTTGTATATGAAGCCTTTCTGTTTGGATCAAAGTTACTGATGTGTCTACTATAAAAATATTTTGGAAAGTCACTTAAGATGAATCTTCTAGTTTTTGACGCACAAAATATTTCAATTACTGCAATGATCATCTGATCTTAAAATTTATATAGATATTAAAGTCCATTCCATGTTTTGTGTAATCTTGAAGTAAATGGAGTTCTCTCTTAAATTTGTGTCAAGTGTAATTGAGGACATTCTTAACTTTTATTTTTAAGTGTCTCAGTATTCCCTTTTCTTATATAAAAATAAATCCAATTTAGTTTAGAGTATCAAGATTGAGACAAAGCAGTGCTTATATTCACAGTAAAGATGTAGAGGTAAGGTTGGAAGAAGCTGTGTCTCCTTGGGTTTGTGATTACATAGGTGCCTCTGTGTGTCACCTTTTTAGCTTTTGCACATTTCACAAAAGCATTCCTAAATACTATTTTTAAACTCCTCAATAATTTACCAGTTAAAAATAGCTCAGTAATTTGAGGGGAGTGTTGTTTTCACCGAAGCTGAGCTCTTCTGCTTGTTAACCTTGAGCAAGCTGTGAATCTCTGCTTGCCTCAGTTTCTCCCATAGGCAAAAGGAGGTTAATAAGAACCTCAGAGCTCCTTGAGATCCTCTAATGGAAAGCTTTCTGTAAGAGTAAAGTGCTATAATTATTATTGATATTATTGTACCTGTTATGTGTTTTTTAAAGCTTAGGATGATATTCACACCTAAATAAGGCTCCACATCTCCTTCATTGTAAAGACACTGATGACTCCACGCGGCGATTCAGACCACCAAAATTAGGCTTTTAATTTTGAAATTATTTTAATCAGGAAAGTCCTCTGGAGATTTCAGTCTTTTTCCTCTACTTGTAGAGAAACGATACTGTTTAATTCCCATTCCTAAAGCTGGAATTCATCTTGCTGAACTTCAGCAGTGTAAAAGTTAGGTGCCTTGGCTAAGGTGGCTGTCTAAGCTCTTTCTGTTTACTGGGGAAGGAGGGGAGATGATGATGCTCCAGGCTGCAATTTTCAGACTGAGATTATCTTCCTCTGAACAACTTCTCTCTGGCTACAGTGGGAGTAAGTTTAGGTGATGAGCATGACATGACATGCCTAAGTTTAAGAAAGCTAAAGAGAAATAATGGTTTAGAATCTGAGTCATGGAATGGTTTGGGATGGAAGAGACCTTAAAGACCATCTTGTTCCAAGCCCCCTTCCATGGGCAGGCACACCTTCCACTAGACCAGGTTGCTCCAAGCCCCATCCAACCTGGTCTTGAACACTTCCAGAGATGGGGCAGCCACAGCTTCTCTGGGCAACCTGTGCCAGGGCCTCACCACCCTCACAGTCAAGAATTTCTGTCTAATATCTAATCTAACCCTGCCTTCTTTCAGTTTGAAGCCATTTCCCCTTTTCCTATCCCTCCATGCCCTTGTCCAAAGTCCCTCTCCAGCTCTCTTGTAACCCCTTTAGGTACTAGAAAGTGCTCTAAGGTGTCTCTGGAGCCTTCTCTTCTCCAGGCTGAACAACCTCAACTCTCTCAGCCTGTCTACATAGACGTAAAGGTCTAAATTCCCCATTCAGGTTCTGCTAGCTAATATCTTTTGTTTCCTGTGCAGTGATACACAGCTGGTGCAACACAAAAGTACAGTGCTTCTTATAGAATAGCTGCTTTTAACCTACAGCTGAGATTTTACTGTTGATTCTTGTTTTTTTGCTTGTGCTGTCATTATAATAAAATAAGGGATAATCATAGTGTGGATCTTACAACACAGTTTAGACCACTGAATGTTGAGATGTGACTCTATGAAACACATGGGAGCAGTAGCAGACAAGAAATTATTGAATTATTGAATTTTCTATGTTTCAAGCTTAAAATGAAAGTTGATATGTGTAGATATGGATTTTTGTGCATGTGACTTCTGATTCAATTGTCCTGAGCAGAATTAGTTTTGATGAGCTGTGTAAATTAAGGGAGAATTGGATACTTGGAAGCATTGTCCCCATGATGACCTCTGCCTCTGAATTCTTTAAAAATAGAAAATATAGTCTTTCCCTCCCCCTGTTAACATTAAATGTCAACATCTATATTTTGCTGCTGGTATTTATTAACTTTCATCTTTGCCTTTTTCAAGAATTTATTGCTTTAGAAATGAATTGCAGCTTATCACCAGGGATATGTACATATTCCAGCTACCTTGGCTTTTCAAAAGATGCAATTTTTCTTAAATAGATTGTTTAAATTACTGACAAGGGAACCTCTTAATTATGCTACATTAAGTTTTGATTCTGGCATGGTTTGTTTTGGTGTCTGTTTTTCTATCTGTTGAAATCCTGTTACAGTAAGTATTTGCAAGGAGTGGCTCTATTGTAAAGAAAAGATGATAAAGTACAATTTTGCTTGTAGTTAATCCTTTTACCTTTTCAACCTGAAAGCATTTTTTCTATGTATTTCCTAGCTGAAGCCAATTATCCTTATTTCTTGGTACCACACATTCATTTTGTATCGCATCACTGGGTAATCATGTAGTTGGCTAGGGAAGTATTATTTATTTCCAAATTTAACCACTCCTGTCCAATCCTTATAGCACTGAAAAGGAAACAGGCTTTTGGGAACAGAGGATTTTTTAGAGGATATTTTAATATGCCTTCGCTGCAACTTTCATCTAGTTGTAGTTGTCTACAACTTATTGTTTGGGATTTTTTAAACACACATAGGCATTTTTTGCTTATTTCTTCTTTTGTACATGCTGAGAATCTGGGGATTTGTTGCACGTCAAAGCCATTATCTTGGCTTTGTTGGTCATTTACTGGTGATAGGTGTGGTTAACACTGGTGTGGGGCCCTTTGGTTTTCAAACCTGAATCTGAAAGGCAAGGCTGAGAAAAGCAAAAATAGATCTCTGCTGTGATTACTTTGTAAATAGGCAGCTTGTTTTTTCCAGATTGTTAAATTGGTGGCTCTTACACTGGCAAATATAATTACAGTATGTAAATTATATTGAAAATATTTTTGTCTGTTTGATGTGTGCTAAATTGAAGCAAAGTTATAAGGTGTTCTGTTTGGAAGTGTGGAAGATACAAGAGTAGAGCTACAGATAACAAGTTTATGCTTGTATTTCCTACTGATGAAGACTTTCGCACAAGTTATTTCTATGGGTAGGTGATAAGAATATCACTCTGCATGTATATACATTTATTATACATTTTTGCATGATTATACATGTAGGAGTGGTACAATTTTGACTTGAGACTATTGGTGTCTTTTGTCCCAATACAATTTTACTTGTGTAGACACGTCTATCTAAAAATCAAACTTTGCTTCTGTTTTTGGACATCTTAGTAAGAAGTGAGAGAAACAAAGACCTGAAGGAACAGCACATAGACCCTGAAATTTTAGATAACCTTTTGAAAAAATGGGCAAATAGTCAATATTGTACTTCACCCTCATATCTTCTGCACTCAACTGTTTATTTTTATAGCTCACCTTATATATGTTCACACTGAACTCTAATGATAAGACTGAAAGATAACATGCCTCTCACGACTCGGTCCAGTTGTAAAATCTGCATGTAATTTAATCATTGGCTGTCACAAATAATTAACTGAACATCAGCCATCTTAATTTTGAACTTGGTATTCCATTATTTTGTAATTGCCTTTTAAAAATACAAAGATTGCCTTTCAGTTAATTATCAGGACTTCTTTTCTAGTCATAATCATCAACTTCTTTTCTAGTCATAATCATCATCTTTTTATGTTACAAACAGTTTGTTCTTTAATACATTGTCATTTAACTACCCATTTATTTTTGTCTTGTCTGTTTTAAGTTTGTAATATAACATTGTTTTATGAACTTGTTTTGGAGGCAGGTCTGACTGGAAATATTTTGTGAATTTCTTCATACCTTGTTGCAAAACTGATCTTTAGCATGAGTTAAACAATATGGTCACTCTTCACTGAAGTGTGTTGCTAATCACAAAATAGGCGCTCCTGAAAATAGCGAGTTGAATTATCTTTCAGGCACCGAGTTACAAAAGAAACCCAAAAAACAACCAAACAAAACCAAAAAACCCAACCTAAAAACCTCAGGAGAAACAGCTTTTCAGATAATTAAATTTGAAACTTTTTTCTATTTCGTCCTCATTTTTGTTGATGAAGTCTTGGCCCAAAGAAAGTTTTGATTCTCTCATTTAGGGAGTGGGAACTCCAACTTTCATCCACTCTGAGTCAATAAGCTGTAGCTGGGATGAGGCATTTGAGTTAAATCGCACATACTTTCAGAATTATTTATCCATTCTCTCTGCTTCCACATTAACCTTTGTCTTGATTTTGACTTTTTTTTCTGAGCCTCTTCTGTTTTTAGCATGCTTTCCCATTATAAGTGATTTTCATTCATCACAAAGAATATAGTTGGTCCTAACAAAATAGAGCAAAAATAGCTTTTTCCTTATTCCTCAAGAACAGATTTCAGAATCACGTAAGCTATTTTCTCTCCCTCTTTCCTCCTTCACTTTGGTGGCCAAAAATGCATATGGTAATCATACTGAATTAAAAGCATATTTATCACTGCACATTATAGTTTTGTTTCTTGCTATCCTTAATCTTAAGAAAACAACGCCAAAAAACATTGCCACTTTGAAAAATTCCCCTGCCCTTGACAGGTAAATGTTATGAAAGGAAAGTTGCCTAATATTAAATTTATTGTCACTGGATCAGTTATATCAAAAATTTAGTTTTATTCAATCAACTGTAATGTAAACTCTCACTTGACTTTTGTAAAATTCTCTAGATAAATATTTTGTCTTGCCAAATTTAATGTCTTGTACCTTAATATTTTTGATTTTAAACTGAAGTTTATCCTTTTAAGATTGTAAATGTAACATCATCAGATATGGAGATGTTGATGTGTTAATGTAAGTTAATACACAAATAACTGATAATTTAATAAATGTGCTTTTCTTACATTTGTGTTTTCTGTGTATGCAAAGGTTAAAATGTCTCTGTAATCTCAGACTATGTTCATTAACTGAAGTTTAATGATTCATATAATGTATCAACCTAAACTATAACTTTATGAGCTTCATGTAGGAGATTGCATTAACCTTTAAATTATTGTACTTTGTACTTTTGGAGGTGTTTTTCACAGTATGATGACTTCTAATCTGCATTGCTTTTCTCTCCTTCTTCAGATGGGCCTCCATTTGTAGCTCACTATGATATATCAGACACAAACTCAGACCCAGAAGTGGTAAATGTGGACAATCTGTTGGCGGCTGCAGTAGTTCAAGAGCACAATAATTCTTTAGGAAATCAAGACTCTGTATCTGCCTGGAGAACCAGAGGGCTGCTGGATGAAATGAGTGCTGATACAGGTTTGTTTAAATTCTCTTCCTCTGACATTTGTTCCAACATCTCAGTTGGTGTTTCTCCCTTTCTTGCTTTCAATATTTTTATAGTTTATACAGCTTTAAAAGCTCCCTATGTAGATTTTGAAAAAAAAAAAAAGGTATGGGTGGTTATTAAAAAGGACTTACATTTATTCCAAAATATAACTGATAAAAATTGACAAAGATTCCTGCAATGTGTTTTTGACACTAATTTTCTTAATTATGTTTTTCTCCTTTGTTTCCTTCTAATTACTACTTGGAACTAAGGTCTGGGGTTTTGGTGTTGGTTTTTTATTAAATGAAATTGAGCTAAGCTTCTTACTGAATGATTGATTATAATGACCCATGCCACCAGCTAGTAAACTGGTCTTCTAAAGAAGAATTCAGAGCCTGGGTTCTGAGGCAGAGTCAGTTTATTTCAGCT
>WBMV01000955.1:77248-129379 GCA_013396655.1 Campylorhamphus procurvoides | reverse complement strand
GGGCGCCAGATAATGCTGCGGTGACCAGAGTCAGACACACCACTCATAGAGTTATAGTGAATGCTCCAACTTTATTACAGACTTTAGTGCTTTATATAGACGATTATAACCGCGTGTTATAAACTAATTGGCTACTAATTTGCTCAGCTATATAATGATAGGTTTGGCATTACTACCCGTGCACCTGGCTGCCTGGTTCTTGCCTTGCACGTAGCTTCAAGGCCAGGAGACGTTTTATCCGAGCTTCACATATTTGTGGCAGCTATTTAGAGAAACTGTGATAGCTCCTTATCCTGAACACAATGCTCTACTATTCTGTCATGACCTTGTTCAGCAAGCTATCTCTCCACAGGACTGAGGCTTCTTCCCTGAACATTAAAAATAAGGGTTATATTTAGCATAATCTTTCTAAGCAAGAACAGAAAGCAACTTTTTCTAGTTATACTGCCCTCAATGTGAGCAAACGTCCAAATACCTCCAAAGGTTTAAGATAAACTGATGACAAACGCATGATTCAGTGGCTCATTCACACTACTGACCATAAAAACTATATGGTGTGCTCTGTAGCTATGATAAACAGCACACCTTAGCCATCTTCTCCAGAAAGGTAACTAGTTCTACCATCCTTTCACCTTGCTGGTCAAAGTGAGAAAGGTCCAAGTTATTTGTACTAGCCCCCTCCTTGAAAGCTGAGCTTGATCAGTTATGATTTGTTTTTGATCTCGCATTATACCAAGTTTTGAATTCTGTCCTGCCTTCCTCTCCTTCACCCAGGCCTGTTTGATTTTTGTTTTCTTCCTTATGCTTGCAGTGCTGTAATTGCATTTGCACAACAGGCTTATTTGCAACATTTTTGCTCAGTTACTGCAACCCTGAACACTACTGGTTTGTGCCCTACAAGCAGAATTTATTCTTCGCACAACACCAGTACGGACAGATTTCCTTCCATAACACTGGCATTGATGTTAAACTGAGCAGTTTATGAGAGATTCTAGAATAGGATTATTTGCAATGTGTTGTACAGCCAGTGGAACTGCCCATCTTCCTCTGCCACTCCTGAGTTCAGGCATGCTTAACCATTCCTCCAGAGATGTCCTTCCTCACTTCTAAGGCTTCTGAAGGCTAGGTTCCTACTTCCATATGGATTGAGTGAGCAGGT
The DNA here is from genome assembly GCA_013396655.1 of Campylorhamphus procurvoides. NCBI lineage: Eukaryota > Metazoa > Chordata > Aves > Passeriformes > Dendrocolaptidae > Campylorhamphus > Campylorhamphus procurvoides. The sequence continues at coordinate 128,220 of WBMV01000955.1, read as the reverse complement.
AAAAAAGTACTATGGAAAAAGCCAAAGAGTACTCTAGGTGGAGGGGGGGGGAAGGTAAAAAAAAACCAAACAAGTTCCTGGCACTGAACTCATGTCTACACACTATGGAAGAGAGCAATTACCCACAGGAAAGAGGTCTAACATGAAGGTATGTGTAAGCTTTAGACTAGTCTTGAATACACCTGGACATGTTCACAGCTATAAGCCCAGCTGTGACCTGCACGATCAAGACTTTAAGTCAGTTTTCAGTACAAGGTGAATTCAGTGGTATTTCCACTTGACAGCTAAAAACTGTTAAGGCAACACAATAATCACACCAAGCTCTCTTCTTGCAGTACAGTTCTACAGGACTAAGATTATGTGGGTTTTGGTCTTCGTAGGGCTTTTGTTGCTTTGAGGGTTGTTTGGGGTTTTTTTACTCACTTATAATAAACATCCCCTAAAGAGAAGTTTTTCCCAGTTGCAGGATTAATAACTGTTCCGTTCACCACCTCCACCTCCTGCTGCTTCACAGCACAAGCTGCACGTGTGTCCCAAGTGATGTAGTAAGCACAGTTTTCTTCGTCAAACCTATCAAATAAGAGACAGACCTGATGATTCCAGGAAAGAATAACAATTTTTTAGCATTTTGAGAAAGGGAAGAGACAACTGCTAACTCACATGTGAGTATGTCCTGCCGAAGCATCATGCTGAGAGTAAGCTAGTATAGTAGAGTAGCACTCAAAAAAAGCTATTTGAAGAATTGCCCTGCATTTTTCTGCAGTTCCAAGACTTTAAAAAGTGTGTCTCCACTTGAACTTCCTACCTGAAGCTCCAGAATTCAGAGTGTATCACAGGGTTTTATTGAAATATTTTAGCTAATAAACATATCAGGCTGCTTTTTTGCAGTATGTTTGTCCTAATTAGAGCAGCTGGGACCAGTTTATCACTATGTGGGTGTAACCAAAACTGTGTATTTTACACCCTCTATGTAATTTCTCATGAACTGTTAAAAATGAATTGTTGACAGCAGCTGCCCAGAGCACACCTGACCCCTCATGCTACAAGCTGGGTGTTTAAAAACTCTGTGAGATAGGGAAGTCTTCCTGTCTTCCCAATGACTCAGGTGTACTAACTCCCCTCCAGGAGTCATTAGCACCCTCACATCCAGCCTGAGGGGTCATGTCTGCTAATGGGCCATCAAGGGAATATCCCATGGCTCACAGAGTAAGTCACTCATTGCATAACTCCTTGCCCTCAGGGAGGTACTGGGCATTCCCATCTGAGCCTAAGCATATATAATCTTGAGGTTTTGGGACTTCTGGTACTACTCATCAGATCCAGAGGAGGACCAGAACCTCAAAAAGACTGTGACTGCCACTCTTGACCAGACTGTGACCACCATCCCGACCAACAGGTTTTCTCTTTACTTTTACTTTGTACTCAGGGACACCACATGGCACTCAGCAGAGGGGCTAATGAACACCATTCTGTTTGTGCCCTAGGGTGCTGGGTTATGTCTGGGTTAAAACCAATTTTTAATCTGTACCATTGCATGTATTGTAATCTTTTTATTAAATTGTAACTCTGACTTGTAATCTCTCTTTGAATTGGGTTCATTTCGCCTGCTGGTTTACCTTTAAACCAGCACAATGTTAAACCTGTCCTTTATTTAAATAGGACAAAGGGTATAAGCTAGTCAAATTTTGCTACTTAGTTCTTTGACTCATACTGAGCATCTTGCTCAGTTCCAAAGTTCTACAAGAAATATACATTAACAATATCAAGATTGACCAAAAAGCCATCAAGCGTTCTTAGTATCTGTGATCCATGCAAATATACCTAACTTTAGACAGCTTCTAGTTAAATACAGTGTATTGAGGCAACAATGCACCACGTTTTATTAGGGTAATCACTTAATTACAGTAAGTGCTCTCTAACAGACAGATTTTGAACAGAGTTAAGAGTGGTTGTACTGTGACTGACATTGTAAACAGTACCTCAACCATTGTCAGATCTAATTTGAAAGTAGAATGCAAATTTAAATTTTTGCCCCAAAATTTTAAGATAAATACAAAATTCAATGGAACGGAATTCAATGTTTATGGAAGTGAACTGTTGCACAAACTCCAGAAGATTCAAGCTTTACATGTACAGGCCAAGGATTATTTTAGGGTTTGTCCAACGAAGTGGACAGTTACTGTACCAAGACTTAAGAGTTCACTAGAGAGCTACAAAGGAAGCAGCAATGAAGATCACTGGTATGTTAGTTTATTACTCACCTCTGCAGCATAGGCATGCCAACTGTTTTTGCACATTTCAGTTCTATAATTGTTGTTACCTTCTTGTTTTTCCTACATTCTTGCCCACTGGAATAACTTATATACACTGTATCGCCTAGAAGAAAAAAAATGGTGACACTTGAGGCTTTTTAAGCAGCTGTCAGAAATTTCCTTTGCTCGTTCTCTAGACTTCCTTATTTCTAGAATTTTCTTCCCTCATGCACAGACCATATATCAATCACAGCAATTCAGCAACTCAAGGCATTCACAGTTTTGATCATTTAAAAATCTCTCCTTGAACACCTTTTCATTTACACTGTACTCTGTGTTCAGGTCACCAGTATGGCCATAACAAATGTTTACATTTAAGATGTCATTTTTTTAAATGTAAGAATAAATGAATATACGCATTTATAAATAAACTCAGGCAATAAGCACACACAATATACGCCACTGCTTTTGTAACTGGATGGAAAATTTCCTTCAGTTTTATAAAATCAGCACCAATTTAAAAATATTCCTTAAACTGAAAGCTTGAGTAATATTGAGATTATTTTTTTAATTCCTGTTCTTAAGAGTGAAGCCAATTAGTCATCTTTCACACGCTGCTATAATTGAAGAAGTTAGTTGATGTAGAATAAACATTTTCAAAAAGAGATAAAAATAATTCTCCCTCCCACAATTATAGAATCACAGATTGGCTGAGGTTGGAAGGGACACCTGGAGGTCAGATGGTCCAAAACCCACTGCTCACACATGGGCAACCTGGAGACAGCTATCCAGGACAATGTCCAGACAGCCTTTGAGTATCTCCAAGGTAGGAAACTACCAGCTCTTTGGACAACATGTGCCATTGCCTGGGCACTTACACTGTAAAAAAGCGTTTCTTGATATTCAGATGGACAATTAATTCTTTACAGCTTTAATGACAACACTTTATTTGCTTCAATGTTTTCTCATGATTTAAACACGACATTTGAGTAGAAGCATTTACTGGTTTTTAAACAGAGTATTCGCTGTTAAAGGTATCTCAAAATACAGGCTTCACCATATTTATAAGAACCATTATAGCTGGATTATAAGATTAAACCTTTGATTTCTAGCTCTCTACAAGAAAATAAGTAACTACCTGTCACATTCAGCTTCTGTGTATGAACAAGTCCAAGAACTTGAACATCTCCATTGTTGCTTTTCCTGCAAATACTGGCTCTTTCAGGGCAGCCTGTAGGTCCCTGATGTACCCTCTGACAAAGATTCACATAGTACCTACAGAGAACATGGTAGACAAAACTTCAAAATTCATTTAGGTTCAACTGATACTCAACCTCCAGAACCTTCATGGGAAGCTAGACAGGTTGCAAAAAACTAAATCTCAAATTAGCAAAAAAAACCCAAACAAAAAAAAACCAAAAACAAACAAAAAACCAAAACCAAACAACCCCTCCAAAAAAACCAAAATGAACAAACAACACCACCACACACCCAAAAAAAACCTCTCCAACAATTCATCAGATTAGCTCTTTAGTTAATTTTGACCTGGGTCCAAACTAGAAATTGGAACAGAGTCAAGAAATGTCCAAAAGTTTGTTTCAGTCATAAAGACTGTGATACTATCCTAAATTCAGTGCCTCTTCATAGCTATACCAGTTCAGGTATGTTAGAACAGAGGAACTACTAGCAAGGTGGTAAATTAAGCAGTTTTGTTACCCGACAGTTTATCATAAGTTTAGAATTAGATGCTGTCATCCTTGCCAGTTCACTTCTATTTGCTAATTGGAAGGCAGATGATGGAAAGGTTGATGAAATCCTGCCATTCGTATTTTCCTCTAAGCAGATACACAGAGGAATGTGGGGGGAAAACCCTCAGTTAAACTTCAGACAAGAAGTTACACATTTGAGTCAAAAAAAAAGCAACTAAGTAATTAAGATTTTTGTTCAACTTGATTAATAATCAAAAAATTGCATTTAAGTGACAAAATTACATTGTTAAGATAGTAGTTTAAATAGAAAGCTTTTAAAAAGCTTTTAGTTTAGACTTATTCATCCTTTCAAAAAGGTTACCAATACAGTGAAAGATTGAGAATGTAGAATGTAATCTTCAATCCCATCAGATAAAATGGGTTCCTTTATGAGGATTTTATCTATACACAGTGTTAAGCACTGAGAGTTTTAAGCAAACAAATACTATGCCACATTACAACTTCAATGGCAGTGATTAGCAAGCTGCTCCCTGGAAATCACTCATACTCACGAGTTCCCATTGTGGAAAAAGATCCATGACCCCGTCAGGGAAGAGAGCATTCTGAAGTCATAAGTTCTGTGTTTCTGGACAAACTTGCACTCCATTTTCTGGGGAGGACAAACAGCCTGAGTCTTCCATTCAAATGTCACAGCACAACCAAGAGTTTCACTGAGAAGTTGTGGTCTCCCAATACCAGCATTTTCATCACATGTAAAGATAATGGTAGATTCCTTTCTTGCATTTGCTGTAAGAAGGAAGGTTGGAAAAAAAGGGAAAAACATACTTTGCAAGAGGCTTTCAGGCATGTATGGTTTTTAATGTAGCTAAATCCCTGTGTTAGCTCAGATCCTTGCACAGGAAGTGTAGGAAGCACTTACCGCTACCACAAAATCCCCACTTTTCATCTCCCTGATAGTTTTCAGTTGTAGCACACCATGGCCTGTTCTTTTCTTCTATAATACATTCCTCATAGGTCTTCCCTTTGTACTTGAAGGGGAACACACAAAGCTCTCCCTTTTGAGTCACTGAGAAGGAAAGGCATAACCTCTTAACAACAGGCAGTAGAACAGCAGGGATATCCATATTCAGGTCTATATTCAAAGCCTGTACTTCAATACTAAAGAAGAGGCAGACAACAGAAATACTGACACATTGAGTTGAAACGTAATTAGAAAACTAGATGTAGTATACAAGTAGGTACAACCATCCCTACAGAAAAGCTGCATTGTCTCTTCTACGGAGATAGATACTGATGTTGCATGTTAGTATGGTGCATGTGATATAACAAAATGACAGTTTTCTATTAACGTCCATGAAGTCATGTTGCTTCCTCTTATCACGACAGTCTCTCATATTTTAAGGGCAAAAAAACCTGATAAATTTACAAGAATGAGTCTGCTCCAATCTCACCTGGAGGGCACAGATCACCTCCTGTATACTGCAAGATGACCGTTTCATCCTGGTGGCTATAGTCCATTTTCATTTCCTTTATGTTTCCAAAAGATGATGCACCATTTTTAGATGTCAAACACACTGCCCCATCTTTGCATTTTCCCTGGGGCAAGTCTGCTGCTTTACTGCACACACCGACATGGTAACTGTTGGATCCAGAAAATACCTGTGTAGACAACCAGAAGCATCACAAGTCTGCCACAAAGCCTACAATCAATACTGAAAAAACCACACAAGGGCTTTATAAAACTAAGCCTCATGCAGCAATTGCATAATGCAGGAGGAAAAGATGATGACACATTTTGCCAGTCTGGCTTTCCTTAAGACAAAACTGCAGATAAAGCACACAGGACCACAGATGAAGTCTGTTCAGCAGATTTGCTTTCACATTCGAGATTCTGTCAGAGGTGAAGATTTCTCCTTCCTTTTTTCATCAGTATATCCATCACCTTCCCTCTCAAAAACATTAAAAACAATGTTGCACCTTCCAATATTATTCCCTCTGTCAGAGGCCAAACAAATATCAATAGTGACCACAGCACATGCTTCGGTCTTTTCTCACACCCCAGGACTCTTAAAAGAAACTTTTGCTGCAGTATTAAAATGTTGACAACAATAGGAAATTATAAATAAATAAACAGATAAGAAAGAATCACACCACCAGAAAGCATTACCTCAAATGATCTTCCAGAAAGGCTGGTCAGGTTAAAAGTATAGTGCAGCTGTTCATCAGTCACAGAGCATCCTGAAGTTTTCACTTTATCAGGACACACAACTGGAGTTTCCCACTCAAACACAAAATTGCAGTCAAGTTTCATTATCATCTTTGGCTTACCCTGTTACCAAAGAATAAAAAGACACATTAGGTTTACTTTTTGGCAAGTTTGTTGTTCTTTCTGCATTTCCCCCCTCCTCGGAAGTTAATCTCAGTCACTACCAAGGCTAGACTTCACTGACTGTAGGACAACCACCATGCCTTTCTGTTACAACCAGTACAAAAAAAAACTTAAAAGCAAAGTACATTCTGCCTAGCTGCAGAAAACAACCAAAACAGGAACTGAAGTACCCAAGCTTTCTTAATTAGGGTTTAGATTTTGATGTCCAGCTTAATTGTAAGCAGCAAAAATGCAAGCACATTAAGAAATGTCATTGGGTTAAGGTTTATAGAGAATGCTTTTTACTTTGCCATATTTTACTTTGCCATAACTAAAATATTAGTATGGCCTGTGTAATATTCAAAGCTGTCTTGAATTTCAGTTCATGTCCCATATTGACAGAAAATGGTTCCATGATCTTCAGCAGGCTCTAGTTTGTTAAATATCATGTACTTCTCTACAGCTTAAGGCACTCAAAAAAACTCAAGCAGCATTAGACTCCCATCACCATGCAAACTCAATTTACTGCTCAGGTGTTGACATAAAATAAAAACGTAAGTAACTAAACACAAACTTTTAAAGCTGTGTACGATTATGGAGAGGGTTACAACATAGGGGAAACATTTCACAAGAACAGCTCTAAAGTTACATTCGTTCTTGTGTTAGCCTGAGGTACAAGCATGAGCTTTTGGATCTAAAGGTGCAACACAGCGTTAATTTAATGTCAGCAATCAGTTATTGCTACCTTACATCGGTGGAATCTGATCCTTGAAATCATCAGAACCTTTTACTCTCAAACCTAAAGTTCATGCACTCAATGAAATTTTGGCTGGTTAAGAATACAAATAGGAAGTATATTCCTTGATGAAACAAGTCTATCCACATGTTCTAGAAACAAAACCTTGATTTAGTTTTCAACAAAGCTAACACTGGTCATCACCCACTTTCCACACTTCAAAAATCAACATAAGTTTAATAGATGTCTTACCAGACTAGTTCCTTGGCTGCAGTGAAATACAATAAGAGAAGTATAGTTCAATTTGTTGTTTATCTGACAAGGAGTAGCGCTGTTGTAAGTGATGCGAACTTCATTTGCTGCCTCATTTAACTTGGGAGGTTCAGTAACACGACCAATATCCTACACAAGCAAAAATATGTATTAATAGACTTATGTGGCACACCTAGATCTGAATCTCTGAGTTGGTCTGAAATCAATTCAGATTCATCTGTTTGTTTATATGGGACCACAACTACTACACTTTTGAAAACTGTATTCCATACTAAAAAACAGCTATTTTATTTCAATCCTAACAAAACACAAGTCAAGAAGCTCAAAACACCCTAATTAAGCTTGACAAAAGTCAGGCAGGTTCTTCTTCACATCCCTGTACCAAATTACCAACACAACTTAAAAACAGCATCAACAATAGAGTACAGTTCCTAGATCAATGTGAAAGTTCATGGAAAACAATCTCAACTTTTTATGTCTGTGTTGTACAGCTTACAAACAAGACTTCAAAAGAGCCTCCATCTCTCAAGGTAATAATATGGACAAGTTAACCAACATTCTGTCACAGCCTTGCTATTTATTGAGCTGTCAAATTCTTACATGAAAGTGCTAAGTGCATTTTGAAGCATGGTAGGACAGAGTCTATCGCAGTATGATGCAGGCTATCAAGAGATGGAGTAAGCTGCAGAATGGTAAACTAAGACATTCTGCTTCCCAGCTTCTGTATTTGGCACAAAGCACTACATGAAAAAAATTCTTTCTCGCAATTTTTCATATTTATCACTGTATTGAATCTTCTCACACCCGAAAAAAACCCAAATCACTGGAGTTCAAGATAGGAAAATACTTCTTCATAGGAAAAAGCAATAAAAGGGAATTTTGCAGAGGTGATTTTAATTTTGCATTCCACTTTTATTGGCCCATTGTCATGCCCTTGATTCAAATAAGGTTTCTAGGCAGGGATACTGCATTAAACTATTAGGGAAACGCACTATTCAGTGATTCAAGGCACAGTACTTACTACTGGTGATCCATTAACTGGAACCATGCAAACAGCTGCTCCAGGTGGGCAGTTGACATCTTTGATAGGATTGAGAGGCTCACAAATGTTGACGTAAAAGTCAGGAGAAACATCTGTAATACCTTCATCCACAAATGCCTCATAATACCCAGTGCGATGGATCAGAGGAGACAGGTCAATAACGGAACTGCCGTTCAATACTGAGCACTTCACCTACAAAAAGGTATGTGGTATTGATCTTATTCTTTTATTACTTGATTTGATTTACTGACAAGAATCCTATCCTCCTTGGGGCCAGAAGCATAGCCACAGTTAAAAATTTCTAATTTAAGTAAAGCAGCATTTGCTAAAATTTTCATTTTCTTTGAGTTAGTAAGCACCTACAAGCTGCACATGAAAAAACCTTGATCATTTAAACATTCTTAAGCAATGGAGTCCCCAACAGAATAATACCAGGTCATAAAAGCTCTGGTACCCATACTTCAGAACACATAGTCACTATCACTTCATAAGATCAGTAGGTCCCTTCCTCTCCCCATCTTCCATACATCATCAGATCACCTTGAAAAAACAAGCTTAGTTATAACAATGTAAAGTTATTTTATTGCAAGTTGACGGTTTGAGTACTACATTTCCTCAGAACCAACTTCATACATCCTTAATGTGCATAAGCTTACTGACAGCCTATGTGGAATTTGAAAAGTCTATTCTTGTCTGGATATTAGAAAAGTAACAACTAACAAAGTTACTGCTTAATTTCAGAACAATTGTCACTATCTACTTATCACAACACTGAAATAGCCTGAGTCACTGTGAAAAGTGATCAGAAGTGAATAGTGATCATCAAATGGAATGAAGACGCTAGACAATACAGTGGGTTTGGGCACTGTTGATTTGTATTGCAGCATGGCACGTACTACTGAACTGAAAACCAGAACAGTCAAAAGAGGGGACATGTGACAGTTCTTGTTAGGAAAAAAAAACTGGAAGGTGTTTTTCCTGAGTGGAAGCAAGGGCTGTAGTATTGAGACAGTGGTGAGGAGGAAAAGTAACTTGATGCAGAGAATGATGGTCACACTGGAGGTAATCAAGGCAGTGAAAAGGATTATTAGGCAGGTTTACAAAAGGTAATGTTCAGGTGTTAAGAAAAGATTCAAATTCACTCAATAGCTCATTTAGCCTTCTACTCCTATTACAGGCTTTTTCTCCATATATCCAAGAGTGATAACAATTCAACTAGCTACATTAACTAAAGAAAGACCAGCACAAAGTATTGTCTGGAACACCAGCTCAGCTAGAGTTGACCAAACCATGCTACTAAAGCATGTGTTACATGGCCAAAGCAGATCCTAAGTTCATACTATCAAGGTTTATCAGTTTTAGCACTGAGGAAACTGATCATACTGGTGCCTGCCCACTAGCTACTTGTCTAGAAACAAAGAATATCCCCATTAACAGACACACTATCCATCCTCAACTCAACCCCAGCTCTGTTGGCCTGCTGCCCCAGAGGATTTAACCAACACTTCCCATGATGACACACTATGGCTTCCATTTGAACTGTACTAAAAAGCAGCTAAGTAAGTTCCACAGAGGGGTTATTCTGAAGTGTTAGAAGTTTTAATTTGACTCAACATGCAGAGCAGGAGTTTGCCAAGTATTTTTCATCCCTGTTGAAAATGTCAGTATGAAAAGCATTTGAGAACTCCTGTATGAACTTGGATTCTGTACTACAGGAAGAGACCTTTCCTTCAAGGAATTTAAAATACATTTAAAATACATTGATATAATATCCAACTCCCCTCAGAAATTCAGTAACACACGTTTTCTGTAAAAGGAATTCTTACCTCTTCCTCACAAGCCAAGGAAGTGTGCCAAGAGAAGTAACTAGTGCATGTCTGCACATCAAAAGACAGAAAAACAGGCTGACTGTCATCTCCAGCATCAGACTTGCATACAAAGCTAAAATAGCTTTTATGCTTCAGTGCAGGGTCTGCAGGGCAAGGATCTCCATCTTCATAGACAAGTTTTAACACTTGATCTTCATAAGTTAAAGTTTTACTCAGTTTTCCAGCATTAACTGGTTTTTGGCCATCTGTGATGCAGACAGCTAAAGTAAAAAGAAGAAAAATGAATAAAATAGATCAAGTCTGATGTAACCACCCTGCAAAACTGCACTTCACAATATAAACAGTGGGGAAACTTAAGATTTTAGTCTCACTTTAGTCTTCCTATGAAAGATAAGCTTTGGCACACCACCTGGAGTTCCCAATAAACTGAACTGAACCAAAACAAAAACCAAACATTGACTGTAACATTTCATTAACCTGTATATTAACACAATCACAGAGCACAGTATTTGATTATCATTTCTCTGAAAACCAAGAGACTAACACAAAATGTCAGACAGATTATATATAATTTTATTAAGATGCCTCATAAAAACCAAATCAATCTGTATTTTCTTCTAACTACACAAAAATAATCTTTACTTCACAAGTAACATTCCTATTTTAGCATTTAAGATGCTTATATATCTCATATTCAATTTGACCAAAGAGTTAGTAACTCAATCTGCAAATAAGCAGCTTAGAAAACAACTTAACTTCTACTGATGTTTCAGAAGCACCCAGAACAGAATAGAAAGCTAAAAAGAAGACTAGCAAAAGTTTGAAGGGCAGACACAAGGCCCAGTGCAGACACATTACAGCAATGCATCACCAGAGAGAAGCTTTTGTGCTCAGTTCACTCTAACTGGAAGCTTGTAATGTCTCTGTTTTCACAATAGAAGCACCTGCATTCCTGGCCTCAGATTAAAAAAAAAAAACAAAACCAAACCATTCACTAGGAACTAAAGGGATTGAGACTGAAAGTGAGGCCAAGCGAATGCAGTTTGGTAGAAGTACATAGCTTCACTTCCTAGAACACTTCTAGATTCTTTTCTTAGGCAATTCAGGCACACAGCTGTTCCCTTTACTCCTGCATTTGCAGTAAAACCACCCCTCACATTTTACTGTAAACTTTAACATAAGTACTTCTTTTGGGTACCCTACAGTCAATGATTACAGCACCAGGTGGGATAAGATGCTTACCAGCTCCATTAGTGCATGAACCTTTAGTTTCAGCACAAACATTCAACTCTATCTTTCTGTTGTGTGAATCACTGATGGTATAGCCAGACTCTCGCTGTAACGGTGTCAAATCAAAGAGGTGGCCTGCAGAGAGATCAGAGAACAATTTAATCTCTTTTTCAGATTCAAAATCAGGACATTCCTTTGTATTAAAAGCTTTCAGTAACTTAATTAGTAGTAAGGTTAACCAGACTATTTGCCTGCTAGCTTAGAAAAGCAAACAGTTACTTATTCATATTAACAGAGGTAAAACTAGTTTCAGAACTAGAGACTGTTTATGTTAAGGGACATTGCAGTACCTTACAAGGTATTTCTACCATCAATAACCTTGTTAGTCACCATCCAGAGGATGTGTCCCACTGCCCTTTTCTAATGAAGTCCCTCAAAAATGCAAACACAGTAGTGCTGCTTCCAGCAGTCTCATTCACATACAAAATCCTGAGGCCTCCTCCTCACCTGTTGCAGGATTTGTTACCCGACAGTCATTTTGCACATTGCTTTTAAGAGGACATGCAGCAGCGGTGAACCATAAGAAGGTATATTCACAGTCTTCAATGGCAGTTATAAGTTCTGGCTTCGATTCCTAAATGTTAAACAGTGGAGAGAAGGACATCTCTACAGAGTGATCATTTAAGACTATGTGATTGGGTTATACCTGCAGCCTGTAGCTGAGCTCAGTTCAAATATCTCTTCTAAGACTTAACAGACCATCATGGTCCAGTGAATTAATCCCAGGAGTATTTAACTATGAGTATGCATACAAAACAGTACAGAATCATTATCAGGAGAAATAAAATTAATGAGAGAAGAGCTAAAGGCAGGCTAGGGTAAGAGAAAATAGAGTACTTAACTGCAAGGCATAGAGAGTGCAAGAGTTAAAAACTACACAGGGAACTGCATTATTTACTACTTGAAACACTTTCTAACTGGCACTACATTCATCTTCAAGACATAAGCAGACAATTTGAAGCTATAACAAATAATAAAATCTGTGCCAGTAGATTGCACAAAAAGATCCCAAAACTTGCACAGCATCTAAAATGCAAGTACTTCTAAGTCAGTCTCCTTGCAAGACTGGCTCCCATCCAACTACAGACGATTAGGGAATGGATAAGAGCTGCTCACATTGTCCATACACACACAGTGATACAAACAACTCATGAACACAGAATCCCACCACAAGGAGCCCACTTACAATTCTGCTTTCATCACATTTGAGGCGCAATATTGTGGTTTTTTTGCGAATTTTATCTGGACACTGCTCTCCATTAATATATTTCAGAATGGAAATGCCATTTTCCCACCGAGGACCATCAGCTACTTCCCCGAGACTGGTACATTTTGTACCCTCCATGAGGGAGGCAGCAGCATCAGAAGGACAGGAACCTATAGACAAACAAAAATTGCATTATCACTCCAAATATTAAGGCATATTTGCCTGGAATAAAACTCCATTACTCTACTTTCAGGTATGTCATGGCTGATATATCTCCAAGCCACTGTCCAAACCATACTCAATGGCGTCTTTTTTCCCCAAAAATCACAAATAGCAGCAATCTTCTCACTTCACTTAAGGTCATGCAGAAAATAGTGGCAGCTACTACTGAGGAAATAGACTACTACACAGACTGGAAGGCTACATTCTATTACCTCATCTTCCACTGCACAGAACACAGATTCGCTCAGAAGATGCCACAGAGAAATTCTGAAGTTAGCATCTCGTGCAAAGAAATTATTTTAATCTTTAAGAGCAATAGCAGACTTGAATAAGGACAGAAGTTATCAAGAAAAGGTAAGAGCTGCTAGTCAATCTAACCCACCAAGCAAATGGAAATCAGGCCCACCATCTACTTTTCCCTCTGGTGATGAAATCACACCACTGTCTCCACATACTTAGCTTTGTGATTCTTTTCTTTTCCACTCAGAACAGCTACCAGTGGTACTGCCCCACTACTTTTGCTTTCCCTAGCTACAGGAAGGACATATTTTTATTTCGCTCTTACGTGCAGCACCATACGGTACTAAGGGCTTGCAGACATTAATATAGTATCTCTGTGTAGTAGCAGATATAGCGATCGCTTCCCAGTTCTCTCTATGTCGCATCAGGGATGAAAAGTCATAGAAGTTTCCTTCATCATCCCTGTACAAAAGATTAAGAGGCATGTAGAAAAAGTAAGCATTTTAAAGTTACAGTTCCTAAGTTATTGTAGTAATTTTAACCTAATAACTCTAAGCAGAGTATCATGCTGAAAAAGAAATCCACAGACTCACTGCTCCCCAGAAACTTCAGTACAGAGATATCACTGCACCAGCTAGCCCCATAGTAACTGTCCACATGCACATAGCCCTCAGCTAATGCAGGAGTAATTCCAACTTTTAACTGGAGCGCATCCTCTTTCAGCGCATAGCAAGCACAAACACACTTACAATGCACTGTTTTACCTTAGCGTAGAAACCTATAATGAGGCCAGATATTAAAGCTCTGGGCCAATTATTAGCTACATTTGACCCCACTTATCAAATCTGAATGAGCTAATACTTGGTTGTGACCGATATAAATGACATTTTTTCTAGAGCTTTGTTTGGTGGAAGTTCCAAACAGACAGCAGTTGTATTCTTGTTCAAAATTAGCTATAGTTAAATAATGACTAGATACTGCAACAACCTTGCATACTTAGCCTTCAACTATCAATAACTGCATACCCAACAATTCCCTTTTATTATTATTAAGAATCCCAAAGTATTTTCCTTCAGTGAAATTAGTTTTCAGAAACAAATGGCAAAAGTTACTTAAAATACTTTGCACTGGCATTGAATGCCACATTAGCTAGTTACTAAGTCAACACACGATAGCTAAAGTGGTAGCATTGCACTGAATTGCAATAAGGCTGTTATTTCTTTGTTTCATCATGCAGCTTCATTTCAGTTTTGTGGAAACAACTTACTTGTAGGAGCATTCAGTAGACTTAACAGGTAGACAAGCATACTGAGTATGCCATTCAAACATGTAGGTGCAATCTGGAGTTTCCTTCAAAAATACAGGCTGAAAGAACACAATACAAAAGTAATTTGCTCTCTCATCTAAACACATTGAAGCTAGCAAAATGTTTCAGTCTTGCTCCAAGATGACCTGGGAACATACATAATATGTTAGAGCCACACTATGCCGCTGACCAGCTGAAAGCATGGCTTCTCCCAAACATGAGCTTATCCTCATGCACACTTCTGATAAAAGGGCAGACATTAAAAACTTCTTCCTCCTCCATGAAATAAGGAGAAGAGCAAAAGTAACCCTTGACACCTTTAAGAAAAGGAAGGAAAGCACAAGTACAAAGAGATACTACAAGTAAGTAACCAGCTTTTTTTAGTCTGGTCATGTAACAACTGCTTTCTCACACATTCAGCCTTCTACCTTTTATTTTTTATAAAGAAACAGTTATAATGTCTGGAAGAACACCCCTTCCTAACTTCTCTAAAAGCTTTGATAACGGCAGGCATCTCCTAAAGGAACAACATGCCCCAGCTTTCCTGATGCACTACAAAGTCACTGTGCATAAATAGGAAATTCAAAACATTTTTTATCACTTCACAGGACATTTCAATCTCCTGTCTAATATGGAAATGATTAGGGAGTAGTTGAAGAAAGCTATCTCATATTCTTAATCTTACCCTTTCATACTTTGAAAGAAGGGCAACTCTGGAAGACAGGAGACATATGCTTTGAAACTAACCTCAGATGTAGTCTTGTCACAATAGAATAATATGGCAGTGGACCGTTCATAGATTTTATGACATTTTTCTCCACCGGTGTAATTAATCATTATTAAACCATTTTTGAAAGTCAGTTTTTCCGTAGGTAAGCCTAGAAGCAAGGAGTTGAGAAAAGTCAACAGCTACTCCAGTAAATACATGACTACAGTAATGCCTCTGGCACCATACACAGCAACACGCACAATAAAGTACTGATAGACAGATGTCAACTTTCCTTTCAAATCTGTGATTTAGTTATTGAATGAATACCACTCAGTACAGTAAGGTTGAGCTCATTCATAGCTGAGTGACAGGACAACTACATATATGATCATTTTATTTGTGCAGTAAGAAAAAGTGGTGGGATGCTTTATCTCATAAGAGGTACAAGATTAGCAAGAACTCTTCTATCAAATAGTAGTTGTAATCACACCTTGGCTAATCTTCACATTCTCTAAGTTCCTTCCAATAAGTGCTGTACCTGCTACTTTTCTGAAAGCAGGGGCCATCTTCTTTACTTGACACGATGCAACAGCATGAGTCCCTGGTTTGCAAGTTTCTGTTATTTCTCCACAAATTCTGAAGTAGTAGTCATATTCACCTGTACTCACTTTTATGTCCTTATTGGAAAGTGGCTTCAGGTTATAAACATGACCATACCTTGGATCTTTCACCTGGCAATCCTCTCCTTCAAAGAAAAGAATTTAAAATACAATTTAAGACCTATTAGCTTTGCCAAATACCCTTAGGACAATTAAGGCTTACTGGTACAATTAAGGCCACAAAAATGAGTAGCTGGCACTTTAGGGAAGTGACATTGAAGAACCGTCTTAGTTCAGCTAAGCAACTCATCTCAGGAAGTCACCAATACCTAGAACTATGTAACTACACTATAAATGGCATATTTATTTTATAATTGCCACTATAGCAAGATACAAAGGTCATGCTGCAGTTCATAAACTACCTCAAAGTGGCCTCACAGGTTCTTCCTTCAGCTATGCTGAAGGTTAAGTACAGAACCAGAGTCACTAAGTCCAGCACTTGCTTAATTATCTGGAAAGAACAGCAAGGTCACAAGGCCAAAGCAAGAGGTGTTCTAGATGTCAGTCTTGTATCTTCTTTTAACAGCTCTGAAGTTTGCAGAGTTAGAGAATAATTCATCATAGGAAATGTTTGCTATGGCTCACAAATCTATGAAGATGCATACAAAGAAGGTTTTGGAAAACTCTAGCTTTCATGAGTCTGATCAGCTGATACACATCAGTAACTTTGCTGGTGATCAAGTCCTCAGTTTTAAACTAAGCCTTTGCTCAACATTCTGAAGCTTTTAAAAAATCATCAGACTGTATCATATGAACATTATGCTCTTCTCAATCACACAGGTTGGCACCAAGTTAAAGACACCAGCTGTCCTCCCTTCAAAACCACATTTCAGTCACCAGTGTTCTGCATAGTATTATGTGCTACAACACAGTAGTTTGCAAGTATGGCTCATGCCACATGATATAACTAGCAGTTTCAACAATGTCTAGGACTGTTGCGACAGATCCTTTATAGAAGTCTGGATGTTTTACAAGACACTATCTACAAGCTGCAAAACAAAGCCTGCAAGGGCAGAGAATATGCTTGCACACTTAACTTTTCACCTAAGAGCCAAGCAAGTACCAAAACTTGAACTTGTGACTACTTGTTGCACATCCTGGAGTCAACAGCAAATTCTGGGACCATCCCCACTGGTCCCTCCCATATTGCCTAACCAGTGTCAAGTTTAAAGTCTGGCTTCCAGTCTTCAGTGAGGGGCAAGGAATGAGTTGCCAGGCATAGAATCAACTGCATTCTCATGAAACCTCATGCTTTAATATTTACTTGCAAGTCTGTCTGATTTAACAACGTAGTACTATGACTTCTCCGAAACAGCATTACTACTTTATCTTCTTTCCCTAGACAGGATCACAGGCCTAACTTTTACTTTTAATGACAGATAGGATACTTAGTTGGCTTAAAGCTCAAGAGAGACATCCTTCCACACGCCAGCACCTTTTATAGAAAGACTTATAGGGCAAGAAACCAATGTAGATTCAGTAAGTATTTACTACTTGTACTGATTTGTTTTATATTTTAAAGCTCAAACAACTACACTTACCTTCCGCTTTGTGAACAGGACATGCTGCCAAGGTTCTCCAAACAAATACAAACTCACAGTCATTCTCTTGCTCCAACACTGGTGATCCCTACAGAAAACATCCATATGAACCAGCCTTACTAACAGTTGCATTGCAAGTCTCAAAACATACATGCAGCGTTTTGGAATTTTTTTGCAGTTGCAGTCTTAAGATCTCTGCTGTCAAATTTCAGCATTCATTTTCAGCAAAGAACTGGTTTTAGTGTTTCCCAAGATTTCACAATGAAATTCACTGTTGTGTTCTACAGGTTCAGTAAAGCACTTAAAAAGAGACAAGGGAAAAGCCTGTATGCAAGATACTACCTTTTAGAACCATTCTAAGAGGAATAAACACTGTCGATTTTGTTATAGCACCTTCATGCACTAAAATCATCAATAGTAACTAGCACAGAAAATTACCATTGTTTGATCACACTGGAAGATTATACGTGTAGAATAACGCTGCTTATCTTTGCATGTGTCACCATTCAAGTAAATAATGCTTAACGACCCATCAGTAGCAGCCTGGGGGGTTATCTGAATGACTCCAAGGTTCTTGCTTTTATCAGCATATTTCACACAAGACCCTATGGCACCACCTAGAGGAAAAAGGTTGGGGTTTAGTTCAAAGCTTTGACAACTACAGTTAAGTTTATTGTAAAATAACATAACAGGGTAGCTTTAAGAGAGCTTTGAGCATTAAAGCAGACTGCCTCAAACTCCTGAAGCTGAACACAACAGAAATTAATTCATAAACACAGTTAGAGACATTGTGTACCTAAAGCCTTTGAGACTGTCCTGTATTCACTAAAATACTTCAAACTGCACTAATTTATCTGTTCCCACAGATAAAAGACTAGAGTGATGTTAAATATATCAAACTGGCTAGAAGTTCTGTAAGACATGGCATAAGCTTCTCATTCTGGCCTCATTCAATTAGGAGGCTTCAACAACATCTGACTTTCCTGTCTTCTTTTAAAAAATAATAATAAAATCAAAGCTACTGGCAAATACTGTTCTCAGTGCAATTTTCCCAAATGTATTCACACACAACTCAATGCAAAAGTCCTGATAAGCAGTGACACTGCTCTCAGTTTGCAAAAGTCTGTTTATTAGTACTGCTGACACATGTTACTCAGATCTATGTGAATTCAGTAAATAAATGGGCAGAATTCAATAAACCCTACTAAAATAACCATGGATGTCATTCTGCATATAAGGTCTTGTATCAGAAGTCACAAGCTAAGAAACACTTGCCATTTGGCTTACCAGGGCATCCAGTCACATAGGGCAAAGGCTTGCAGACATTCAAGAAAAATGTTCGCTTCTTTGCTTCCTTTGAAGTGTCAATAGCAACCCATGGCTCACCATTTTTGCTCAAGTCACTTAAATCATACTCATTGCCTGCAGAATCTGAAAGAAATGTGGTACATACAGTAAGCTGAGAGAATTCATTAATACTTGCAGAAGGATTGTGTTTGAAGGGATATAAGTTTCACTAATGAATACACAACTCAAAGTAATTTTCATATTAGATATCCATTGATAGGACATACGGTTGCCACAAAAACATTAAGTACGCCAAATGCAGAACGTAGTTTTTTCTTGAAGTTATTTCCCAGGTTTAATTACTCCACAAGCCACAGCTGCATTTTTACAGAGGTCAATAAAAATGAACTCATTTGATTCCAAGCTGGGAGGAAGCAGTACTCAGTCACAATAAGGACTAAACATTTTCAAAGTAATTATCAGCCTTCTTTTGTATACCACAATGAGCCAAATTAGCTTCTTGTCTGTCTTTGTAAGTTAAGTCTGCTTCAAACAACTTACCCTCCTCTCCCACCCTACAACTTCTACAAAGACTAAGTCTTATGAATATCTTCACATGGGGTATTCTTAAAGCTCTCCTCTGAACAGTTCACTGTTCACTTAATCCTTCCAACATTTGTTGGACAGAACCCTCTCAAATTCCAGGTACTTACCTGTAACCTGACAGTCTACAGGAGCAGGAGCACAGGCCAGAGCTGTGTGAAACTCAAAGAAAGTATCATGGATGTCCAGCACACTGTTTACCTCCTGACGCACAAACTTAAGCTCTCCAGGATATGAATCGTTACAAATGAAAGTCACCACAAACACATCTGATGTCCCTGTAAAACATTTATGTGTTGATGGTTCAGTTTGCAATATTTGAATTTAAGTTCAAGCTAACACTTGACTTCAAAATTTTCTAACAGTTTGTTTTTACTCACTGGTTCAAGGAAAACACTATCTTATAGTTTATGTGGTTTTAGCTGTAAATATGCAAGCCTTCTTTAGAAAGTTATGATAAATTGCCTAGCGGCCACAACTACCACTCCAAATAGGAGACCAAAATACCTTGACACATTTCAAGAACATAATTACCTTCATTGAACTGTGTTACCTGCCTCTTCAACATATTTGCAGAAACAGAAAACCTATAAAATATCAGCTGTACCTGCAACCTCTAAATTACATCACATAGAGCCAAGATATGGGTTTGGGGGTTTTGTTTGTAAGAAGCTCAGTGTAATGACTACAGAACAAATAATACTATTTAAACAGTATATGTTAAGTTCTGTTTAGTCCTCAACAAATGGTAGAGTTATGTCAAGGAGTAGTATTTGTCATCAAAATGGTTTGTAGTGTTATCACAACTGATATGACATAGTGATATAAGAGATACCATCATAGCAATTGGTACAAATGCAGAAGCATCTGAGGTTCCTGAATCCAATATCCAGTTTTCCCAAAACCTTCTGTTGTGAAGGTGTCATGTACCTTTCTATGAAGCTCAGTTTCAGTACAGTTGGAGAGCATGTAAAATCTAAAAGCTCGATAGACATTTTTTATTAGCCTTATCTGCAAACAAGACTTGAATTCATGAAGTAGGTGTACATGAAGCACTAGAGCACTTACTCAAAAAGTTCCATACAAGAGAATATAAGCTTACTGAAAAGTGACCTTTCAGACACGAAACAAATTTAGAGAACATTATTAGTGAAACTGAAACTTAAAGCTACTACTTCACTTAGAAAAAGAGTCAGAGTTCATTATCCTTGTTTTCCCAATTTGATTATCCATTTCTCCATGCAAGGACCAGTATTTTTCATCTGTTCAGTAAGGAAAAAATAACTTACACTGTATTTAGTCTCTTTTCTAGGGTTCTGCAAATGTATTACTGAAAACTGAGTCATTACAGTTCTGCATGATTTTATTTCTTCTAAAACTTCCATGAGAGCAAGTTTATTTAAGGAACTAACAGCAAGCCAAACAGATGTCAGGAGATTGACAAAGGAAGGAATGAAGACCATTCACACTAAGTTTGTACAATATGAGCATCCATTTCTATTGTGTATTTTCTGAACTCACCCAATTCCACACGAAGAGGCCCTCTGTAGGTAAGAGTTAGAAACCCTTCACTGGATAGATACAGGGTTTTGTCCAATTCCACCAGCCTCACCAATGTCAGATTTTCTACTTCACATCCAGCAACTGTTTTGCCATCAATTTTACCACAATCTGGCATGGGTCCACAAATGTTTAGCTAGAAGTTTTGAAAACATGGGGACACAGTATTAACTACAGAAATTAGGTCCACATAACCATGTCTACATCACTAAAACTCTCTTGTCAATAACTTTTTCAAATAACGTGGTTGTCTTGCAGTCTGGAAATTACAAACATTTCAAATATAATACAGTAACAATGTTCTCTATCTTCAGTTTATGGGGTACACAAATTCTCCCCACTAGAAGTACAGGGCATAGTTCAGCAAGTTTCTTCTCAGACTAAGAAAGATAGTACTATGGTAGTATTTGTGACAGCCTAGGAATACTGACACATGCAGATTGCATTAAAAACACAGATATGGGCAGATTAAGTCCCTTTCTAAGCTTCCCCTATGAATTTCTTCAGCATCAGCAGATAGATCAGCAACAGAGCCTTAAGGGCAATATCATGCATAGCCTGAAAAGCGTGGCTATGTTTTGTTTACTGAGAATCAGAAGTTCAATGCTTTTAAGACCATCTGAGAATAAATGAAGTTATCTTCCGTTCCGGCCCTCAAGCAAAGTGCTTTCCTGTCAACTCATATTTCATAAAAGGACTGAGTCAAAGTTATACTTGCTCTCTAAGCAACATGAAAAAATGCAAAAACAATATCCATAAGCAATAGATCATACAGTCAAAATCCTTACCAAGAAATTCTTCCCACTGCCAGTAGCCATATAGCCTTTTTCAGAAGCTAGTGGCTGCAGATTGAACAGAAAGCCAGTGTTCGGATCTCGCACAGAGCAGGACTGGAAAAAATTTACAACAGAATTATTTTCTCCTTCTGCATTTCTTCCATTAAAGTTTTAGCTCTTACTTGTTTCAAGAGCCAAATAGTGATTTACACATATTCCTAGTTGTGTATCAGTCAGTAACTCTGTCAATCAGAATACAGCTCAAGAAGTAGCCACACTTCATTCAATTCTTTTGCACATTTATTCAATTCTTTTTGTCCACTGACATCAGCCACACACCATAATGTGGAATTTAACAGATGGCATTTATCAGGTTAGCTAAGAGCAAGAAAATTTTAACTGAGGGCTGTTTCAAAACTAGTATGTTTATGTTGAGACTTGTAAAATAAAAATGACTGAGTAGTTTAGCACGAAAAAAGAAAAATTTCATTTAAAGATCTGGACAAAACAGGAACAACGTATCCCCTTACATATAAATTCAGTTTTACTAGCAACATAGTTAGGGAAAGGAACATTCAGTGATAGAGCAAGCAAACTGTACTCAAGAGAAAGCACCCAAATACCTTGGTCAGAAGTTACACATTTCAGGAACACTTCAGAAAGAAAGCAGTACGGTATCACAAGACTCCACCGTGAACAACCTATAGTAAGTTTTCCTCACGAGTCATTTAAACACAGTAAACAGGAGTGATAGACCCAAAAAACAGTACATTGGGACAACAAATACCATTTACATTCTCCTTTCTCACCTGTGAATCATCTTTGGTTTCCTTGATTGGACAAGCAGCCTCCGTTTCCCATAAGAAAGTGGCCACACAATCCAGAATAGCGATAAACCGTGGGCTGCTACTCTGGAAACAGATTGCAGAGAGGCCAGGATAAATGCATTAGCCAACACTGTCTCAGGCTTCAGATACCACCTGGACAAACTGCCAGGTTCTTCTAAAAAACTTCACTACAAATGCACACAATTCCCACTCTGCTTCCCTCACCCCTATTTATTTTAAAGGTCACCACTGAAAATTTTGTCTAATTAAACACTTAACATGTCATCAAGCATTAGCCAAGAACTGAATCAGACATCCAAATATTCAGACTAAATTCAATACTGGATCTAGACATGCATAACCAGATCTTGCCTCAACTTAAGTTTTGAAGAGTTTTGGAGTATAATACATAGCCCATGACTTTTAAAAGGAAAGGAAAGCAGCAGAAGTCTGCTAGCTGAGGTAACAAGGTAACAGGAGTATTAATTATGTCCACCTCATTTCAGTGTTTTCAGACAGAAGTAAAGCAGTTCATAACCACTCAAAGTGGTATTTTTCACCACACCTCTTGGGCTAAAGAACAGGTGCGTGAGGGGATTCACAAAACCAGGAACAGCAAGTCTAGGCAAGTCTATGTCTATTGATCCCCTAAGTCTAAGCTTCAGTATCAGCAAAAACTTTAGATTTAAGAATCCGACAATCAAAAAACTACAGAGGATGCAGAACCTAACCCTGAAGATACATGCAAATATTGCAGATCCTCTTAAGAGGAAGAATATTGTAAAGTGTAACTCCTCAGTTTTAAGTTCCTGTGTATTTTTCATGCTAATTAGACCAGTCTGAAATATGACTGTCCACCAAAACTGTTAGTTTTTATTTAGTTCTTGCTTAAGATAAAACACTCAGTTAGATATTCTTCTCCAGCATCTACATCAGCTTTGTTTTTACATCTCTATTTTAAATTCCCAAGGAGTCTCTCCTCCCACAAATCTGCCATATACTGCACATCTTCATGCAGCTTCACGTTAAAGGCTGGAAAATCTACTATGAAGTAACAACTGAAAGATCATGTGCCCTTACAAGAGTGCCCCTGGAACAGACAAAGTGGATGGTGGTGGTATAAGTAGTTTTCTTTCCATCAGCATTCATGCACACAGAGCCATCTGCATAGGTTAGAGAAACATGTCCAGGTCTTTCAATTACTAATCCTTTGCTGGCAACACCAAGGTTGCTAATAGAGGTGACTTCAGAGTAAGGAACCTAGAAGTGAAGAAAAGCAGGTCAGCAATTCTAAACTCAAGAGAGGAGTTACAGATTATGGCTACGCTTCGCAAACGAAGATTTGGAAAAAATACCTATTACAATACCCTTGTACATAAAAGTTTATGTTGAGTTTTGAAGATAACAAAGGTGTAGAGATACCCCTACATTTCTCTTCCATTCTGTATTCAAGTTTTACCCATTTAAGACAACCTACACAAAGAGGTATGGTTTTGTCTTTGCTGTTCTTATTTTTGGTACAATAAGGAGTTTTCAGTGCCTCACAACAGCCATCTTCATCTCATGAGCTACATAGCTTAGGAATTTAGAGAGGCCTATGTCTCATGCAGTAGGTAGAATTTTACTTATATAGCTCTTTAAAACACAGTATGTGGAAGCCTCCAGGCATTCTCAGCATTGATCTTAGGGATCCGCCATGCTTAGCAAAGCCTAAAAATCACTAACAGAAACAGAGGATGAGAAAAACAGTAGGTGTTATTACCAAGGTCCAAAGTAATCTTCACTTCAAGATAACTGGTATCTCCTATTTTTAAGAAACTAAGTTAGTGGCAGCAATAAACAGAAGAATACATCTCCAAAGCAGCTCTATCCACAGACTTCTACCCTTTTTAATTTAATTTTTTTTAAAAATTCTGCATTTAGATTGACACAATGTTCTCACTTTTTTTCTCTAGTGTCTTGGGCAATGAAGCCCTAAAGTGTCTCCATGTGTCAAGTAAGCAGCCTTATGTAAGGACTACTGCAAGCACAGAGAACTAGTAATAACTATCTCAAGCACCATGATTGTGATGACCAGCTTCAGTCACTCAGACATCCTCTTCAAGAGTATGAAGGGAAGGTGTTCCCTCCATTTTACAGAAGGAATTAGGACAGCATGGGAAGCCTCTAGTTCAACTTTTCCTGCAGCTCTTGAGTAGCACTGCAGTCAGGCCTTGGCCAGTGTCCATTCAGCCTCTCAGCTGTTATAAGTCCCATGATAAGTTGTTACACTTCAGGGAAACACACAAGTAGAAGCCCATAATCACCAAATCACCAGTCCTTTTTTTTTTTTTTAAATTTCCTTGGCAACGTCTGCCTAAACTACTCCTCAGAGCCAAAGAAAGCTCAGAGGAGAGAAGGGGAGGTGACCAGGAATCTTTAAACACATTTTTTCCCACAGTTCAATCTAAAACAAGCCAGAAACAAAACAAAATATCCAGAACAGGCTGTTTCTAAAGCACTGCTAGCAGTCTCCGAGATCCCAGCACCTCATACAGGAGAGATGTAGTTTGTCTGCCACTGCAACACAGTGCAAAAAATCATGCATGTTAAACGTGACATTGGTACACTTGTAAAAATCAAACCTTTAGTTTTGAAAGAGAAGGACAGGAGGTCCTGCTATGATTATGCTACCATTATGGATACAGAGAATACCATTTTGGACAAGAAGTCTGAATTCACGTGCCTGTCTTGCATATCCTTTAATGTCACTCATGTGGCAAACCAGTTCTGAGCTGGGATGGGAAGGCTACTTACAGAATCATGCCTATATTCCATCTGACAGACAGATGCTCGCCGGTCACATCCTGGGACAGCAATCAGTGGTCGACAGACATTTATGTAGTACTTCTTGCGCTCATTTGGTCTTGAATTATCCATGGCATACCAGTTTTCACCTCTCTTCTCAGATTTTGCTAATCTGAACAGGAAGAGAA
The DNA here is from genome assembly GCA_013396655.1 of Campylorhamphus procurvoides. Taxonomy (NCBI): domain Eukaryota; kingdom Metazoa; phylum Chordata; class Aves; order Passeriformes; family Dendrocolaptidae; genus Campylorhamphus; species Campylorhamphus procurvoides. The sequence goes on along the minus strand of WBMV01000955.1, from coordinate 102,809 downwards.
AGTTCTACTCTAAGAACACATTCTTCATAGTCTCTTTAGCATTCTGTCAGTCTCCAGAAACAGAGAAACCATTAGGCATTTCAAAGTAACTTTTCCCCCGCATTTTTAAGTGCTACAACTATATAGAACACTCCTGGCAAGTAGAGCACAGTTGGCAAGGTAGTAAGTTTTTATAAGCAAAACCATCCCAAAAAGTTAACTTGCATCTTAGGAGGCAAGTCAACTTACTGGAGAAAAATATTGCCTTCATTTCAACATACATACAGTTAAGACTGTCACAACAGATGAAGTTTTAGTGCTATCTACACAGGAAATCAACTTCACCCAATGCTATCAGTCAGAATACTAAACTAGAATAGCCAAGTTATGTTGCATATATTACTTTCTTACCTTGACAAGTCATATTGGTCCATGCTCTTGGGATCAGTCACAACACATTCCAGGGGAATTTCAGGACAAGCATGTTCAGTGTACCACCTGAAGTTGTAGGTATACTTATCTTCTATCTAAAAATCAGCAGAATAGGTCAGTGAAGCTTTCCACACAGAACACTGATTCACTGTTTCTTTACATGTTAAGCCTGTTATTTCCCCTTGGTTTTGGGATGTACCTTCTCAGACCAATTTGTCTGTCCCGTTACAGATATTGTCATCTGCTATGTAACCAAAAACACACTTTCCAAAAAAAAAAATAAAAGCAGACTTATTTGCTGTGTTACAGAACACAGTCCTACCACTTGTTACTTCTCAGGCAGTTTCTTTTTTTCAGCTAGAAATACAAGACAGTCAAAAGCACTAGTAATTACATGGCCCAGAATCCAGATCCAGGTAAACAGCTCACGGTTCAGTGATCAAGGCAAACTTTATGGCTGCAACAAGAGTCAGATACACCAGCAGAAATAACTATTTCTTTTAATCTGCTTTACAGATACTAGATATTTCCATACAAAAAGCTCTGCTTGTACAGACCTAGCAGCAATTACTGCAAGTATTTTAGGAGGAGAAACTTTCTTCATACTGAACTTCTCACCTGATATTCAGGCTGACCTATTCCAGCATCATGGTCACACAAGAAAGTTATAAGGGTAGATCGCTGTGTTTTTTTCTTATCATTGTATGCTGTACCATTTTTGTAGGTCAACTGAATCAGACCATCATAATATGAAAGCTTGGAACTGGGCAGTCCAAGACTCCAAAACTGATCCTTACTGGAAAAGAAAAAGTGCATTTTCAGACTGAACAGAATGCAAAATTAATTCTGTCTCTAAGAGAAGTCTTAAAAACAGTAACCACACAGGTAAGTTTATAGAAGATACCACAGTAAGACAATAATTAAATAAGGTTAGACTTCAGTGAGCTGGGATGAATAGAACACTCCCAAAAGTAAACATAAAACATGAACAGGCATGCTTCTTTGAAAGGAAATTGTATATTGCTTAGATATCTAGAAAAGTTTAACACTCCCTTCTCTAACAGTGACAAAAACATCAACTTCTCATTCTCCAGTGCAGAATTCAAACTGCAGACACCCTAATGTTGGGTTCAAACTGACCTCATACAACTATATGTGAGTAGTGAAGACCTAGCACTGCACAACCATTCTCAGCTACGTATTAGCTTTGGTTCAGGAGTGTTTCTTTACTCCGACTTAACACTGGCTCTATCAGACCTAGCTGGATCACCTTCCTCTAAAGAACATTTTTAGGGTCTACAGTGAACTATCATTGGAGAGAGACTCAGACACAACTCAAGTACAGCATATCTCTGGCAACAGGCTTACCTGGAACCTGAAGCACACAGATACTATCTCATAGTTTGTAGAAGATAACAGAAGCGATATTGTCAGAGTAGCAGTGCACACAAGGCACAAAAGTATTAGTAATGGAAATCACAGAATAGTTAAGGTTGAAAAAGACCTCCAAGATAATCAAGTCCAACCATCAAACTAGCACCATGACCATGTTGACTCTGACACCATATCCTCAGGTCCATATCCACACATTTTTTGAACACTTCCAGGGATGGCAACTCCACTTCCCTGGGCAGCCTGTTTCAGTGCTTGACAAACCTTTTCATGAAGAAATTTTTCCTAATATTTAATCTATACCTCCACTAGCACAGCTTCAGGCCATATGGTGCAACACCCAAGCTCTGGGCTTCATCTCTGCATAAGGCAGCCACTACTCATTCCAAGCACGGCAGGCCTCTTTAGGCTAGCTCTTGGAATCCATCTGACTCTGAATCCCTGGATTATAGGCTGGCTTAATACAGCTGCAGCAGTTAATCTACAATTTATGGGCCCTATGGAAAACATAAGCAGGAGCAATGGTACACTGCACCTCAAAAGCTAGCTGTAAGCAAGATTACGTATCTGTGCACTGATTGAAACAGCTGGCAGTATAATTACGGCAAATTACATGCAAATTACCAGAGGCTACTACAGGCAGCACACTAACTATTTTGCATGCAAATTGTTCACTGTTGCACACAGACAACACATCACGCAACAAGAGATCTATTAGAGACAACAGAACTAGAGGTACTCACCTTTGTGTTACTTGGCATGCTGCCGATTGTGTGTGACACAGCTCATCAGGCACACTGCCACAGATGTTTATGTAAAACAAGTATTCTGTAGTATTAACTAAATAGTGCCCATTTTTCTTGGCCAGAGGTGATAAATCAAAAGAGAAGCCTAATCAGGAAGGAATAAACTTATCAGTTCAATTTTGTCCTGCCATCTCTCACAGGTTCTGATTCTGCCAGTCACACAGCTCATTCACCTCCCCCGACTAAGTCTCCTTCTATGTAATTACTGTTCCAGAAACAAAATGACCAGCTAAAAGCATACTTTCTTATATAGAGAGATTTACTACAGTAGAATACACATTACATCTATTTTCCTACATATACTAGGGGAATATTAAGCTCCTGCTGTTCTGATCTTCCATATCCATGTACTTAAAACTGTAGGCATGTAAAGTTAGGCTGAACTCACTTTGCTCTTGAGTATCAAAAAGATTCAGTGCTAAGGCACAAGTTCTATCCCTCATGACCCTTCAATTTGCTGAATACAAATACATACCTGCCAGAGGGTCAGAGACTTGACAGTTATCTCCTTCAGTTTTAGACAGGACACATGCAGCAGCGGTATACCAATCAAACGCATATGAACATTCACCCTCGGACATCAAGATTGGAGCACTTTCAAGGTCACCTGATATCACAAGAGCAATGTATTACACATAAACACAGCCAGGCTGCCAATAGGAACTAGGAATTAAGCTTAAGAACACTAGCTTCTCCCCAGCAGCAGACCAAGATTAACTGTTAAAGCACCTCTTCCCTGAAAATGAAACCAAATTTTTTTTTCACTAAGCCTTTTCATCCTCTTCCCTAAAATAAAAGTTTAGCCCAAAAGATACGGTGCTCAATCTGTTCCTGAGTACTATCACAACATTTGAAAAAATGTCTGCTTTGATACACAAACTTGGTGTTTTCCTACAAATCACTTTATTAGGAAGTAGTGCATAACTTGATCCTAAGAGTCAGCACGCTTGGAGATTTCAACTTCTTTACACTGAAGTAGAGGAACAGAGGTTTTCTGTTTCCCTAGGAGATGCTTAAACTAGCAGGCTACTATGTGGAAATGAACAACATTAACTTCTGCAAGTGCTTCTGCTTTCCCTAACTGCCAGCAGTTTAGACACAAACCATACTTAGTGGAAGAGAAAGGTAAAACATCTAATCTCAGTTCAGAACCAGCTTCTCCCTTCAAGGGGAAGTGCTTTCTGTAGCTTTAAAGAGCACTTGTATAAAAAGTAAATAGAACTAAATACCTACAGTTACATTCTTATCATCCCAGTAAACAAACCACAGCGCTTCAAGCTTTCACATAGAAAGTGATAAAAGACAAAAGCACACGCTAGTATTTAGCACTCATGTCTGGGCTTATTATTTGATCTTCAGTTTTTAGCTGGATCAAAGAACAGGGTTGGATGTTCTCACCTGGTCTGCACATTAGAGTGATGACAGTTTTGATTTTTTTGTTAAGACCACAGCTGTCTCCATTTGAATACGTAAGTTGAATATTTTCTCCAACCTTTACAGGAGAAGATACAAATGTTCCAAGATTTTTAGTCTTGTTTTGCTTATCTGTAAAGACAATAAATACATCACTTTGATTTCTCCAGAAGGAAGCAAAGCTTAGACTATTAAGGTAGCAAGCGTTTCCATTCGTTTAGTTATAAAAAAAGCCTATCATTAGGAATGTGATTTTACCTCACCAGAACCATGCCACAAAGACTGGAGTTCTTTAGTTAGAAAAGACTACTTGCATTATTTCTTCTAGAGTCTTTGAAAGCACAAGGGAAACACACTCAACTTCTGTCTCCTCAGATATCTGAAGGCACTCAGGGCAGCCAATTCCACTTCCAGAGGAAGCACCAACCCTTCAAAACTTTATAAAAAAATGAATGAAAAAACCTCCAGAAACACCACCAAACAAAACCCCTGACTCACCTACAGAGCAAATAGCAGCACCATCTGGACAGCTGGAAGCTCCTCCTCTCTTCAAAACTTTATGGCACACGTTGATATAGTAATGTTTCCTTTCTGCCTCTGAAAAGCTACTGTCCACAGCTTCCCAGTTCTGGGCTAACTCTGAAATTCAGAGGGTTGTTAAGAACAAGTCATTTGGCTTAATTGTCCTCACTTCCCCATGCCAAGATGCCTTTTATTACAGAGGGTCCACATCTATGTGATGACTTCTCCTTCAGAGCATCCCCACCACACAGAAGCCCTAATCCCAGCTGAGGTTACAACTTTATCTGCCCCATGAAGACACAGCTGCCAAATCCTGCATTTTTGGAAAGTGTCCAAAGGTGTCCCCTTTGCACAAACCAATAGGCAGGAGTTGCTGAGCCATGGTGAATCCTGACTGGCACAGATTTCCCAGAGGGGTAGTGGATGCCCCAACCCTAGAAGGTTCAAAGCCAGATTGGATGGGGCTTTGAGCACCCTGGTCTAATGGAAGGTGATGGAGGGGTTGGACTAGATGGTCTTTAAAGGTCCCTTTCAACCCAAATTGTGATGCTGTGATTTAAAACCACTTATGATGGTAACCAAGGCAGTCACGGATATGACTTTCATAAGGCACTCATCCTTTTGGGATGAGGGAATCAAACAGCAGCATCCCAGAAATTCACTAAGAACAGCAAAAGCTGACTGATGAAGGAATTGCACTAGAGATGGCACATAAACCTAGGACAAAAGTAACTGAAAGTTAATTTTCTTGCCATACCTGAACTGCGGGTAAGAGGTGACAAGTCATAGTGTTTTCTTTTGTCAGTAATTCTGCAAAGGAGATCTTCTTTCTCTTTAATACAGGCATATTTTGTATCCCAAGTGAAAAAATAGGTGCAGTCCACTTCACCAGTGAACACTGGAGTTCCTCTACCATCATTAGCTTAACATTGGAAACAGATAAACAGATGTTAGGTTTCTGGTGGGGGAAAGAGATAAAAGCAAGGAGACTTAAGAACTAGCACTGAGCAAGAAGACATTTAAAAAAATCTCTTTGCTGCACAGGATTTGTGTTTGTGGCATTTTACTGTTGGCTAAGAAAAAAATACTCTTTTATACATCTATCTTCCCAATCATCAGTGTAAAATTAGACTAGCAGTATTACTACACCGCACAAAACAATCCTGTCAGCCACAGAAATTAGTGTTTACTATAACAATATTTATTTCTTGTGTTAGCCGTGGGTCAAAGCAAGCATTTATTTGAGTATAAGGTCTACTGGCAAGCACAAAAGTGAAGCCCTCAGCAGAAGCATCACAGCTTGTTAAACTCACTTGCTGTTTCGTTGCACTCAAAGTTTATGACAGTCATTCTCTGAAAGCCAGAACTACATGCATCCCCATTTGGATAAATTAAAGTGAGATCCCCATCAGAATATCTGTGGAAAAAGTCAGTTTTAGATAGACACATGGAATCAGACACAATCATGCAGTGTTCCTCACATCACAGAAACCACACTCTTGTTCAATTCATTTTCCTCACTCCAAGGGAAAACAAATGCTTATTCAACATTAATACTGATATTTCTACTGCAACAAAGGCCTGCATCCACTCATTTTTCTGGCCACTTCTCATTAATTTCTATAGAGTTTAAAGAATGCTCTAAAGCTACTCTAGGTGTGGTGGAATATGTGTTCCCATGAGCTTGTGTGGCTATTTTTGCAGGTGGAGGAAGTCACACTTCCTGGAAGATCACTGTGACAAATTTCACGTGCATACAGACAAAAGCAGAAGATCATATCGAGGTGACCTCTGCTTTACAATCTCATGCAAACTATAGTCCCCATATGCCACTTGGGAATCAGCTTCTTCCGTTGCCACTGTAGAGGTAAAACTCAAGGAGGGCAAGAGGCAGTACAGTACACTCTGCAATTCTGACAAAGTCAGCGAAAGTCTCTTCCTGTCTTTAGACAGTGGTCTCTGTCAACCTCATTGGCTCCTCTGTTTGCCAATACTATTTTGGTATACTGTTCAAGTTTTCCTACCAAAAATGAGCAAAATACTTGCATTTCGTATGAAAAATTACTTATAAGACAAATAAGAGCATCAAAGTAAGCAATAAAGATCAATGAAATCAGAGCAGTTAGCAGGACTAAAAAGCATTTACATACCTGAGGGTTTGGTTCTGAAATCTTCCTGCCACTTTTTGCTGGTTATTTGAAGACTTTACTTGGCAAGATGAAACATACTCTGTGCCATCCTTGCAGTCACCTGCAGTGGTTTTCCCACATACATTCAAGTAATAGTAATACTCCTCCTTGTCATCTTTAGCTGAATATGGCGTGACATAATCTGAATAAATAACAAACAGAAAAGTGTTCTAACGCACACCAGAACAGACATAAAACTCCAAATATCTACAGAGGACACTTTTCCTGTCTCTAAACATGGAACCACAAAACTGGCTAGTAACAACCACAAAAGAAAAATTATAAGCTTACCTGGAAGTTGAGTAAGTGGTCTTAAATCAATGGAGATATCATGTTGCTCATTAGTCAGAAGACAGTTCTTACTCTCCAGGTAATCCCTGTGACAGGCATACTCAGTAACCCACTCAATTTCATACCGGCAATTTGATTTTGCTGTGAGTCTGGGACCTGCACTCTGATCAGAAGTGAAGAGAATTTAAGCTGTAAGTAGACTTACTTGAAGTATAATATTTAAAGCGAGTGTCCTTTAGGATCAGTAACAACTATTTCACTTATAAATTGCTTAAGATATGCAAACATTGTTTCTGACTTCTCAGAAATAGGTGCTGAGAAAAAATAAACAGGTCTTATAAATAATGTGGCAAACTATTAAAAGTCTATACAGAAGTATCAGGCATTAGCAGATGGACAGCAGAAGTAATAGTCCTTTAAAAAGCACTTTTCCTTAATGTGTTGGGAAAAGTGGAGATGTGAGCCCAAATGGCTCAGCACAGCTTGGATTGTGTTTATCTCAGAGAAGTTCTCAACAAGAGATCAAATGTTCTCTGAAGGCAAAGCAGACTTTTAGACACTGGTGTTTTAGCAATTTTGATTCCCTCAGTCCAAATCAAAACTGAGACATTTTAGAACTCTTTAACCAACACTTCTATCAGATGAGTCTTCTGTAGTGAAACACTTTTGCACATGCTGGGAGAAGCAGTTTTCCTCGTTTTGAAGTGAAACTTTAGAAATCCATTTTGTATCATCCGTCTTTCTGCCATCCAGTAGAACAAGTTACACAGGTAAGTATTGGGTAAGTTACAGGCACAAATATCATTACTAATACTACTCATACTCCAAGTGTGCACAATTGTAGCAAGGTATTACAAAGTGACAGTAGACAAGGCCCTGCAGTTTGTGCAGCAATGAGGGTGAAGTATGGTACCTATCTAGGTTAGGTGATGGATGAAACATTAAACCAAGAATTAGCTAGACAAGAGTTCCTCCTTCACTAACCTGCAACAAAAAACATCACTATATGAATTGGCAGAGCATTAGCAATAGCCACTTTGGCCTAACTCAAGCTGTGCAGCTTGCTGAAATTACCCAGCATCACAACAAAATGATCATCATACTGCACTGAAACTAGGATAAAAGTGTCCTGCAAAAACTGAGTTGTGCCTTAACACAAAATATTTTACTTTATGTTAAAAAGAATTCAAGAGCCTGCTCAGTAAGTGGCTTTTGCTATGCAATGACACTTACTAGCTTTCTTTTGTCCCCTGAGGAAGGACAGATAAATAAAGAAATAAGTTACAGGCAACAGCTATAAGCATGTCCAGCCTGACTGATGAGTAAGAGTGCTCATTAGCAAGCACTGTGTGCCAAGCATTAACAATATACTAACCCCATCCTATGTTCAGAGAAAAGCTTTAAACCCATAAAGGGACAATCAAATTCACTGATACAAAAGACAACACATCCCTGGGGAAATTTTATTCAAAGTTTTGCTTATTTCTTAAGTTTAGAAGACTTTAAAAGTACATTTATGATCTCACACTCTTCACAATCTACAAGCCAAGTGTATTTATGTTCTCCTCAGCCCTGAATAAAAATGAAAGATAATGCACACAGAAGTCAAACAGTTAACACAAACTAAAACAGTAAAGTTACCTCTTCGCCCCTCTTTGATGGACAAACAAAAGTGATTGTCACTGCTGGGTTATGGCCTAGGCAGAAGTCTAGCTTTTCTTCATCACTATATATTCTCTCATAACTCAATACCAGCCTAGAAATAGAAAACATCAAACCAAAAAGACAATTAATACACTGGGAACTGTACAGAAGATTATTCACCCACTCCATGCTAGATACTCAGGTATAACATGCCAAAGTAGCCCTGCTCCTGAAATCAACTTTTAGGAGTGGTCTTCATTCCTTTAATCTTACAGTTAATCAAAAATAAAGACTAAGCAGTCCCAACAAAATTACTTAAAACAGTACCCTCTTGCACCCCAGTTAAGACTATACTGAATGCCTTGTAACACACACTGGAGCAAGAATTTAGCTGATAGTCAGAAGAACACACTCAGCTTCCTGCTCAAACTGCTGGAGGAGAGTAGATATGGTAAACATTCTTTCAATTTCAGAAAGTAATAACCACTCAGGTTGTAACACATTCCTACACTTTACCATCTCTGTAGGTATAAACTCTTTCCATTCTGCTCCCAAAATTAAGAGCAAGATGAACCCATGAGCAAATTGAGAGGAGCAAGTCCAATGGGTCAGATCAGTTGAGGCAGAAGTAGGAGAATAAAACACGGACATTATCTGACGTGGAAAGAGAGCAAGATGACTTGTCTGAAAGAGCAAGAAGATCAACACAGCTTTCCAACTAAGAATTACTGTTCTATGCAGTTGAACAGGCAGAAGGCAACAGCTCCCAGACAGGTGACAGTCTGGCTTCAGGTTAGCCACACCTCCATTTGGCCACTCTATACTTGAGAACACAGATACACAGTCACTCTACTCCCTTCCCAGGCTGTCCTAGTCTGACTGAGCATATGCAGTGAATATTCCTCAAGCAATGCAGAGCTTTTAAATTACAGTAGGGTTTAAGATAAAACCTGCTTGTCAGGCACTTAATAGGAGAACAAGCTTGTGCTTCCTCAGATGTAAGCTTCTACCTTGGTACAGAACACCTCAGCCACTTGTTTCATGCTGGATGAAGAGCCCTGCAACCAAGGACTAACAATTGCATCTGTAAACTAAAGTAAAATCCTCAGTCTTATCACAGACAGGTCAGAACCTTTGGCCTCCCTATTATTTGTTTTCTTCAGCTTGCATCTGAGATAAAACAGTACTGCAGAAGTCAATGGGGTACTACTGGCAATACAGCCAAGGTAAGCAGGCTCAGATGACCTGAAGCTCATAAAAATCAGCATGCTAGGTAAGTACCCTGAGCCACAATGAATTGTTTGAGTGGATTTTTTTTTGGCTGGTTTTTTTGTTTGTTTTTTGTGGTTTGTTTTTTATTTCAGATTTATTTCCAGCACAAAAGGCAGCAAACCAACCAGAAACAGCATCAAGAAAACAGTTTCTCGTAGTCCCAGCTCTGCAATCACCAGGACAAGAAGCCTTGCGCTGCTTATCTATTTCCTCTGTTAAGAACTCATTAATGCAAAAAACACAGAAGGACAACATCTAGCCCCATTCTCCATTTTTCAAGTACTTCGGGGCAGCAGAGTGAGCCAACTACAGTGCATAAACCCACAGAGAGCCAAATGATTTACCCTGTGGACCCTCAGACATTAGTAATACAGAGTCAAATCTCACTCTACTGTTTGTGGGCAGAGAGCATCAGTTACCCCTCACTTCTAAGAGGTTTTGTAATTTGGTAAAAAGGAACCCCAAAACAAAGGCGCAAATTTGATCCGTCATAGCAGATGGCTGAGAAGCGTTCATAGTAGTATCACCACAAAAATTACATACCTGTCTTTGCTGTGAAGTTTCAGCTGATCCTTTGGTCGACCAACATCATATGCCTGACCTTCATGCAGCAAGCAAGCAGCACTGCCAGCAGGGCAGTTCTTGGTCTCTTCACTTGACCCTCCTGGTTATAGCATACAGAAAATAGATTGTAAGACTCAGTTTCTAAGCCCTGCTCCACCACCTGAAGTATCTTGCCATTTTATCTGTGGGCTCACTTATCCTTCATTGCTTTACCATTTTCTAAAAATACTTTTAAAAAAACAGGCTACATGAAGATATGCAACTGACAAAACAAAACCTGGAGTGCCTGTGTTCATGCTGTCCTAGTTTTGGAAAGCAAATTAATTCTTCCTGCCAAAGTAGCTGTAGCTAGTTGCTTGTACAGATGCTGGGTCCACAGGGCTTTGAAAACTTCTAGAAGCACACCAAGTTTATTTTTTTCCCCCTCACAACACTAAAATGATACAAGTAATAGGTTATCTCTCCTCAAAGGGAAAGGTTTTCCCCTTTTTTGCTTCTTATAAACTATTTGATTCAAAGCTGACAGCACAAAGTTTAAACACCCCACTAATCTGAAGAGAATATACTTGTCACTAGAACTACAAGTATGAAACCCTTCACAGGGGCAACAAAATACCTATTTAACTGCAGAGTAAAAATACAGTGGGAGTATACAGCTAAATTAGCCTTTTCAGCAAGTTTCAAATACATGATTTTGCTGGTTTAGTTCCTTATGTATATACGTCTCAACCAATATCAAAGTGCTAACTACTTATACAAGCACCTAAACAGTATTATAGATGCACCTCAGGGCATTCATAAGGAACTGAGCAACAACCTGGAGTCAAAAGTAATAGATTTAGAGCACATGAAGCCCTATGAACCATACTGGTCCTATTTGGCAGCAAATAGATGCAGATACAAGCTAAGCTGTGCTCTTTCACTCAGTCCAGTGTAAGTCAGTTTTTCTAACAGTACCTGCCCATCCACAAGGGGCATATCTCTGAACACCCTGATACCTGGAGAGTAAGACTTGGCTTCACAGAAAGCAGCCTTCAAATCATCAAAAGCAGCTTGAAAAATAGTGTAAGTCTTAAAATACTGGAACTTAACGGAGACTCTGGCAAAGAAATTTATACACTGACAGGTGACACAAGCAAGCATTCATACCTAAGTCCCTGCAGATGTTTATGAACAAGGAATCATCATCAGAATCATCCACCAAGTAGTGTCCTGAAACTCGGATGAGAGGATTCAAGTCATGTTTCTTCAAATCTTCATCAAACACATAGCAAGGGACCTAGAACAACAACAAAAAATTACATGCAAACGGTGCTACACAAGTAGGGATAAGTTATGAACAGGCATATATGAAGCCCAGTTAATATGAGAAAAAGTTTTTTACTTCTGGAACCTCAAAGTTAGACATGCTGACTTAAAATGAGGCACCCAAAGTTAGATTGCTTTGCTCTCGCTTTTAGAAGAGTTTTACTATAAACAACCATCCTGTGCAATGAAAAGGGTGAAGAGTTATTAAAAATTCTCAGCTCTGCCAACCTCAATGTCTATGCTTCATATGACTATGAAAAACATAGGTTTATGGAAATTGTTGGGATTAACTTGGGGTGGGAGTAGGTTATTAGAGTAAAATCAGACACGTGAAGAGTAACATCTGCATGGATAGATTACCTCTTTCACAGGTTTAAACAAGTCTTTCTTGCAAGCCACAAAGGTCCTCCATTCAAAATAGTGCACACAGTCTGTTGCTGTTACAAACTCAGGGGTACCCTATTTAAAGAGGGAAAAATAAATCTCTGAAAAACAGACTTCACTTTTATTTTACATCTGCAGACAGTAAAAAGTTCATTCAAGAGATTAAGAAAACTAAAGTATGTCAAAACAGGGCATACAGTTTCTTAATAGCATTTGCTAACAGCAAATTGCTATTTAACAGCTTTTTTTTGGAAACTCAGGAAGATAGATGATGCCAAATCCTTAGTCGGCATACAAACCAATACTCAAGTTAATGCATGCCACTCATGTTGTAACTGTACTATATCTTTTAAAAGTGCTGAGTGCCAGTAGATAGTGGCAGAAGCATCAGTCACATCTGCTTACTAGAAAGGAAAACACCAATAGAATTGCATATAAGCAAGCAAACACAGCAAGGCAGTGCATGTTTACCATGCTCCCTCTCCTTTAGCCCACAAAAACAACTGATTCACAGCCTCTTCTGCTACACCTCTGATCTCAGCTACTTATTTTTACAGGCTTATGTTCTACACATTTTTATATATTTCAAGATGGCAGTTGTTCTGTGGTTCAGGACTTGATGTTCAACTCAACAGCTCTACTTCAGAGAAAAGACAACAATCCAATTTTTCACTTCACCCTCCATCACCTCAGCTAGAAGCACTTTAGCATATTTAAACTGACTCCCTCTCCATTTAACTCTGCCATAAAAGGCAAGGAAACAAGTTGTTCGAGCCACTATTACAAAATCCTTTTACAAGGTCACGTGAAGAACAGGTATTAGAACTAAGCTAACTAGAATAAGTCTGAAGATCATTATGATCTGGTGTTACAGCTGAAGTTGAGCAATAATTTTTAATTTAGTTTAGACAGTCATCTGCTGAAACAGAACAGGAAGCATTTAAATCTCTGTTGCACTGGCACTTTGTTTGAATTGGCTAGATTTCCAAGGGAGGTGTGAGGTAGCACCATCAGTGCCAACAGTGGCACTAATAAATACTTCTTTCTGATACACAAATATATAAACTGATCACAGCCTGTACAGAACACCGAGCTGTGGTATATCTGTTAAGCATGTGGAGGGTGTAACTCCAAAAACCACACTGAAGTGAAGTGCATGCACACACACCCCGAGAAACTTTTCAGCAACCTTCAGTCGCAATAAACAGATCCTCGCAAACAACTACTTCCTAAGAAGCACAGCTGGATGTATAAGCACTGTTAGTTCAACAAGGTAAGGACAAAATCTAACACTCACTGTTGTCAACTATGCTGTCAACTATGCTGACCCTTAACAGAGGTCAGCCATTTTCCTCAGCGCTGTTCTAGTAAATAGTCATGCTAAGTCCACAGCTTAGGCACAGTCAACATTTAAACAGATCACATTGCTATGGCACCCTGTACACTGACTCATTCCTCCGTATTACACTAATAAAATACTACAGTGCAATCCCTGTAAAAACACTGAAGTCACAAAAGAGCCCATGATTGAGCTAAGCTGCAAATCTGCAACTATTTTCTACTGGGACTGAATATTGAAAGCCACAGTAATTCACAACCTTACCTTGACACTAAAACATAACTGGCTTTTCTTAAAGTTATGAAGCTTAGTAATTAGTACATTCAAAAGTACAGCAAATCTCCTTAAAAAGCAAGTTAGAATTACCTTCCATTTCCATTGAAGATATGAGCACATAATTTAGACTTACCAGTGTTTTACCACACAGGAAGTTAATACTGCTTTGAATTTGGTGTTTGCTGCCTTGCTGCAAGCAGTCACTTGAAGTGTTGATCTCCAGAAGACTTTCAGAAACTTTTAGCGAGTCNAAGGGGGAAAGGGAGTTAATATAATACCTTCACAGAAGTTCAGCAGACAGGGTCGAATTTCAAGCAGAAGACATACAGACATACCAGTCCACTTGAAGACAGCACAACTGAGGACAACCCTTGTGGTTCTTCTGATTTGAAAGATTAGATCCACGTTAAGATAGCGTTTGTCTGTCTCTAATGACACTTCTACTTTTCTTAAAGACTTTTAGCAAATACTTTGAGTCTTAAGTAGTACAACAGCAGATGCCACTACAAACTGATCGCTGCCTTAGAAACAAGGGCTAAAGGACATTAACTGAAAGCTGTTACCAACTAGTTTCAAGCACAATTCATTCCTTCCTCTACCAGCTTCTATTTATCAGCTTCTCAGCCTTTATGCTATTTACACAAGTAGCACTGGCACAAGATGAGACAACATCTATCAGAGTGGTTTGGCTTGGATGGGACCCCTCCGCAACAAGTAAGGACATCTTTAACTATATGAGTGCTTAGAGCCCTGCCCAGCCCAACCTTGAACATTTTCAGGATGGGGCAACAACCATTCTGGGCAACCTGTTCCAGTGCCTCACCACTCTCACCCAAAAAAATTTCTTCCTTGCATGTTATCTGAATCTACACTCCTTTAGTTTAAAATCATTAACTCCTGTCCTATCACTACAGGCCCTGCTAAGTCTCTCCTCATTTTTCTTACAAGCCCCCTATAAACACTGGACAGCTGCAATGAGGTCTCACAGGGGTCTTCTCCAACCAAAACCATCTCAACTCTCTCACTCTGTCTTCAAAGGAGAGATGTTCTAGCCCTGCAAGCATCTTTGCGAGCCTCCTCTGAACCTGCTCCTGGTGGTCCATGTCTTTCCTGAGCTGAGGACCCCAGAGCTGGATGCAGCACTCCAAGTGGGGTCTCACCAGAGCAAAGAGGGGCACAACCACCTCCCACAATCTGCTGGCCATGCTGCTATTGATACAGCTGGCTTGCTGGGCTGCAAGCACTGGCTCTACTTAAGATTAAGTCTACTTAATGAAGAAGTCATTGGTGTCTCTGGACTGGCACTGTCTGCAGATAAGCCCAGCACAGATCTATTGCCTCAGTGCAAATCCCCTCCATCTCCCATCCCCTGTAGCACAGCTCTCGTGCTGCATGAAGACTGGGGTCAGTGCTGCACCACTGCACATTCCTCTCCTCCCTAGCACTTAAGACAGGGAAAGATGGAGCACATTTCAAGTCATGACAAGCACCAGCTCAGGCCACTGAAATGTTCCTTCTCAAACCTATTTTGGTTAGTATTAAACACCAAGCCCTTTTAGATCTTAGGCACTAACTCCAGCCTGTCCAGTTTATTTGATGTGTAGATTTTAATTCTCCAAAGAGTTTGGCTTAGAAAATGCTATAAAACGTATTTCCCAGCTTTGCCCTTTCCATTTTTGTTTATGTTTACTCTAGGAAGAAAGCTAGTCAAATCTGTAATCATTGCAGATATCAGCTTTACACATAGGCCAAATGTTGTTTCATCTGAAGAACACTTCCTGGAACTTTGCCCAGCCTGTTATCTCCTCACTCAAGGCAAGCAAAACTACACTGCACCCAAGTAGTATAGCTTTAAGACTAAAAGAAGTCAGAAAACTGGGCAGAAAGATGATTACATGTGGTTTCTGCTTTTTATATTTCCTGTGTTATCAAAAGGCCATCTTCAGGTTTTACAACTTACAGTACTGATGCTAGCCAAGGTACCATGCAGCTCTCTTAAGCCTAAGAGCTACATACTGCTTTGAGAGCTGTCACCACTTGCATAGCTGATATTTTAAAACACTGTTGTTTGCAGTGAATTTTTTCCTGAAAGAAGAGAACTGATTCAGCTCATATTTGAAGAAAGCTCAGAACTTAGAGTTTATCACCTGACAAATTGCCTTTCTCCCAAATCAAAGTCTTTTACCTATATGCCAAAGCTGAGTGCAGCTAATCTCATATCATCTGGATTGCTTGAAGACAAATATGTGCATTTAGCTGTTTTAGGTAACTGGAATCTACACTGGCCTAGACCTGGATCAGAGATTCCTCTTCTCATTAAGAGTGATATTTTAATTTTTTAACAAGTAGGAAGCTTGATATGATATTATTGATATGATAGCAGCATGGTTTAAACTCAGTGTGACAATAATGAAGCTCCAGCGCAGCCAAAGGCAGTATGAAGCATGGCAGGCATCACTAATAAGGCTCAGACAACCATGAGCAAGAACTTAGAAAATTTCACCAATAAAACAAAGCAAAATTCAATGACAATGTTAACTGCACTGCCTTGATTTCTTAATTTACTGCAGGGTGGTTAAAAACATAGCCTACTTTAACAGGATTTGAAGCTTAACCTTTGGAAAGTCTGTTCAAACAGCCACTGCAAGACCACAGTATGTCTGTTGTTAAATTCGCTTCCAATCAGTAGCAGTCAAGCAATAAGACACTCAAGGTTTGCATACAGAGGAATATTTGATACTGCTCATAGTCACTCAGTTCTTTTCTCCCTTCCTCTTTCCACAAGAAATGTGGAACAAAACCTACACAAGCATCTAGTTCTCACACTTCCCTGTGAAGAGACTTCCTTAAGCTCACTCCACCTGCCACATTCCTGTCTCTCTTAAAGCAGCATGTTAAAACAGACACTCAGATGCTGCTTTCTCTTCTAATCCACAGGTAACTGAAGGCCTCAGCGTCATATGAGCAGAGACCCACACCAGCAGGAAACAAAATTCTTGCTGTACATTTTAGGAATGAAACATTAACAGCATCAACAGCTCTGAGGTGTCACAAACCTCAGAGAAGATGCTACTACATGCAATTGTAGTTTGAACATAAATGCAATCTGAGCAGTCATCCCAGAAAACTGGGACTTGGATATACCTTTATTCGGGCACTTCATTCTGTAAGCTTGGGTTCCAACACTAAGTTTGTTTGAAAAGCACTGATTGACCACCGACTGAAAACAAAGTATATCTACTGTTGATGGAGAGGCATGGGGAGAACGGAAGCTGGCTAGCTTCTGTGCATCAGCATACAGAGGAGACATCTTTCTCTACACCATCTTCTAGCAGTTCGAGCTCAAACACTTCTACTGAAGACTCAGATTCTTGTAAGAACAGCCTGCCTGTGGCAGGCAAGGTTGGCAAGCATGCTAAATCAGACTTCAGATACTAAAAGGCAGTATGAAGAGATACTCTCCAGAAAGCTATTGCTTTATTCTATTAGAACTAAGTCAACTATCAGAAAGTTTCTTGATCAGTATTCATATGTTATTGTTTCATTAGTCAAAATACAAAAGCAATTTTGAAAGTGACAAACATTCACAAAATAAGCACACAAATACTGTTTAGAGCACAAGGTGCTTCTGAGTGATAAAATCATGTGCAAGCACGTGTATAGGAATACACCAGCTTCATATTTAGATCAGCATGCACAAGTCCACCACTCCTCAGAATACCAAAGACATCTGTAAACTACTGAAGCAGTCACCAGCTTTGACAAGTGTAACCAAAACCAGAGGACTGCACGTAATTGACTTCCCTTCTGTGTGTAACAACTTAAAGAGAACACCTCAGAAGCTTACAATACTCCAAGATTGCATTACAGAGAGCAACCTGACTCTGAACAAGGTGCTGATGTTACATCAAGTCTAGACTGTGGCATAGTTCAGTGCCATAATTCAAGCTCTATCCACTAATGTGCTTGGTACTGAGCTTCAAACAAAGCTGTGCACAGTGGATATCCTGTCACAGGGAGATGCACTTATTTCTACTTGAGATAGCCTTGCATACTTTCACACTAGATTACAGTTAACTAGACTATAAGATAATCACTTTATGGAACAGTATCTACAATCAGATCATGTTTTCCCAAATTCCCATAAATCTGCAACAGAACAAAGTTCTACACTGTTCTGAGAAGCAAAGAAAAAAAAATCATTGCTAACACAAAGTTTGCAATAGTTATAAGACCAACCATTAACATGACTCTGAACTACTTACAAAGAAAGACACTGGTTTACTTACCTACAGACAGATAAGTCTTGTTTTTGATGTCATATGCACAGACTGCACTTGTACTTCCACACTCCTCAACACCATAACAGAAGTTTATTTTGTAAAGTACCTCTTTGTCTGTATCAATTGCTTCCCAAGTGTAACTGCAAGACAAAAAAGCTTGTCAGTTGCTATTCATACTGTCTTGCCACCCTCTAGATACCAGCCCCTGAAAGAATCAAGTTTAAAGCTAAGAGCACCACAAACTTAAGATTCATACTTATGCGCTATATTTGTAAATACTAGAAATAATTGTTACTGTGTAGGGACTGGGAGCAAAAGTGAAACAGATTTAACCACTTGTGGAGCATATACCGGGACTATTTTCCCCTTTCTTGAACACCCAACCACCTGTTCTTCTCCATCAAATCTCTGTGAAGGCCACTCTGACTAAGTATATCACAGGTGGTCATCCTTCTTCCTTGATAAATTTCTCAGACATCTTTGGCAGGCTCCACAATACTGCACTTTAGCAATACCCAATAGCCGAAGTGCTAAGTGGAATAGAACAGCCAGTCTCATCCTGCCTGCCAGCAGTGGAGCCACCCAGCTTCTGGATCAAAACTGGGGTCGGGATTCTCACAGCATTCAGACCAAAAGACGCTAATAGTGCTTATTAGGGCCTAGTTGCATCTTTATGCATTTCATATATTACATCTATATCAAAAGGACAGTTTCTGAAGGGTTATATCATATGCTGGAAACCAAGCAGAGCTATCAACAAGAGACTCAGTAATAAGATCACACTACCTAGTTACAGGCACATCAGAAAGTCAGCTGTCTAAAAACTGGGAAAGAACCTCTGCTTCAATACAGCAGGGAATAAATCAAAGTAGCAGGAGAAAAAATTAAATGCAGCATAGTTCAGAGGTAGAGCAAGGATTCCTTCTCCTCACAGCAGGCACTGGGACTGCAATGAGATGGGGTCAGTTGCATGACACAGTACCACTCAGTTTTGAAGCAGGCCCAGCAGGTCAGCTAGTTTAGCGCCAGGAGCTCTTTAGACAGCCTGGCTTACTAACAGGGTGCTCTGGCCAAGCTCTATTAAAAAGGCACAGCTCAATAAATGTTTGCCATCAGCTTGGCTCAGCTACTCCTCTTCTGGCACTGGACACAGCCTGCATCCTCTGGACACTGGATTTTTGCAACACAACAAATTCTCCAGCTTCCCTTCTACCCCAAGTGGAAACTTCAGTAGGATTAATACAGACTCATCACACCAGAAAACTGAGGGCAGCACAGTGGCTTAGGCATTCCTATTCTTTTCAAGTCACATAGAGTTTAATGTACCCATCTGATCCACAAAAGTACATCTTAATCTAGAAATCTAAGCTGATGAGAAGCTTCACCCAATAAGGTTTGCCTGCCTTCTTCTCTAGCTCACAAGTGTACCACTTGCCATTACCATGCCCCAGATCCCCCCAGGAGGAGAAACTACTCTGGTTCCACTCTGAAGACCAGTCTTTGGGTGAGAAAGGGGCAGCAACAGCTCAGCTACTTTACTCTAGATTTTAAAGCCTCTGAGAGCTCCTCTCAAACCCAGTGCATCCCATATGTAAAGAGCCAGCAGTAAAGTATCACATATTTTTCCATTTTAGTTACTGACTACAGGGCCCTTGGCATTCCTGTACTGCAGCAGCTTTATTAATTTCAGTCATAATGCTCATGACTGGAACAAGTTAAGGACAAATGCAAGAGTTCTCTCTGTGAACTGAAAAAAAAACTAAAATGAAAATCTTTATCTATAAATATATTATATTTGAGCCTTTATATCCTAATATAAGGCTCAAAAATAACTTGCCAGGTACTGAGTCATACCCAAAACACCAATAAAACTACATATTCAAGGGCTGTCTCAATCCTAGACAAATACTTGCCATTATTCTTTTCTCATAAGCAGGCAGACCTGACACTTTACAATTTTCCTGATTAGTTCTCTGAGCCAGTCTCTTGTGTTTCTGAAGTGTATAAAGGCAAAATCAATGGAGGATGCTAATGATGAAAATTAAGCTACAGAATAACCAAAGTTCAGCAATGGGAGAAAGTTTGACAGTACAAACATAAAAAGTTAGAAGAACCTATATTCAAGGGTTCTGAAAACAGAAAGAGATTAAGACCAAACCTGGCTTTATATCCAGGACAAAATGCCTATCAATCCAAATCCAATTTCTTCACAGTGAAACCCCTGAAAATTAGCATTTCACTGAAAATTGTTCAAGGGCTCCAGTACTCTTTATTGACTGGTTTTGGCAGATGACAAAAAGGTAACAAATAATACTAAGGCACAAAATTTTTGATCAGCCTGGACTTCTTCAGTGTGTTGGTTTTTATAGAGAACTTGTAAGTTAAAGAACTGTTTTTCTATTCACAAACAGGTATGTCCTTCATTCAAAAGAATTATCACTCAGAGATTAAGGGTTTTCTTTCCCAGTTCCATGTTATGAAATAGAGGAAATTAACATCTTTGAGTCAGTTCGCCCACAGGCCAGAAGCAAAAGAGAAACAAGATGAGCAGCTTACAGAACAGGAGCAAAGCAGTCTCTGAAGCCAGCCCTTCCCCCTGCCCTTTCACAGGCCCCTGGACAAGGAAGGTTGAGGAGTCCTTCAAAACAGTCCACATAAAGGAAGAAATACAGTGTTTAATCATGTTCTAAACCACAACTCCAGGGGCACATACAAATCTAGTGCTGTTTCAGAGTAGCCTTACTTTCAAGGAAGGTATAGGGACTTTTGTTTTTTTAAAGGTGTGGAAGGAGCAAGGCAGGATTTATGCATTAAGAGTAACAGCAGCCTGCATGCAGCCTAAGCAGCTTTCTGAGAGATGCAAAATAAACTTCCACAATAAAAGTAAGAATTATTTCTCTCATAACTCCTGGTATTAAATCAGTACCTGGGAATAGCTTCAAGTTGCATGTGCTCTACTTTCCAGTAAGATACCAGCTGACTTCCCCACTGCAACCCATAATGGAAACAATCTGTTGGCAATAATATCACCCCTTTTGACCATGTGAGTCACATGGACTGGCTTCCTCCAGCTTGCTCAGCACTCACCTCCACCAGTGGTGATGCCTGCTGTAATTACCTCCTCCCCACAGCCAGACAAAGTTATCTTGTTTGAAGGGCTTAAGCTATCCTGCATTCCATGCAGTTGAGTTTTTAGGGAGCTGTTATACCAATAGCTTTAAAAAGCAACAGCCATGGTAATGGAGTGAGTTGCAATGCATCCTTTGGTGCAGGGGCCTTAATACAGCTGCTACCTCACAGATTAAACTATTTAAGCAGACATTCCTGGTGCATTTCAAGATCTGGGCTCAAGCATGGTGCCTGCCTTGATTAAAACCGTCAGTTATTTTTGATGAAACCTCAACATGACTCCTCTTTTCTGATAAACCCAACTGTGAACTACCCTACAGTTAAGAGGTCTGAAACATACACCCACATCGATGCCCCAGGGCAGGCGCTCCTCCTGTCTCCTCCCAGTGTTGCTGGCCCCAGCACCTAACACAAGCTGGGCCCAGGGAGTGTCCTCTCTCAAAATTAACTCAGCAAAAACAACAGGTGTGTGTGTGTGTGTGCATGGAGAACAGACTGAGCCTGGCCAGTTCCCAGTCTGGCTCACGGTGGTTTCTGGCCATGTACCAGCCAAAGCAGGCAGGGCCAGCCCAGGCCACCGTCAAAAACAGTTGTGCAAGCAAGGTCCAAACAAGATACTGGGAATACCCTTGCCTGCAGGTCAGCCTTTCCAGCTGCCTAGCTTTGTTTTTAAGACACTGAAGCAACAGCAGAAAAAAAGAAAATTAAACTGCTTTGCAGCATGCTGTAAAAATCATATGAGAGGTCTGCAATTTTTATTTCTTTTTCTACAAATCAAAGAAGCAATATGGAATAAATAACACGAGAAAGGGAAAAGCAAGTTTAGTTTACCTTGCAATCACTAGCTGAGGCGCTGAAGTCAGATAAGGTGCAGATGGCTATTGGCTGTCACAACATGTGTTTCCCCACGCCAGAGACACTTTGAGGCCTGAGCACCAGTGAACCACTTCAAATGCTGCAGAGCACTACAAAGACTATCGCCACCATTCTCATAACTACAGTTCAAGCTCTTTTGGCTCTCAAACTGTTCCCCAAGGGATAACTGCTAGGAAGAACAGCACACCCTGCTTCAGACAGCTGTAAAGCATAGTTACAAAGAAT
Organism: Campylorhamphus procurvoides; assembly: GCA_013396655.1. NCBI lineage: Eukaryota > Metazoa > Chordata > Aves > Passeriformes > Dendrocolaptidae > Campylorhamphus > Campylorhamphus procurvoides. The sequence continues at coordinate 80,485 of WBMV01000955.1, read as the reverse complement.
CATGCGTTTCCTCTCTGGGGAATGCGCTGAACGGGCTCATTTTGCTGAGGGGGTGTTACACAGACCACAAGGCAACCTACAAAGTTAGAAAGTAGTCCATATGTGACTATGCAACCACACTATTTTGTACGCCAAAGCTCTTCAGCTACCAGAACAGTGAAGAGATTCAACAGTATCTGAAGCTCTTTACAAGCAGTTTCAACCAGCTTAATTTCCAGGATGACCACTGCAAATTTGAAGCTTGCAGCTCACTTCTCACAGCAATCACCATTACATGTGGCTACCATTTTCCCACAGATATGGTAAAGAAATATCAATGTCAAAGCAAGCTCTCCTTCCAGAAAACACAAGCTTGAATGGCACAAAGTACAGTCATTGCTATGCTTCAAGAGCTTTTTAACGCATGCCTACCCGTGCTTAGCTCTGCTCTAACTTACCTGCCACCTTTTCTGACTACCATGTACACCGTATGTCTTCAGACAAGTTTTCTTGCATATGTAATAGCCTTACAGCTACACCACAAGCTCTTCAACTTTTTTCATCCAGAAAACCTTTGGTCTTTCATGCTGCACTCTAAACCACATCTCCTATGTCATTTGGCAGAATGCTTATGAAAAGTGAAGGCAATTTGAAGACACGAGATATTGGAGGCCCACGTGCTGAGAAATTACATTCAAACCATTATAATGGCAGCTTCCAAGGCATGTGAAGCAACTATGCACATAGGCAAATAAATCCACTAACAACTTATTTATTGCATCTCCCACTTCATTATGTCAGAGCACTTAATAGAGCTGAGCAAGTGCACCCAAAGGTCAACTCTCTGTACTCAGCACGTGCTTCTTCACCGAGGCCAAGCTGAACACTAACCCCAAGGTTTCAGGCGGCACACATGAATGCAGTTGTGGTTTCATGACAAAGGCTGAAGAGACAGTGTGTGAATGAACAGAACGAGACATCATACAGTCAGCTCTAGGAGTTGTGTTATTCAAAACTACAACATTAAATACAAAGTAGAAATTACTTACAACCCCAAAATTGAAAGTCTGCATAACAGCAATCCTCTGTTGTACAGCACTTTGAGGTTTCCTTCCATTCACCAGTCTTGAAGTTACGCACCAACTCCTATCCTTGCAAGGGGGCAAGAACACTACCTGTCATTAAATCACTTCTCTTCCAGTGTACATTTTCAGGCAAAACAGCACACAGAGGTCACAGTTTCTATTTGCTGCTCTACCATCACAACTGAAGCATTTTCAACTATTTTTTTAGAAAGGAAAGAAACTTCTGGTAACCCTCTGCATGTTAAATGGACTGTAAACCCAAACTGTTGAGCTTTCTTTTGAAGTAGATAGAGTTAATTTTGTGAGCAGTTATTTAAGTCCAACTCCAGATTTTTTCCTGCATTTTAACATGAAAGGGAAGAATCAAAAACAGAGAAAGAAACCAAACTGACTAGAAACTTCTTATATCAAAGCAGTTCCCTGTATTCTTTCCCAGTACTGCAGCAATCCTGGAGACACCTCTAGGCAGAAGATAAAATGGGAATTCCAATTGCAAGTCACATGATAGCACAGTCAGCTGTCAGAGCACACAAGAACAAAGGAGAAAGCATAACAAAATCAGCCACTGAAGCAGTGACATTAGGCAGCATTTAAGAGAATGAAAGGTTTTCTTCTTTCCCCAGACTGTCCACGCATATTGGCAGTAAGGCTACACAAAACAAACCATGACAACCACCAACTCAAGTTTAAGTAGCCTCATGCCGCAGTTCTTGCGCAAAACAGTTTTGACACCTTCCCTCCTCCCTGCAAAACAGCTTCCCTTCTCTTAAGAGGAGAGTCAGTGTCTCTTCTAAGGCTTCTAAGGCCCAACAATTTCCTTTCTTGCCCACCTTTTGACATTCACACACCAGACACAGAAGCTGCTGCAGTTTCACCAGCCCTATTACAACGCACAAAAGCCAGGACACTTTTTTAACAGTTGTAAAACAAAAACCTCATCTTAAGCCGGTACAAAAATAGGTTGGTCAGGGACTTGTCACCCTCACTGTATATTTCAGTTGAGACATGCACCAGTAGTGTGTGTGTGTTACCTGCATCATCCCTCGCTTCGTATAGATTTTTGGCAACTGTAATTGAGAAGACACCTCACCACAATTCCGTGGGGACTTCCCACCTATAAGACCACAAGTTCTTGTTTTTAACTTTACCCATTCTAGATTACTAGGCATAAGTCCTTCAAAGCAGTTTTTCTTGCCATGGCACAACAGAAAATGCATGTTTTTGAAGCAGTCCATCCTAAAAGGAAAACTGCTGATTGTGCTACGTATTTGCAAACTGCTTTCACTCGCCAGCAACAAAATTTAACTAGCTTAAGTAATTTGCATCCAAAAAGAGACTGCATGTCTCCCCAAGGCACTCTCAAATATTCCTGTAGTCACAGACATGCAAGAAAACCAAGACAGACATTGAAGGGACTAAACATTATTCTCAAAGGAGGAATTGCTTGAGAACCAAATCATTTAGGGTGGGCTTTTTTTAACTCCTCTGATGAGACTCCCTTCAGAGGCTACAAAATAGTTTCTCACCTCTGTCTCAGTTCTACAATTAGGCTGGTCATCTGACAAAACCATTTTTTGCCAGCCTCATGGGTTAATCTTGCAAGCAAGCCTACTTTTTCCATCATTTAACAATATCATATCCCAAGTTCCACCAGGAGGAGAGCCCTCCAGCAACCCAAGCTCTGCCCTCAGTGTTACGTTCACCAAGTTCCATTGGTGCCTGCCCAGTGCCACTGAGATTACATATTCTTGTATATACCTTGCATATTTCACATAAAAAGTGAAGAAATTATGGCCAGCAAAATGATGGTGCCAGACTAATTCATGGCTGAAACTAGAGCAGAAACATGCCAAAACATGAAGAACAGTGCCATTTCGACACAGCAGTTCTCAAAGCTTTCTTAACTCACCGGTAAGTAACTTAATGGCACGTGGCGATACCCTTAGCAAAAGGCCACCTCTCAAGTGACATCCCTTCCAAACCACTTCGGGTTTTTTCCACACTAGAATGGCTACAGGGGCACAAATCAGCAGCCCTGACCACCGACGACTTGCACAGCGCAAGTCTCCTCATCCCCTCACCTGCCAATATCCTCTGTCTGCACAGAGCCAGGCGAGGACTGGCCCCACGCTGTCAACACCCCCCAGCCCACCCGAGGCCTCCCCAGCCTCCC
>WBMV01000955.1:27675-76669 GCA_013396655.1 Campylorhamphus procurvoides | reverse complement strand
CACTCCTGTCACTCCTTCCCCCCTGTCCCCCCTGTCACTCCTGTCCCCCCTGCCACTCCTGTCCCCCCTGTCACTCCTGTCACTCCTGCCACTCCTGCCACTCCTGTCCCCCCTGTCCCCCTGCCCATCCCCTGAGGGGCAGCTGTGTGGGGACTCGCCCTATTGGGGTGTGCAGTAAGTAGCTTGGGGTGTCCCGGAGTGGGTCCCAGCACAGGGCAGCAAAGAGTTAGGGGGCTGCAGCATCTGCGAGGGAAGGCTGAGGGCATTCGCCTGGAGAGGGGACATCATCATTGTCCATAAGTATGTGAAGGGGGTGCCGAGAGGATGGAGGCAGGCACTTTTCTGTGGTGCCAGGAAGCGGGACAAGAGGCAGTGGGAAGAAGCCGATGCACTGTGGAAGCTCGACCTGAATATGGGCAAGAACTTCATTGTGCATGGGAATAGATTGTCAGAGAGGCTGCGGAGTGTCCCTCACTGCAGATAAAGAACCATCTGGACACAATCCAGTACAGTGTCCTTTTGGATGGCCCTGCTGGAGCAAGGAGGTTGGACCATATGGCCCAGTGTGATCTCTTCCAACCTTACTCATTCTGTGATTCTGTGGCTTGGTGACTGAGTCAGGGAAATCCTGAAAAAACTTTACATGGGGTTTTAAATAAGTCACTTGAAATGTGCTGTGAAATCTAGGGAGGGACTGGAAAACTAGACCCATTAGGGATGAAGGGTGAAGACCGAGGAAGCAAAGACAGTGATGTGGCTGGCTGTCCGGCTGCAGGAGTTATTACTGCAGGAGGAAGCTGGTGTTGGGTAGAAACTACCCCATTTCAGAAGAACAGGAGAGGCAGCTTGCACAAGGCAGAGGCCTTGTCAGGAGGAAGTGGAACACTTACAGTCCTACCTCCACTGCCTCCTGCACCACCAGGAAAAGCCGTCTGGCCCAGATCTTGTGTAATTATTTCCAGGGTTTATCAAATTTTAACTGGAGTCTTAAGATTCAAAAGATGTAATTAGTAGTTAATCTTTACAAAAGAGCACTTAAGAAGAAAAACACCTTTGAGAGAGAAGAGGCATAGAGGTGGCGAGAGTGAAAGAAGAATAAGTGACACTACCTGAACAGACAGCTGTCTTGTGTGAGGAAACTCTGTTCACTTAATCATGAATGCTTTCCAAAAGTCATTTGCACAAAGAAAAAGCCTACAACCAAAATAGTTTTAGTTTTTCTTGCCCCATTCCCTGGCATCCAAAGGAATAAGACGGCCCTGAAAATCTGCCTCTATGGCAGTTTAGCCTGATTCCATGCTGACGTGACCTATTCCTTTTCCTCCCTTTTTTTTCAGATATTCTACTTTCCTCCTTATCAGTAGCATTAGTTCTGCAGCAGGACAGTCAGCTGCCTAAAGATGCTGCTCTGGCTGAAACCTAAGATACTATTCTGTTTGTTTTGTGTAAGTTTTCAACTGTATCTGTTGCCTGGCTTACTTGGCTCACTACGTATCTGCACAAAGAGCAGTCAAGAAGGGGGAGAGGAAGGCATGGCAAGTGCTGCAGGGCAAGGAGGTCCTGAGTAAGATCAGTTGTAGCTGCTGTGAAGTTACACCCAGCTGGAGGAGCCTGCAGTTACAGCTCTAGTCAAGCCAATTGGTCCCCGTTGGCACACATGGCCAGAGTCCCCAGTCCCTGTCTGCTTGCACGAGATGTGCTGGTACTTTTCTAAAGCCACTCACTTCAACTCATTAGTCCAACAGAAAAAAAAGCACCTTCTAAAAAAATAAGGAATATTTTCCTGTTCGTTCAGCAGTTGTAGCAGCTTAGTGATGTCATGAAACAATAAGCGATCTGTCTGTGCTCGTAACCTACGAAAAACAATTAATGCAAAAGACTGGGTAAAGACTGTTATCCCCTATAGTTTTCTACTACTATATGATGGATTATTGTGAATTCTTGCTCCTCTGCTTTAATCTTCAGTGGATTCCGTAAAGCTCCAAATCTGATTTCTCAAGAAATCCCCATTGTCTTCTTTTAAGACTCCAGCCTGTATAGCTTAAAGACAAGCTCAGTGACATGAACTCAAAGGCTCAAAAGAAGACAAAAGCAATTGACAAAAGGAATATAAAGGTTTCTGTGGTTACCTTTCTTAAACTTTACTGCTCTGCTGACAGTACTCTAAGTAGAGCAGTGCAAATATATAAGACATACTGGAAATTCTGCCTCTGTTTGCCAAGTTGAATTAAAAATGTATTGACCAGGAAATTCACTGCAGACAGCAGAGCAGGCAGACATACTGTAGCTGCTGATCTTACTAGCTACCTGGGCTTCTGCAAATAGACCTTTATTACTGAAATTTGTGTATATTTAAGCATGTGACTCTACTGAAGACAATGTGACTGCTCACCTTGCTAACATTAAGAACACATGTAAAGATTGCGTTGTCAGGGCCTGGCAGTGTAGAAATAGTTCATTTGTCTGGTAAGAGCTAATCAAAGTTGTTCACTGTCAAAAGGATGAAGATGTTTAGAGCTCTTTGTACCACTTTGTATGCTTAAGCCCCTATATTTGCACAATACGCAGTGACTTCAGAGCAGTTTCTTTGCATACAGAGAAAAGTATGTGAACAGTTACCTAGCAAGAACAAAAGAAATTGAAATATCTGGGAGAAAAAAATCCCAGTTAGAAATTAAAAAAGACAGAAATTCTACTTTCATTCGCTATGCTAGTACATATCCATCAGCCTAACAATGAACCAAAGTTGCAACACAGCAAGGACAGCAACAAAGCTGCAGAAATACTGAAATACACATTGTAAGTAAAAGTACCTTTAAAATAAAATTATAAAGTAAAAGTTTGCAGATTCCAATCATGTGCAAAACATGCAGTTTCCAATCCTTTGATTGTTTCCATTTACTATATCTTTTCCTTAGCTTTTATAATCTGGGGGATGCAGTGGTTCTCTCAAGAGTCATAGAATTTCTCCCATGTTTGAAGCTAGCTGCATGCATAAAAATTGGCAAAAGCTATATGTCAGTCACTTTTGTATCCTAAACTGTTTTGCAAACAGGCAGGAATGTTTCATTCTGAGTATCATTTATAAATAATAATGTAAACATCTACTGCCCACCCTTAATGATATTGTCATGTCAGCTAGCCAGACACCATGGCACAGTGTTAAAATATCCTGAAATTATGTAAATGTCTTAGTCTTACCTTTTCCTTTTCCTCAGGAAAGGCTCAGCACGATGACTGCTAGTTACATTGAGTAAATCCCAGTATACCTTAAGGTCATGCTGCAATTTCCATGTTATGGATGGTTTTCAGTGGGCAGGGTATCACAAATAGGTGATGAATACATAGGTCCTCTAGGATTCTTCCTTTCAGCTTGCCAGGTGTCAAATGTCACATCATTTCACATTCTTCTGACTCACAGTCTTGCTTCCTGTGGCCAGGATCAGCTGTGCAGTACCGGCTGGCTGAGAGGCATCTCATTTCTGCTGTTACTGTCTCAGTTTCCTTTAACACTCGTATCTGATCTCTGTCTTTTCAATATATAGGAACAAAAGAAATTCAGGGTCCAGAGCTGTTTTTACATTTGATTGTGGAAAATTCTTTCTCCAATGAGGTCTGTACAGTTTATTTCTATCTGTTCGTAAGACTACACAATAATAATTATTTTTATACTTTGTGGAAACTTCATATGGCCCTTTCATGGAGCTGTGCTGTTCTTCAAAAAGCACAGATGTACCACTCACAGGGTAGTTCTCTCTTCTTTCCTGTTTTCTTGTTTGCTACACCTATACTTCAGTCTTCCTAATATTACACCCGTAGCCATTATTTCTGAATGTTCCTTATTCTTTTTGCTGCTTGTTCAGTCTTTCTCTAATGCTTTCTCTTTTCCTTCCTTTTCTGTTCTGCTTCTACTCTTGTTAGCATTTTAAAGGCAAGCTCTTGATAAGAGTTACCTCCTGATTTGTTATGATGTATCGTCCTGCTTTATAACAATTTAAAATAAGACTGTTGAGGAAAACTGTGCCTCATGACCTTGCTTTGCAGACTTAGGTTTACGCTTCCCAGTGCAGTTAGATAGTTAATGACATTTTCTAATCTAGCTGATACTGTTCAATGAAACTATAAAAGAACATCAACTTTGTCTGAACACGTTGACTTTATTTAAAATCTTTGTATTGTTGGTAAAATCATTACACACTGTGTACTTGGTGCATGCACTGAAAGAGCATTGTTTTGTACTGTGGCTTAGAAGATTAGAAGACGCCCCTAGTCAAGGCCGTTCTTGAGTCATTGCCTGAGCAAATCTATAATTTTTCTGTATTCCTCCATCTCTTTTCACATTTTTGTCTAAGTTTCAAGGCATCTGACTCTTGGCTATTTATGCTTGGCTCAGAACTCAATATTTTATAATGATGAAGGATCTGACTTGCACCAAGTGGAGCAGTAGCTGGAAAATACAAACCACTTCACCTGAGTAAACCAATGGTACTTTCATTGGTACTCAAGGAAATTTCACTAGCATAAGTTTTTTATGTCAGAGGAATATGATTTGATTTCTCTGCTAATCCTGTTTCGTTTGAAGAACCTACTAGAAATTTATCACAAGTGATTTAACCTCAAAGCACCTTACCAATGCAGTAAATGTAGAGGGAAAAAGTCTTTGGTATTTTAAACCTTCCTACCCAGTCCTGTGTGTTTTTACTTCTGTATCGCTCTTCACACTTTGTTCTGTTCATCTCTCATTAGTTTTTTAATCTGTGGTCTCTTGTGGACAGCCATCTCTGAGGTAGCCACCATGCTTTTGTTCTGTGGCCTATGCCAATACCAGACTAGCATGTAATGTAATGTGGACCTGCTCTTGCTGACCTACCTCACTGTGTTCCCAGAGAGCATTCTGCCAGACAAGCAGATGTAAGTGTGGTGGTAGCAAACATGGTCCTCCTTTGCAAGGCAGGATTTGGAAATGAAAATGTGTCCTTATGTACTTTTTATTTCAGAGTAATTTTCTGTTTCCTTCCTGAGTTACATTTGTCAGCAGTCTCCCAGGCTGTTATCTGTTATCATTAACCATGTATTCCAAAAATATCACCATGTCTTTCCAAAGATGATAATCTGTTGTGCTTTGCTTTCCAATAACTTGATCTTTCCAGTCATGTTTTAGCATCTGGAGATGAAGTGCTTCACTTTCCAGCATCTGGGACCTCATCTATAGCATGATTATCTCAATGTGAATTGCAGCTCAGCACAGAAGGATGTGCTAATAGAAAAATATAACTTCCTGCTCCGTCACTGTGAGGGTTTTGGCTGGGGTAGAGTTAATTTTCTTCACAATAGCTGGTAAGGGGATGTGGTTTGGATTTGTGCTGTAAATGGTGTTGAAAATATAGAGAAGTTTTTTTTTTATTTCTGAGCAGCACTCACACAGCATGGAGGCGTTTTCTGCCTCTCACCTCACCCCACCCCACCAGTGACTGGGCTGGCAGTGCACTAGGAGCTGGGGGGAGACACAGCCAGGACAGCTGACCCCAAATGACCCAAGGGGCATCCCATACCATTTGACATCATGCTCAGCATATAGAGCAGGGGAAGAAGAAGGAAGGGCATGGGGGAAAGATGTTCAGAGTGACAATGTTTGTATTCCCAAGTCATTGTCAGGCTCTGCTGACCTGGAGATGGCTGAACACTTGCCCAGCATGGGAAGCAGTGAATGAATTCATTTTGTTTTCCTTGCGTACACAACTTTTGCTTCCCCTATTAGACTGGCTTTAACTCAACCCACGAGTTTTCTCACTTTTGCCCTTTCAATTCTTTTCCCCATCCCACTGGGGGACAGCAAGTGAGTAGCTGCATGGGATTTACTTGCTGACTTTACTAAACAACAAAACTAACCTATAGTGGCTGAAACAGTTGTGGTTCCTTGGCTGGGAGAAGTGCAACCTTGTACAAGATATGTAAAGACCACTTTTTTACCATGGCAAAAACCTGCAGGTATCTCTTGTGAAATTGAAGTGAATAAATTAATCTTCTTATCACAGAAACACAGAATGTGCTGAGTTCAAAGGGACCCACAAGGATCATCGAGTCCAACCCTTAGCCCTGTACAGAACCATTCCCAAAAGTCACACCATGTGCCCAAGAATATCACCCAAACGCTTCTTGAATTATTTAAGGCTTGGTGCTGTGACCACTTCCCTGGGGAGCCTGTTCCACCACCCAACCACCCTCTGAGTGAAGAACCTTCTTCTAATATCCAACCAAAAACTCCCATAACACAGCTTGAGGCCATTCCCTCGGGTCCTGTAACTGGTCACCACAGAGAAAAGATCAGTGCCTGCCCCTCCTCTTCTGGAAGACTTACTGTCCCATCATGTTGTAATTTTATTCTAAAACGATAAGTAGCTTCTCTTTTTCTAATTCAGTAGTTATTTCACCTAATTCATCAGTATTATGTAAGGAAATAAGCTGTCATTTGTTCTATCTTGATCATCACAAGGTAGCTGATGAATTTCTGATTTGCTTCACTTTTCCTGGTTCTGTGTATCTGGAGGACGCTAAAATCAAAATGCAATCTTCAGCATCCCATTTAAAAATCAACAAACTTCATTCACAGCACAGAAATTATCCAACTGGTTTTGTTTAAAGCTCAGCCTACATTTTCTTCATAGTCCTCTCAGGGGAAAAGAAGCTAAGAAAGACATTTCTTGCATAATGTGCTATTTGTGGAGGACTGAAATATGCGGTATACTTTTATTCAGGTGATTCTTCTATTGCTCTTCCTTGCTAGAATTTATTGATATATTCTGATGATATATTTATATATTCTGTTCATGCATATACATTTATTTTCATAGCCACATTCAGAAATATGTTTAGGCGAATATTAAATGTCTTTTAGATATGCATTTTATTTCCACTACATTTGTCCATAAAACATTTTAAGATATCTGAAGTAGAAGTGCAAGAAAGAAGGTTACATATTTAAGTCTGGTTTTTAATAATAGATACTGCATTACCCTGTATCTTTTATATTCACAAGTTGCTGAAGGAGATAGGATAGAGAAAAGTAAGTATCAGTGAATACATGGAGGCCCAATTAAGCCATTACAGGATTAATGCCAAATAACAGTATTGCATAAATGGTTCAATTAGAGATTCACATTCAATCATAATAATATGACATGTAGACAATATGACATGACAAGACAAGAAGGACATCTCCAAACCATTTTGGATCTGTAATATCTGCACCTGAGTCAGTGCAAGTAATCCAGATTTTCCTTTCCTTTTTTTCAGTCAGAACGACAGTTAAATGAACAGAATATGCATAAATATTATAGTGGATGTGCCAGGACATATGTGTCAGATTGACATGGAATGACAATTATCTTGAAGCGTTTTCAGACATTTTCTCATGTATTGACATGACACTTAAAGATATGGTAGATGTTATAATGGGGAAGGAGATCTTAACAGTTCAGCCTTACTGAAGTGAATAAACATTGTGGTGATAAAATTAGTAGTAATAAATACTGAAATTTTCAGACAGTTATTTCCTTAGCAGCTGAAATAAAGTAATATTAGGAAATACCATGTATGTTCTCATCCAAAATAGGATAGAATGTTTGTGCCAAACAAGAAGGAAAATAGTTTTCTCTGTATATTATTTGTCTTAACTTTCACCTTCATGATGTTCTAATGTGTGCTCAAGCCTCAAAGCTTGGTCTCTGAAACAGGTGTTGGGGCTTTCTGACAAGCTAGTGTTAGTTTGTCTTTGAAGTCTTCAATAAAACTACTTGGAGGGATTTTCTGTGGCTTAATTTTCTTGCAACTCCGCACAAAGCAGTAATGAGGAGACAGACACTGGGATGATAGGCAGTGATGCTGAAAGCTTGTTCCATCCTTTCGGCAGTGTTTTGTTTTCCTAATGCTACGGGAGGTACATGATCTCACAAGCATGGCCAAGAGAAGAGTGTAATGGCTGCAGTGAACAGACAGGGTAGGAGGCATCCAATCTCTGCAGAATTTCACAAGTCTTAATGCCAAAGATCAAGCTGAAGGGAAGTATGAGAGGAGTACACAGTAGGAAACTATAGATGGAGAGCAAGTTGAGAGATAAATGGTATACATTTTGCTGTGACTGCCCAAGCCTTAAAATAGCTGTGCTGTAGGCCTAAAGTCTTCTGCTATAGCGATGAAACAAGGGAGAACCCACAGGATGGCATGCACAGTAGCTGAATGATACTTGTGGAGGTGACATCAAATCCGATGGGCAAGAGTACAGATAAAAGTTTCTCAACACCGAACGCTGCTCAGAAACAGAGGCCAGTGTTGCGCTGAAATGCTATATATGCTAACGATAAATGAACCAAAAGAGAGCTGATAATAAAGAATATAGTTAGTGAATAGAGCTATATTTACAGAGGACCTCAGCCATGCCGAGGTTAGCAATAGAGATGTTGTTCATTGCTCAGACACTGGTCTGACAGGCTCAGCCTGTCCCCTGGATAAGGGCAGGTCCACTCCAGGCCAAGCCCAGTGGAAAAAAAAATAAAATTAACCAAAACAAAAATTACTGGTGGTATATATTTATTTTCACAAAATAATTACACATTGCTGTAGTATGTAATTGAGTATTTTCATTGAGCTTTGAATATGTGTTCATCTGAAATACTTCATTTGTAGCAAAGAGAACTTTTCCCTATAAATAATATTTATAAAGTTATATCTGAATGACATATGCCACTCTTTGAGTAAAAAATAAATCCAGAGAGACCAAAGGTGACATAGAACATAAAGCACCCTCCTCCAATGCATTTAAGCAAAAGTCTTTTTGTTCTGAGATAGAATAGTGGCACCAAGGTTTTCACTTCATCTTCTGCACATTGCTGTTAAAAGTTTTACGTCTTTCTAGACTATACATAAAAATAATTGCTTCTATAAGTATTTTAATTTGCTCTTTACCTCAACAATCTGTTACCTTTTATCATTAAAATTACTATTTATTTACTATAATGTCCAATTGTCAAGGCCCATATTTTTTATAAAGCACATTCTTAATAGGAAAAATAAATAATTTTAACTTATTCCTATTTCGTAGGTGCTTTGTGTCCAGCTCTGAAAGAAAAATAATTAGTTGCTTTGTGTTGCTTCTTGCTTAGTGGTGTTACAATGATAAAATCCTAGTAAGAATTTAGTTCTCCTATACTTGAGGACAATCCTTCATGGTAGCCATGAAATATTACTGTGAAGCAGTGCTGAAGACATAAAGAACTTGTATGTCTTCTAGTGGAGGTCAGATGTATTTGTTGAAGAGAAATCCTTTGAAAGTTACCAAAAATAAAGGTTTCTAGACCAGAACAGTTGATAACTGTTGAGGGCCTGGGGAGGATGAGAAGGAAGTATGATATGTGTTTGCTCTGTTATTCTCCTTTCTAGGCATCTGCTTGTGACCACTGCTGGAGATAGGATTTGGGGCCAGATGGTTATTGCCATGACCACTCCCTCTCCTTTCCTACCCTCCATGTTTCTGAAACAACTGAAGTAGGACTCTAGAAATACTTAACTAAACCAGCAGCAGGTCCAAGCTGCATATTTAATGAGGTGAGGGTCCAGTTTGAAAAAAAAAAGTAGGTTGCAATCTTATAATTAAAAATGGAATGATTATGTAATGAGAAGTATTAGAATCATGCAGACTATCTGATCTCAGTACCTCTTCTTTGAATTCAGAGTTTTGTACCTACAGTACTTCTATTTGAAGCAGATTCTGATGCTCTGTCTTTTAGGCTTGAAGGAGTCAACTAGAAAAACAAACAATTCCATGTGGACATCACATAAGTGCCTAGGCATCCAAATAGAAAGCAAACTGGCCTTGCTATTAGATGGGTAGCTAGAAGCCCTGTGTAGTGGATTTTAATAAATGATTTCTTCACAGGAAGAGAAGCAGCAATGTACACACATGGCAGGCAGCATATTATGGTAGCTACACACAAATTCACAGCAATTTTCTGCTTTCCTTTGACCTAGTACTATCTGAGAATACCTTCTGCTGACCAGTATCATCACTGCAACATCAGCGGGCCATGGATGCCACTGCTTGAGCTAAAGGAGTAACTGGAAGCCCAGGCAGCAGCTGTCCTTTCTGCTGGAAACCAGGCAGTGCTGGGGAAGGAGAGGCGGGCACACAGCAAGTTTTTATCCCCAAGAGATAGCTGCTGTTCTGAAATGCCTATAGTGTAAATGTGAAGGCACAACACTGGAAACAAAATAATATAACCCTTATTTTATAGGCAGAAAAGAGTGGGACAGAAAAATTAGATGCCAATACTGCATTAAAATAGAACCTACATCTCTAAACTCCACGGCTAGTGCTTTACCCACAAGACAATCTTTTCTGTTCTGAACCACTACAAAGTGCTTACACCATTCTGACCTGCACAGTGGTATTTTAACCTCTTCCACAGATGCAAATAATTTTTAAAAATGCAAGCCGATGGAGAATCACATCCTTGTTGTGCAACAAATTGTCACATTTTCCCTGTCTTTTTTTTTTTTTAATCATGAAATCATGTGCTTATCTGTTCCCCTTGGGCTGCAGCCTGTCTGCACAGAGAACAGTCATCACATGCTGTGATAAAGAAGAAAGAACATCCCTGAGTTATTTTTATCTGTGGACTGGAGAACATTAATAATTTTTCAACTGTCAAATATTCATTCTTATTCTACCTTCTGAATGTTCATCTCATGCTGAGTGTTAATTTTGTCTGCTCTGTGAATAGATCTATGGACAGTTTTCCAGAATCTGAAACATTTGAGAGCACGACCAGGCACAGGTGAAAAGGAGTAAGAAGCTTTAAGTCCCAGAGCACCTGTTCAGCTCATCAGCATCCAGATTGCCTTGTTACATATTATTGCATCTTCAGCCCTACTGACCTGGCAGCATGCATAGTGATCCAACCCAAACCTGTCATAATAATCTGGGTATGTTTGAATACTGTAAATAATATACTTTATCTCATCTGAATCACTCTTGAGAGAACTGAGTTACACATGTGGTTACAGTGAAAGCATGTCTTGAACATGCTTCCTGCAATGTTGCCACTGTCTCTGGCTCTCCATATGGTTATAGTAAAGTGTCTTGAGGTAAGAGTAGGGAATGACTTTATAGAAAGCTGCAGGGTTTATCAGAGGGGCTAGATCTACCCTAGTATTCAAGTTTATGGCATTTATCAGTGTTGACAAACCTCCCAGCAGTCTCTCAGTCCTCAGCTGGTGCATGCACACCCATGCCACATGTATGTGGAGCATCACACTTACTCTTTCCTCCATCCCTCACATGTCCACAGACCTACTTGTCCTATGCTGCACTCACCATCAGCAATGGGAAGCTGCTCAGCTGTTGTGTCATTCCAGCAGTACAGTAGATCTCCATCCTAAGAGACAAGCAGACTGCACTCATCTACCACCTGAATCAGTAGAGGTGGCAAGCCTGGGAATAGAGTTTCAAGGACAAAAGCTGGGACAAATGAAGGGCGTGTCACAGAAAAAAGGTTTTAATGGAGTAAGACACTCAGGAAGGCATAAGGGTAACCTCTGCCTTCTCCTGAGTTTTTCCTGTGATGGCACATTGCAACACTTTAATGTAAGAAGAAAGGGGCACAAGCACAGAAAAAACATTTATCCTTCTGAGATCTCTTCTCTACATGAATTCCCATCCAATCCTCCATCTTGATCTATCATCTTCCTCCTTCCAGGACCGGCAATCTTTCAACAAAGGAGGGGTAGGTTGTATTTTTATTTCCCCAGTTAGCTATTAAGTATGCCAATGGAAACTTGGCGGGAAGCTGAAGATGCTGCTTTTGCTTGTGATGGGAGGTCTCAGCTCCTGATAAATTTGGAGCTCCATGGGGGCCAGAAGCAAACGCATGTCTCTTTGAAAGTGCTAGAACACTCTAACTGCCCAGACCTCCCATGTTCTGTGTGATAAAGCTGACCTGGTTGCATCCCCTCCTTGCTGTTATCTTCCTTTGCATTCTGCAGTTGGGCTATAGTTGGGCAAATGGCCCTGGGAATCAAACTCCACAAAATACCAGCCCCAGTACTCTGTTATACAACAGAAGACGACAGGCAGCTGGAATAGTGTGGCTGAGTTGTAGCCCCAGTAATTCATTTTGTGAGGCATCTTTCTTTTCCCTGTTTATCCAAAACTGATTGCTATAAAACAGAGAGACCACACAGAGAATATATATTCTCCAGAGAACAGATAAATAATAAGTAAGTGTCTGGAACAGCAAATATTGAGACTGACTTTCTCATAGACTCCTGAAATAACTAAACCTGCAGGAGGAACACTGATGTTTTGGGGATATGTCAGCCCCACCCTTCATAATTAGAGCAAAAGCCCTCTGTGAGCTGACAACATCCCTATGTTGCCAGATACTCATGTTTCAGGTACAGAATTATCCAAAGGCCCAAGGACACGTCAATGTCATTGAAATCATGCAACATATACTTTGAAAACAGACTCTCAAGCAACCTCTTAATGGCAGATGAATTAGGCTATTTAATATATACTTTGATGGCTTGCTAGACCAAAGTTACAAATATGTGCTTGGCTGTGTATGGGGACTTACTCTCATATGTGAATTTCTTCCTCTATTTCCCCCAGGGAGCAGCTCTTCTGCACACTGGAGCAAGCTGGAAACAGTTGAAACTAAGACCCAGTATGTAACGTGAGTCCTGTGTTTAGTGGGTTTGACTTTTAAAAATGTGAATACACATAGGCCCTGATGACTTCAATAGCATTTATGGGTGCTTGGTGCTTGTATAAATGTCACACTATTTATAACATATTTCTGTGCCCTTGTGTCCTTTTTTTATATTCTCTGTTGGCCTGTCTCTTTTCCACTGTGGTATCTTTGACTGACATAGTCACATCAGGATGTAGCATGTGTTTGAATAATTAAGAAAATACAAATAAAAGTTATCTTTATTCTAGTCCATATTTTTCCATTGCTCAACCACCAAAGACAAGAATACTATTTCACCGCTGCTTTTCACATTCTGTGCGAGAAAAATACTTTTAGTTTTGCAGTGGTTTATTAAACCTTCCAAATCCAATTATTTGGCTCTAGAGTTTTCCCTCTAAACTTTAGAAAATTGTTTCAGCTATATTCAAACTCATGCCAACTTCCTGGCTTCTCGACCGCAAACCATCAGTAAGCGCTCTGCTAAGAACCACTTTGAGGCTTTCCTTGAACCTCTTCTTCTTGCTGCTTCCTACAAAGAAATAAACAAGGGGGTTGATGCTACTGTTAACAGTGGAGAGAACAACGGTGACGTGGTTCTGCTGGCTGAGCAAAGATGACCAGTGGTGGTAATTCAGAAGATACCACAGCCTCATAGGCATGGCAAAGATGAGGAAGACAATGACTGTGGCCACAATGATGATGTAGAGCTTTGACGAATGAGGTCTCAGGGAGTTACGGCGAATCCTGATAACTAAGATCAGGCTGGACAGAATCATTAGAGGAATGAAGATCATGAAAGTCAGGATCCATGTGAAGATGAGCAGTGCTTGGCAATGGTTGCCATCGTCGAATCGTTCCTCTGTTGAATCATCTTTGCATGCTAAATATTCGGTTACTGTCATCAGAAAAGACAGAGTCCACAGAATTGTACACACAATCGCCGATTGATGCTGTGACCGGTGGCATCGGTACCAGATGGGGTAAACAATAGACAGACACCTCTCAATACTGATGGCTGTCAGGAGATAGAGATCAGTATTATAGCCAAGAAGGAAGATGATAGATAGTGTGGTGGTTACATAATAGTAGAAACCATATGCAAATCCAAAACCAGCAATGTACTCAATTGACAGAATAAAGGTACAAAGCAGTAAAGAGATATCAGCAATGGACAGGTGTGTGATATACGCAGTGAAGGGATTTTTTTTGATCTGGAAGCAGAGGCACCAGAGGACAATTCCATTTTCACAAAAACCCAGGAAGGAGATGATCATAATTACCCAAAGAGGGGTCACTATCTCCCAGACCCTTTCCTGTGTAGAAATGTCTCTGTGCATTGAGATGTTCTCTGTGCCTTCGCTGGGATGAAACGTTATGTTTGACTCATCCATGGGGAAAGCTCAAGTTTGGATAGCACAGCTCTTCCTTCTGTAAATACGTATAAAAATATACTGTGAGCATTGTGTGCTCTTCCCCTCCCCCCTTTCTTTCTGTTTTCTGGACCCTCAATTTCTGGTCATACCTGAAGGTCTTGGCCAAAGGAAAACCAGTTTTGATATACTGATGCTAGCTGAAACCCAGCTGAAACTACTTTTGACAATCTTAAAAATCACTAAGCCCATCATGCTAGCAGAAATCCTGAACTTTCTTTATAGGGCTTAGCATATGACTACTAATCCATAGCTAAAGAGATTCTCTCAAAGAGCTCTTGGACAGGCAATGGCTCCATCGCATTGCAATATGTCATGATAGAATCATCACAGATAGCATTGATGGCTTTTCTTACTGCCCTAGACTGTTCTCAGACAGGCCTATTCAGCTCTATTGAGGCTATTGGCATTAATTTTAAGTTAAAGATATGTATTTCAAGTGAATTTGGTTCATAGATTTTTTGTTTAAAGAAAAAAATTGATACCAACATCAGTTTTCCAGAAAGGGATTTAATAAGTAAACCAAAATAATATGCATTTACTCAGCAATGTATTCCCCCAAGTACAGAGGTGGAGGGAAGTTGAGAGAGCAATTTTTTTACCCACTTAAAGTGTCATTTATCACAGCATAACACAATTTAACCATGTTTACACACTCTGAACACTTAGCACAACTGCAGGTGTCTTGCGAACATTATAAATCTAACACATTATATCACATCACGTTCATCATCATCATCATCATGAGTTGTTCAGGTTCCCTGCCATTGTTATAATGGTTTTATCTGTTGCATTGCTGAATTATGGGGTAAGTTCTCCATTTGTTTGTCTCCTTTTATATCACAACAGAGAATTAGTAGCATTGGCTTCAGCTGATTTTCATACAAGTATTTCATGTCCCTTTCCCTGTTAACTTCCCAGCTGCCCCTGTGATGATACACGGCCACATTCAGGACCCTTGTGGATTTACTGGTGTTAAGAGGGACTAATTGTTGACAATGAGCTTACCTGGCTGACTTGGTTTATCCATATAAGCAACCTTGTTCATTAACATGCCATAATGAAAATTTACCCATGTAAGAACATCAAATGCAAGGTAAAGACGTTTTACTAGGGCAGCTTTTGCAATGATTATTTAAACAGAGCCGTTTACCCCAGTCATAAATTTTCTCTCATGAGCCTTGCATTTTCTGGTTTCAAAACAGCTTTGTAAGACAAGATATCACAGTCTAAGAAAGGGCATTCAGTAAACAATTTGGGGAGACTTAGGACCCGATGGCATTTAAACCTCCACAAAAAGGTTAATTATGATCCCACCTGTCTGCTGACTGTGGCACCATCTGAGACAGCTGAAGGCAACAAACAACATAGCTGGACACGTGGTAGAGAAATGAGTGTGAATACAATAAGTAAATGCAGTGACCAGAATGAGTGACAAGCCTCTAAAAACCAGTGTTCTGCAAAAACTGCAGAGGGAAGGTGCTCAAACAGTGTGCTGTTGGAAGTATAGTAAAGCTTCACAAGAGAAAAGGAGAAGAAAAACTATCTACCTCAAGAGTTAAAACAAAAAAGAATGGAAAAAAAGGAATGAAAATACTAAAAAAGAAAAAAAGAAAAGAGACTGAAAAAGGACTCAAAGTATGAAAATATTCAAGAAAATTCTTGGTTTCTATCACTGTATGAAAGGAGTTTTCCCTCTGGATAGTAAAACAAAGAGAAATAAGTTCTCAACTTACAAAGGTCATTCCCACATGAGAGCATTCAGAGATGAGGATGGAAAGAATCCTCTCCTTCTGGATACATCCATGGTTTGTTCAGATTTCCCTGAAGCTGTTGAAGAACTTCCTTGAAGAAGCTGCAGGTTACCTTCTCCAACCATTTGCCTTTGGTAGGTGGGAGAGCAAATAGTGACTTTGACCATGACTCCCTCAAAAAGAAGTGTGCGGTTCTCCCATTGCTACAAAAGGCCGAGGCGTGCCAAATAAAAGGTCCCAAGCTCATCATCTGAGGCTGAGCTTCAAATGGCATCACTCAGTAACTGGCCAACTCATCTAGCTGAAAGCCTGGGATTTAACTCTTGTGGGAACTAAATGGCAGTATATGGAAAGTTCTCCTGAGCTGCTACAATACCAAGAGACTTAGTTTAAACAAACAAACACAAAGTGAGTAGGAAATCTATTTGGGGATGCTAAAATCCAAGGGAAAAGTCTCAATTTAGAACTGTGCCACCACATGCCATCTAAAAAGAATAAAAGTTGATTTGTAATTTTTTTTTGTTTTAATATGAGAAAAGAGGAAAGTGAGAAGGATAGAGGGAGAATGAAAGAGAGAAAAAAGATAGAAGGTGAAGTAAAGAAGAAAGAAGGAAAGAGAAAGAAAAGTGAGAAAGAAAGAGGGAGAGAGGAAGAAGGAAGGGAGAAAGGTAGGGAGGGAGGAAGGGAGGGAGGGAGGGAGCCACAGGGCAAAGAAAATAGCCCATCGTTGTGTCAGTCTCGTACATCCATTCCTCTAGCTAAAAACTGTATCTTGAAATTATTCTATCAAGAAAATCCAAAAAAACCAAACACTGATGCAAACCAAAAAACTATTCCTGAGATTTAAACAGTCTCCCCTGATAAGTTCAAACATGCCTAGGGGCAGATAAACTCTTTGAAAAATCCCCTGAGGATGTCCCCTCCTTTTGCCCCAAGTATTAAGTTGTTTTTAAATTCAGATGTTAGCAGAACAAACATTCTTAGCCAAAAAAGGAGAGAGTTTGCTTGGTCTTCTCCTTTAGATGTTTCACTAAAACTACCAATTCCCCAAATGGGAAGAGCTACTAACTAATGCGAGAAATAAATGACCCCAAATGGAGGGTCAGAATAAAGTTAGGAAAGGAACAGAGTGAAAAAAACTAACTTTTAATAGCTTTTTGTGGGCTTAAGTTGTAATCTACCTTATGTTCAACACCTATTGGACCAAAAATTTCAAGCTACCTCTGAAAAAGAAAAGAACTTATTCCTTTCCCAGAAAATGAAGAACGCATACAAGTGATTAGAAGAGTCACTGTAACATTTCAGGATTGACCAGGTACTTGTGTTTGCAGCCCAAAAGCAATCCATATCCAAGGGTACCCTGCCCTCCATGTCTCCATTCACTAAACAGAACCCAACAACCTAGGATTTATAAACCAAATTAGCGGGGTTTATGTGGTTGATACAAGTGCTACCATATAAAAGAGCTTCTGTGTACCCAGAAGCCAAATCTCCCAAGTATATACTTATATAAGCCATAACAAAAATCCTTCAGGGATGAGCTTTGGTAGCACTTTCAGGCAGTGCAATTTTCCCTGATGGCCATTCAGTCATTACCATTTTCCAGCTGAAATTCATTCCATAATTATTCAGCTCAAAAAATGTCTAGGAGCTGGGCCTTGACTTCAGAGTGTGGACTGAAGATCTGGGTGTAAACCAGTAACAGAAAACTGAGGGGAACACTGAAAAACAGAGGGGTTGTGAAATGACCAAAGGCTAAACAGGGGCCTCTAGGCTGCTGTGGGGATCAAACAGAGAAGTCTGGGGCACTCTGGGGACAAGCTGGAGGGGGACTTCTTACAAGACCATGTAGTGATAGAACAAT
Organism: Campylorhamphus procurvoides; assembly: GCA_013396655.1. NCBI lineage: Eukaryota > Metazoa > Chordata > Aves > Passeriformes > Dendrocolaptidae > Campylorhamphus > Campylorhamphus procurvoides. The sequence goes on along the minus strand of WBMV01000955.1, from coordinate 58,875 downwards.
TAAATGACTTTAAACTGAGAGTAGGTTTAGATTAGATATTAGGAAAACGTTCTTTACTATGGTGGTGGTGAGGCACTGGAATGGGTTGCCAGGAAAAGTATGGATGGCCCATCCCTGGAAGTGTTTCAGGTCAGGTTGGATGGGGCTTTTAGCAACCTGGTCTAGTGGAAGGTGTCCCTGCCCATGGTAGGGGCTTTGGAACTGGATGATCTTTAAGATCCCTTCCAACCCAAATCATTCTGTGACTCTATGAAATGCATGACTCTATGGGTCATGGGTATCTTAAGACCCATTAAGTCTCACAAAGGCTGGAAGAGCCATTATGATTTATGGTTACTCCTCAACATGCAATATGAGGACATTATTAAAGTAGGAGCTAGGGTTGGGGTAAATTCTTGCTAGACTTCTTTTATCTTACTCTTATTAGCCATGAGCCTGGCACATGCCAGTTCCCTAAAGGGTGGTAATTAATGGATTGTGTTTTATAGGCAACGGGTGTGAGAGATGAGTTTATTTTTGGTTTCTGCAAAGCAAGGTGAAACTATGTGTCACTGACAAGTTTTGAGGCCAGCAGGGATTTTCTGTTCTTAACTAAGAGTAATGTTATGGAAGGAGTTAAAATTCAAAGAATGGAAGACAAAGACAACTAAGTCCCAAGTTAGTGTTAGGCTGAAGACTCCTTGGTGGCTGCTCAGCTGTTGTAAGGCCAGTTGTAAAATCCTGCTAAGAGCAGTCGTAGGATTGTGTTTTCATGAGAACAGTATGGAATAGCAGGCTCTAAATCAAGGATTACTACTTAATCCTGCAATCCTACTGAGGCATTCTGACAACTTAAGTTGGTAGAGGTGAAATAATCATATTATTTCGTGGGTGGTTAAAACCCACCACATATTGTTTATGAAAGTGGATTTAGGACCTCTGGCAGAGGGCCTGAAAGATGGATGTATAGCAGGAACCTGGGAAAAGCCTTGCCTGAAGTAAAAATAACGTGGCTAGTGAGAGATGAGCAGTTTATAGTTGCTGTTGGGACCATATAGGCCCCTAAAATAGTTTGGTAAAGCTATTTTCAGATTACATTCCTATTCTTGGTCAGAGATGGTTTTGAATGATTCATGAATTTTAAGTGATACTCTGAAAATGCTGATGAGAAAAGAGTAGTTAATAGCAGACAGAAAGGTAGGGGTAGGCAGGCCCCCAAATGGCGTGCAGATCTCTGGAAGCAAAGTGAGATGTCTGACCCACTATTGTGTTGCCCATACTGGTGGAAGGTTAGAGGACTTGTTTACATGTAACTTCCTGGACTGACTGTCGTGAGAGCAAGAGAGGATTTAGAGATGTTCCTGCTCCTGACTTGAGCCACACCTTCTCTTTTCCGACCAGCACAGCTCTGGGTGGTGCTTCACTCAGGGGTGATGCAGAGCTCCAGCTGGGCAACCCCATGGCAAGGTGTGCACTGCTCGTGCACGTTTCTGCATGTGGATGTGGGGGGAACACAAGTGGCTCCACCTGTGCAACCCCACAACCAGCGGGGAAATCGGCCAGTTTGGGTGCAGAAGCTGTACAGACATTCCTGTGACACCATGCCCTGTTTACCCACCTGGGTGTGGCACACATGGTGTTCTGGATATGAGCTCATTCCGCTGCGTTCTGCCACAGTGCTGGTGAGGAAGCAGCCAGAGTAAATTGCAGGGAGTTTCCCAAATCAGAGAAGGGTGGGGAGAGGAGCGAGAGTATCAGCAAGTGAGGAGCTCTTAGTGATGCTGTGAGCTTGTAATATAAAATAATATTAATAGTAATAAAGTAATATAAAATAATACAAAGTAATATAAAATAGCAAGGTTTACTACTGCCCATGTTTATCCCCTATAGCCTTGGATTTCAGAAGCTCCTGTAGACCTACCCTTCAGTCCTTGCACGTGTAGCAGGTGACAGCTCTTACCTTGAAGACAGTGGGGTCTGTCCCTAGTGGAAATCTGCCCAGGCAAAAATCATTCTGAGTCTTATTTCCTTCTTTGTCTGGTCACTAATGGCACAAATGCTAGCACCAAACCCACCATCGTCATGCATCAAAAGAGAAAATACACTGCACCTGTCTGCTGGCAGCCCCAACAGTGATGGAGCATTAGGACCACCACTGCTATGTCGTGTAAGACAATGCAGGAAACAGTATTTTTTTTCTACATTTTCATTTTATATATGTAAGACAATACAGGAAACCACTGGGGAGACAATAAGGTAAAAATGGAAGTAATAACTTGGCATATATGATTGACTAATATAGGAAGTTTAAACCATTTCAGTTTTAATTGCGCAAAGCAGAAGTTGCAAACTAGAAAATGTGACTGAGGCATGACAGAGATGAGTCAGAGCTCTCCATGATAAAATATTGGAAGAAAAACTTTGAGTGCCAGTAGTTAGTAAACTTAGCTTTTACTTTGTTTAGGCTGAGATAAGATGGTGTGGTTATATCCAGTTACTGAATACCGATTAAAGACATTTTGTATCAGTGATAAAGTTCATGAAATATCTGGTGCCATGGTGCTCTATCCCTTAACCTGTGTTGTTTCTGGATGTTCCCATCAACAGATGTCCAAATCCTTCTTGAAGCAGTTTCTGAGCAGACTAAATTTTATCAAATGCCTGTCCTAGTAAGAAAGATTGCCCTGAAATAATACTTACTCCTGATTGTACTAATCTGCCTGTCTTCTTTCTTTTACCCCCTTTTGCTTTTATTCTCTATCACATATTCATCACTTACATGCATTTCTGACCTATCACAGAAGTTTGCCATTATTCTTTATTTGCTCTCTGCACTGCAGGAATAGGTGTCTAAGTAAGGTGCTTGATGCATGTTACCATGAAACCTTAATATCTTTGGTTGGGTTCACTGAAGACCCATGGTTTTTCACCTGAAGTCTGGTGTCCACCTATGTCCCTGCCCTCTACACAAGAGAAACAGCTATGCTGCTGTGGATTCCTTGTATTGGAAAACTATTTAAAACGATGATGGAAGCACTGATAGTTAAAAACATTAACCGAGATGACAAAGGAATTGTTGACAGCTTTCTGGACACTCTTTCGACTGAGCCAGGGTAGGTCTATGACTCCTCAGGGCAACATCTTTACAAGCCATCTAATAACATGCTTGCAAATGTGACTACTGTGTATGATTGTAATTAGATAATAAGCAGTAAACAAGAGGTAGTAATGACATGCCTGAATGAGGTGTGTGTTGCTTTGTGATGCTGGGATTTAAAAAAGGAATTTCCATCAGAACTGTGAAAGTGATCTAAAGGTCCATGAATTAATTCGGTATTTTAAAAATAAAAATTTCACTGTGTATATCACGCTGCGGTTCTGCAGGCAAACTGCAGTAGCCCAGTTTCCCATGTCTCATTTCTCCTTATTGAACTGAACCTCCCAGAGAGCACCATAGAATATGGCTTTGTATTACAGTCCTCTTTTTTCTTGGTGTCCAACAGGGAGCCTGACTGACACAGGTGAACCAGAGCACAGTGCATCAAAATATTGTTTCAGAAGGGAAATATTTCCCAAATGATGAATTTTTAAAAGGAAGACTCTCAAGTAACTAAACATTTTCCTTTGAGTAAAGTTCTTCTGTTAAATTGTTTCTAATAGCTATGTCTTTCCAAAGACAAAATACAGACTCAGAGATAATTTTTATTTTTCAAGGTGATCCAGCTTGAACACAAGTGCAGAACAAGCTCATGCAGTAGGTTTACTGAATAAAGTCAGAAAGTCACTGAGTGAAAACACTCAACCGTCTCTTCCATCAAGCATATATATATGGCGTGTATCTAGAGTCCTAAGATATAAGAAAAAAAGCCATTATATTTTCTGGAAAAGGAAATTTTTTAAATGTAGCAAGAGCACAAAACAATGACTTTGAGGGTAGAAATCAAGAGGCCTGTGTTTACTCAGTTTCAAACTTCCTCAATGTCATCAAAATTCCTCCTCTGCAAAATGGGAGTAACATGGGAGCTCTAGCAGACAACTTCAGATTTGTGAGACACATGTAACAGAGAAATATAAATACTAAAAATACAAGGAATTCAGCTACTACTTCAACCTTGCAAACACAATAAGAAATGAGTTTGATTCTATTACAGTAAAAACAAGGGGTCTTGGCTTTCTTAAATATATTTCTACCTTTTTCAACTTTCTTTATACCTTCGACAGAAATGGGGCAAGATGCTGACCTGTGGTAAGTCATCACATGGAAATCGGTGTCAGTAAACCAGGTAACAATTCAGACCTTGCACATGAACAAAGAGTGCTCTTGAGAGCTCCAGGTTCAGGATTTCTAGCTCCCACATTGATGTAGTGGTACATCTTGCCAAAGTTTCAGCCTAAACCTGTATATTGACTATGTCATCAGTTTGCTTTCAGAAACAGTATTGACTTGTCCTCCTCTATTCATAGTTTGGTTTGGTAACAGCATTTTTAGTTTGCTGACAGCATTTGCCCTGCAGAGTTGAGATAACACAAAATAAGTTGTGTAGGGAACAACAACCAACCGACTTGCAGCTGGAGATTAAGAACCTGAAGTTCTGTGTTTTTTAGGAATTCCACTTCTTCCTGCATCCAGTCATAAGGTTCCTTCTTCCTCTGAGTTGGAGGTGTTAAAGACATCACTGCTTTCTCCCTCCTCTTAACAGGGACTTCCAGCAACTAAAGTATGTTTAGAGTCACTTAAAGTCAATCCTTTGTTAATAGAAAATATTTTCTTCAAAATTTAGATGCTCCAGGGACTTTCGCTGTCTCTATTTCCTGCTGAACACATTTCCTAGGACTGCATTTTTTCTTCCTTGTCATGCTTTCCTTTTATCTTTTGATGACAAGGACACATGATTTTTCTTGACCTATGAGCAACAAACCAGGGTCTCTGTGTGGCTCTTGGCCATGCCATACATGTTGCTGGCCACAGTGGAGCCAGCCACAGGAAGGGCTCCAGGGCATGTCCCAGGTGGGCAGTCGTGTCTGCTTGTGTACCATGGAGAGATGGAGTGGGACTGAGCTGGTTGTGCAGAGTAGGGCCAGGCTATCACAGAAATGTTCAGGCTACCACCAGCCCACAGGCCAACAAAACTCCAGCATAAACCCATGGGATAGAGCCCTGGCTACAAAGCACTTCACTGCAATTTAACTGCTCACAAGGCACTTATGCTAAAAAGATTGAAGTTTGGCAGCTCTGTATAATCTATCCTGTTTGTCTGCCTCATTATCCTATTTTTTCTCTCTCTGTTTCTGGCTTAATCTTTTAATGACTTCTTGTGGTTTATAGGCACTCACATTCCCACTGACAGGAATATACATTCTCAGTGAGGTTAAGGATAAGAGTTTACAAGCATGACTCAAGGCACACTTAAGTACATGTCATAAGTTTTCACCAAATGTGTTGTTACGTGGACTGTTCTGCTGTGCTACAAAGAAACCAGACTTTGATGTGAGATTTATTCTCAGCAAAGCTATTTCCTTAGTACTCCTCCAAATATTGATTGCTTGGCTTGCCCTGGGGCCAGGACAGTGCAGATGGATGAATTTCTGAAGCTGCTGCTAAAGGATCTATCAGCAGTCACATCACCACACAGTGATGATGAGGGAGGTCAGGGCACTCCCCTGCTCCTGCCTCCATATGCTAGCAATGATCACATGTGATGGGGAGCTCCAGGAAAGCTTTGTAGGCAGTGGTGAGTTACTCCCAGAGCCACATGCAGCACCACATCAGGATGGCAAGGCACTGAGCTTCATTCCTCACATGGCAGATGAGTCACTGGAGCCCTCATGTCTTGGATGATGATTGCTGGTTTGATGGCTGCTCTGGGACAGAGAAGGCAATATAAGAAGATGCTGGCCAGAATCTGTAAACCTGTTTGGTTTTTTTGTTCCTCTCACCCGTGATAGTCTCCATGGGCATCTACTAATCCTGTTTTGGCAGAGTTAAACTACACAACAGAATTTGTGAGCCCAAAGCCAGGGACTGAGCACCTGGTCCCAGCTAACTAGTTTTACAGGGGTTTCTTGCAACTTCTCAGCTACTTAAGCAAACTGGTATGTGTCCCTGAGGATAGGGTCAGAGTGGAGCCTCTGAATACAAAGGGTTTGTATGCTATATAAACCACAAACTTCTGAAAGGCAAGCTCAAGTCAGCATGGCGTGAGAACATGGTTTAAGTAACACCCCCTAAATTCTAACCTGTGCCTTACTCAATCAGGGCTTAAATACTTCAGTCTTCACATTTTCATCAGCTGGGAAAAAACAGGTGACAGGCAATTATGGAACTGCCTGTCCCATAATTGCAAATGTAAACATTTCATGTGATGATCATTAACTCTAGGTGCATGATTCCTGAAGGAGCATTATGCCAGGCAAAACAAGGCCAGGCTTTTCAAGCATTCATCTCCTTGTGCCAGTGGTGAAACAGACTTCCCTGGTGAAAATATGCGATTGAGTAACCCTAATTATACCTTCTGGCTTCCAAGAACAGGCCTTTATGATAATGCAACAAGAGATACATTCTCTGCCCTAATTCACAGCCGAGGGCACTCCCCGACCGCGGTAGTTGGTATGGTATCCCAGAGTGACAATACTCATTTTTGCTTGTTCCTCACATATCTCAAATGCACCATTTTATCACAAGTAGATTGGCCCCTTGTATCGCTCTCAGACATGGCTGTTGTAGCACCATGAAGCAAATTATGTTTGTACACTGCAAAACCTTTCTTTACACACAAAATGTTGCATAAGAGTCAAAATTCTTCTGGAATAGCAACACGTGGCCCCTCCCTTGTAGGCTCATTTATTTCTCATATGCCAAAGCCAAGCTCAGATAAGGATTTGGAAACACTTCTGGGGAAAGGAGGGGAAGCATTTCCTTTTCGGGCCTCTGCTCTGGTCCATTCTGCACTTGGACAGCTTCACAAGCTTATGGCTGTAGAAACCAGAGATGTCCTCCTGGGGCTAAACAAAGACCCAGGCTGCCAAATTGTCTGTTTGCCAGCTGATTAGGAGACAAACAGACCTTAAAATAGTATTTCTGACTTTGCATTGACTTCAAACTTTCAGCTATTTGTTGAATTGGACCAACCAGAAGGGACAAAATAAGCAGTGCTAAAATGACTGTTGTGCCTCCTTTGTCTACCTTATTACTTAAATGCCCACAGCTTTGGGTGTTTTTATTTCCTCTCTTCTTCCTTTATCAGTGTTTCTTTATTTTTTTTTGCGCTGTCATTTCTCCCATCACTTCTGCAGCATTCCCTTGAGATGTTCACTTCCTTCTTCTGACCACTTGAAGTTCCAGACAAGACATGAGAAACTGGGAAAAGGAAGAGAAGAACGATGAAAAGAACTCTAAGGCAAAAAGCCATGTGGCTTCTTCCTTTACTTCAGTGCAGATAGAGCCCTCAAAGCAGGAGTAAAACTAATATGGAGAGCACACACATCTTCAGTATCTCCCTGTGACACCCTGTCTTTGCATTTTTACCCAGCAGGTCTTCACACTAGTCTAATCATAACCTGCTTCATGCTCTTCTCCTGTCACCCTACCAGCAACAAAAGCTCTTCTCTCTCTATGTGTTTTTTCCAAACTCACCCACTTGCTCCAGGGTTCACCCCCTCTTACAATGTGCTCCTTCTACCTCAGGGAGACAATTTATTTTTATCCAATTGTTTACATGAAGTCTTTATTTGGTACAGGTCTTCAGGACACTGTCATACACACAAAACAGGGAATCTCAGAAGTTTCTTCTCTTTCCTAATTTAGGCAGAAAAAAACCCCTTCTCTTTCACCTTAACCCTTTAGATTTACTGAACATTAAGGAAATGTCACCTTTTTTGGAGGCATTGTGCTGTCTCTCCAGTTGCAGTATCAGCCCTGGAGCTTGTCCAAGTGCATGCAGTGACCTGCCTTGGCTTTGCCTCTTGCTTTCCTCCCACATGGCTCGTCTACAGGCAGTGCAACACCACTAACCTGCTTGGTGAAGAAGTCATGGGCTGGATTAGCCAGGGTTCTGCTTGCCATGAGCTGCCACTAAATGTCTGCAATTCTTCACATGCACAACTACCCATTGTCTGCAAAAAGGGCATGCTGGCATTATTTAAGCTAAAAGTAATTATTTCTAAGCATGAACCTTAAATATTTTATTTCCTGCAGCAGCTCCCATTGAAACCTCCAGCAAAGCTCATCCCTTAGCTTGAAACTTGCTTGAATCTTGATTTACATTTTTGTTCTGAAAAATCAAAGAAAACTGCCTGCAAAGCACAGATTTTTTCCTCCAGTTTGGGTATTCCATGATTACTGCTGTCAGATATTACCTAAAAGTGTCAGAGAGCTTTGGTCTGGCTGATAAGATTGTATCACCTCTAGCATGATAGTGCATCTGGGCTGGAAACTGATCAGGTCATCAGAGTACTACAATTTCTGGTCAAGGTGGGAGAAGAAATGCCAAAAGATCCTTAATAACTTTAGGAAGGAGTATGATCAGCTTAAAGATGGGATTATTTTTCTTAAGTAATAACAACAAATTAGTCTTTGCAAAGTAAGATCTCCCATCTAGTCCTGCATTCCAACTTCACCACTTTGATGACATCACTTCAGTTTAGTGGAAAGGAAAAACCAGTATATTCTCCTCTGCATCTGCTCTGCCCTTGGGAATTCTGGATTCACGTGCTTTGTCTGCTGCAGTGGTACTATAAAGCCTGCTTATTTGGCTTTAATCCAGTTTGTGGGTATGTCTGTGACTTTCCATTCCTGTAAGACCGGTGAAGCCTTCATCATCCCATTTGCTTTGTTTTTCAGGTCTTGAAAGCAAGAGAAAGGTGGCTATCTCCTGTGATTCCCTGGAGATCAGAGCAGCCCTAAACAACTGTAATAGCAAGCCTACACCCTTGTGCCCACAGCTCTTCCTTCATGGGAGATGAAAAAGCATGTGAGGCTGCCACAAGGCTTACATTCTGCTCCAGCAAGGACAATATAGGGATGGTAAGTGTGGGAGCTGTAGGCGTAAAACAAGAGTCTGTGCAAATACCTGGTCTACTTTGCTTACAAAAGAAGAAAACCAATTTGAAGTGTAATACTGGTTGGCTTATAGTTTTAAATCAATGCCACCTAGTAGTCAATTTTTTCTGAGTCTTTTTTAGTTAATAGAGTCCACAAATAAATGTTTAAACAGCCTAAATGGCTTTTGCCATTTCATTCAAAACTCAGAGATAAAATGCATTGGAATAAAGACTTCATCCCAAAATTAATTATTTTTAGAAGAGCAATGGTAGGGTTTTATTCTTACCTATATACTTCTAAAATGCCTTAGCTCATTCCCTGTTAACTCTCTAAGAGCAGATTGATAAAGTGGTTCTTTCCCTTTGTTGACAGGAGATTACACAGGACATATTGGGGAAGGTCATGGTGACAGAGCTGAGTACCCAGCCCTTCCTAGGAGACACTGAAGCTGTGTATCAAGGCAAGGAAGACACAGTCTCAGGGAGCACAAGCCTAGGACACAACCAACCTCTCCCCTTTTCTAATGGATATAGAGAACAGATTGAAGGCAGCACACCGGACCTGGAAGGATCAGTGCTGCACCCCTGGTTAGGTCCTTGGAGACAAATTACAACCACGTTCATGACTCATGGAAAATGTAGGCCCTAGTCCCATGAAGCACTGAAAATTATCAACTGTTATTACCATAAATGGGGTAAAAGATGCTTGGTACTTTGTACTTTCCCGAGTCTGTATAAATATAAGCAAGCTACACTAGATAGCAAAAGGTGCAAGATCAAATGATACCATGAGTTAAGTACACACACTTGTTTATATTTATGTATTAACAAAATGCATTCATTACCATTTTGACACAGAGGGACACAGATCACTTTGACCAATGACTTTGTGTTTTGTAAAAAGATTACAAAGTGTTCAGTTACATAAATAAGACTTTATCTAGATGTGGTGATTTTTTTATTATAGTTATTATTTTATCAGATTGATTTCCATGTTAAATACTTAGTAGCTGATGAAGCACATACGGATGATTTGTTAACATGGTCATATTTTCTGGGTCCTTATCAGAAGAAGAGAAGCATCTTTCATTGCTTTGGGGCTCTGGATTCCTAGTATTGATCCACAAAATTAAGATCAGTAATTTAAGCAGTCAGGGACTATTCCATTTCTAATACATTAGGACTCACAAAAAATTAAGTTGTTTGCAATCTCTCAGAATTAAAATCCTTACGAAATTTTAATCTATATAGTAATAAAATAATGATATTTTACTGTCAGTTTCAGTAATACAAACTGATGGCAGAACATCCCCCACTTGCTGACAAACAGCTCTCAGTTCAGGTGACACCATGATGGAGTTGAACACTGTTGTCTCTCATTACAGACCCAGCAAAGACTAACAAGACTGAGCCAAGGGCTGGGAAGACAGCGTGCTGTTTCTGGAGGCAGTCTTTGTCAGGTGAGTGCTTCCCAGCTCCTCTGAGGTTCTGCAGGAATGCTATCATCCTCTAGTATCTGTGCTCTGGGATGAAGAACAGCAGATTTACTGTGTATGTCCTCTCTCTGGCCATCACTGATGTGACCTCCCTGCAAACACGAGCAGGCCTGCAGTCGTCTGCAGTTTCAGGGGAGCTCCTCAGCCATCTCGACTTGGCTCTGGGCACTGCTTTCTCCCCCGAGTACAATGCTGGCTCCTTCCTTTCGACAGCTGCAGTGCGGTGCCTGGCACAGCTGGCCTGAGCCCCTCTCATCCAGTATGTGTGCTCTTGCTTGGAGCCTGTCCTGCCTGCTCGGTGGGATGGAGGATTTCACCAAATGGAGGACTCACAAACTCTGCTTGCTGAGAGCTCTGGGAGCAACAATGCAATAATTATCCTCACTTCAGCCATTAATCCCCTCATTTTTAAACCTCTCATGGTTCTCTCTAGTTCGATCTTGTTCATCACTGTCTAAAAGAGGTCTCTAGATAAGGCTTGACCTCACTATCATGGTCACCGCCATGGCGTTCTTTATCTTTGCCATGCTGTCAGACTTGCAACCACTGTGAAACACAGACTTCCTACATCAATGCCAGCCAGACTCGTGTATGTTTCTGCTTCTTTCACTTTCACCAACAACAGTCCAAACACCCTGTTCTCCTTCTGTGTTGATGGATGAAAGAAGACCAGACTTGGAGAAGCCATTCAGAGTGCCCTTCAGAAAGCCTTAAAGGATGGGACACGGAGGGCAAGGTGAAAGCACAAACAGAGCCAGGACAGGTTGGAAACCCAGAAGTTTAATTACAAGACTCCCTTGATGGGATTCACTTTGCAGGTGGATGAGTTTTTCAGACTTTTGAATACTATGAAGACAGCAGGTCATGACATGACATTACCCAGGAAGAATTCAGGGTCTTCAGCACAAGTGGATTTGAAGGTGAGGTGAAACAAGTGACAGGTGGTGGTGTCAGATTTGCTGCGTGAGAAAACTGAAATATTTTGCCATTGGCAACAAGAGTTGTTTTTGAAAAGTTAAAGCAAACTTTCTCTATTTTTTCCAAAAATTGTCCCAGTTTTTGTGGTGAAAACTCCATTTGTAGGTGAATTTGGAATTTCTTGGAAAAAAACCCAAACCCACTAAATCTTCTGAGACACAGCATTTTACCTCTCAAAAAACAGAGCACAAGTGGCTACAGAATAGGAAGCTGACACTTGGGTATTGCAGGGGGAAGGAAGAAACTCTCAGTCCACTATAACAGATAAGCACCCTGCCCCTGGCTAGAAAATTAAAATCACTCAGGGCCCCTGCCAATGTGATTCAAGGGAAACTCACTCCCAGTCTCTGCCCCAACTGAACAAGCCAACTGAGCAGACTGAAAGGAGCAGAGAAATCAGCTCCAGTGCAGAGGGCACTGGCAGCAGTCTGGGCTGGGTCTGGTGTCTCTGGTGAGCTGGGTGCGGATTACAGCAACCATGGCAGAATTCAGCTTACCAGAAACCTGCCTGAGAATAAGACCTGCAAACACAGAGCCAGCACCATCCCCACACTAGAAAAAGTCTTGGTGTCAGGGAAAATCTGTCCTTATAAAGGAAGCTGCATTAATTTCTAAACTTCAGACTTGCAGGAGGAGAGTAGCGGGAAAGAAATATTGACCTTTGCAATGGGTTGCCAGTTCCTCACAGCAACTGCTTCAGCCCCCTTGTCCATCTCTTGTGGGTTTTGTGCTGAATGTGGCAGATTAGCGGGTGAATGTGCAAAACCCTGAGAGAAGTGGCAACCTTCAGCAAAGAGGAAGTGATGTGGAGGTAAAGTGCCAATCTCCAGCCTTGGGCTGGAGACTAGTTTCCCCCTGCAAATCATCATCAGCAAACTCACATCACCTCCGGCTCCCAATCAACTATTCCTGCCCATTCTCTCCAAATCCAACTTCTTCTCACAGTCCCTCTTCCCTTCTGAGGAGGAGTAAAGCCCATCACTCTCCTATACTTGCTGCTCCTGGGAGCGGTGGGGGCCAACAAGCTGGAAGAAACGGTGGGACCAGGGTCCTCTTGTACTCTTCCCCTGACAGCAGTGAGGCTACTAATCCTGGCATGTGTGTCCAGAGTTCATGGCTACTGCTCTAGCACAAACACTAATAAAAACAGCTGACAGGCAAGCATGTCTTCCTCAGGAACTGCCTGGAGCAAGGGGATGAAGCAGAGCTTTGTGCAGCAGCAACCCTGCCTACTGCTTGATGTGAGCCCACCATGAGTCAGCAGCCACCAACAGGCACGATTTGTTCCTCCAGGTGCCTCCTCCAGCAGTGACACCATGCAGGTAAAGGTGGTTAAGCTTAGTAGGGAGGGGGTGTGGAATCACAGGTACCAGCCAGACCATACAAGTACTTGGAAGTCTAAAGATGGCAACAGATGCCTATGGGATTAGGAAGAGCTCTGGTTGCATTTCTGTTCCCCCATCACCGTGTTCTACTGTTGTGCTGAGTTGTGGCACATATAGGACATTTATCAATGCAAGCTGTGGAGCAAGGGCATCCCCCCATCCACAGGGATGCTTCTGGCTGGAGAGAGCCTCCAGACACCCCTCGCTGAGAAGCCAGCCCCAGTTCATCCCCTGGAGACTGCCCAGCTTCTGGAGGCTGTAGGACCCCAAGGGAGGCCCAGGAGCCCAATATGTCTCCTGTGGCATCAGTTCCCACGACCCAGTGGCCCTGTGGAACAATTACATCAAGCTGCTTCTGTCCTACATCCCAGGGGAGGGGGCAAGTCTTGAGCACTGCAGGCAGTTGTGGGAGCCTGTGGGTTTGCAAATCCTCACATTTATGCAGGAATGGCAAAGTCTGTTGTACATGTTTTATGGACACAACAGATGAGTTCCAGGGAGTGAGTGAATGACAGCCTATTTTTGTTACACTGGCTGCACTTGGAAGCAATCAGCTTGTTAAATGGGGAGAAATTAGGACAGCATGAACTTTGCTAACCAAAGCTGGAGGCAAAGCAGAAATTTCTAGCATCTTTCAGAGCAAGGTTAGAACACACAACAGCTCTGTCCAAACACCCGTAACAAGTTTTATGGGGCAGACAAAAGAGTTTGTATTACTTCAAAATTCAGACTGAGGATTGCAGATTACTCTTTTACTGCTTAGAAAATCAGGTAAACTCCAGAAGTGTCAGTGGGTTGGACCAGGTAATGAGGCTTAGAAGTACTTTAGGATTTCCTCAATTTGTGTGTTCCTGGGGGATGCTGAATAACTCATTTTTATGTTTTAAATAGCACTATTTTTTAATTTTTCTTTTTAACTGGATGTGTTTCTTCTGTACCGTAAACCTTACCTCTTGCAGGTTTCCATCTCACAGCTATTTTAAAAGCCAGCCTAACGTACATCACTGACATGAGGTTCTTTGCCAACAGACTTGCTGTTGCCATTTTCTTTTAAAACTTGGCTGTGGAAGGTCTTTTATAGGTCTATGTGTTAGCACACTTACTCCTGAACCAGTGTCAACCACTCCTGTGTCTGAACGGGGCCCTTGGCTGTCCTACATGGGGGACGAAGGCATGCAGGAGTCCCATCTTTATCTTGCCTTTGGTGAAAGATTGGTCTGTTCGTCTCTGTATGTTCACCTGGCTAGGGAGAAACTGCAGGAGTGTTCAGCTACTCGCCTGCTTGTTAGAATGCTGATGGGAAAAGCACATTTGAACTCCCCCTCCCCAAGAATCTTGAGTCTCATTCTCTGCCCAGGCTGAAGGCAGGGGTCAAAATGTGAGGCAAGAGTGCTTCTGCATACAGTACCTGTGCTTAAAATCGAGCAGCCCCAGCCCAGATACCCCTCAGAGCTGGGACTGTGCCAAGCTCTTTCCTGTAAGGGAAGCCCAAAGGCACTCATGTAATATTAAGCACTGGTTTTGTTAAAACCACAAGCTCAAACAAGGTAGTTTCTGCAACAAAGAAAGCATAAGGTGAGACACTGGGTATAAACTCTCCCTCATCCCCTGTGGAGCCTGGCAACTACAACTCTTCTCTACTTTTCATGGCCTCTTACCTTGCAACAAACTCACAGCTCCTCAATGGCCACTAAATAAACCAAACTTTCCATGACCTCTGCGTGGATATGTCCTCTCCCCTACCTGTGCACCACAGCAATCCTTGGTCATCTGCTGTCCCATGTGCTCCACCTGTCTCTGAGGGCACAAGTAGGGCTTGGAGGCTTGCCTCCCTCCCCACTGCTCAGCTACAGCTTTCGTAACAAAATCCACAGTGCTTACATGTACTCGCGTGGGTTGCTCTCCACCAGCACTCCTGGGGATGTGGGTTGCACCATTTTAAAATAGGCCTCACAAGAATCAAAAGTGTCTCCTACTCCTTGTAGAAGACACACAGAACAGATACAGCCTGAAATACTTTTGATACTTCCAACTTCAATAAGTAACAATTCCCTAATCTGGAGCAAAATAAACAGCTGAGGTAGGAAGAGCCAGATTGACAGGAAATTAGCAAAGTTGGTTGGAGCATGGTTCTAATAATGCCAAGGTTGTGAGTTTGATCTCTCTATGGGCTATTCCCTTAAGAGCCAGACCTGATGATCCTTGGGGGTCCCTTCTAACTCAGAATATTTTATAATTCCATGACACATTCAGGAAGATTTTGCCTTGATCAACTGCTGCTGAGAAAAAGTTGCAGCTCTGTTCCCACAGCCAAGTATTTCTGCTCCAATTTGTTAGACCAGCCCCCAGCTAATGCATTTAATTTCATGAGAATTGACTGCTACTACATCTGATTGATCTCTTTAAGAGATTCTGAGCAGTGAGTGACCCGCAATTATTACAGACAGGCAACTTGTTTCTTTAAATTCTCCCTTGGGAAGGAGATCAAAATATATTCAACTTGTTCTTATTTCTTCTTCATGTATTTACTCTGCATGTTAACATAACTGATTTACAGTTGGAATATCTAGTACATCTATAGCAATTGTTACTTGTAATTTCTCCCAGCTGTAAATCTGGAAAGCCAAGTCTCTTGATTCACTACACTATACTTGGTACACGAGGCACACTTGTCCCTTGGAAATGGAAAAGGCATGGTCAGAGCCATAGGCTACTTCTCCAAAAACGGTGAAAGAATCTCTGCATTCTTCCATGAGGGAGTGTGTTTCTCTAGAAGGTGAGACAAAAGAGAAAACAGCACTGCAGGAAGATAAATCATTATTTGTCAGTGTGCTACTCAGAGAAGAACAGGAGGAAGGGAGCAAAATTTAAAGACAGAACAATTTCTTTGTTCATTCGAAGTAATGCTCCCTTAAATACTGGTGGGCTTCTCAGAGCTAACAGCATCTCTGGCTTAATGATGCCCGGAGGGTAAAGTTTACATGCAAGTGAGGCTTTGTCTTCCCACATTTAGCAGCCAAATGAATCCAGATCCCAGAGAACAAGGGGTCTCAGAACAGTGTTTCCCAGATTATAAGCCAAGAAGAGTGTTTTTATGGGAAAATACATGCTACTGCATGTAACACCCAGTGAATATTTTCCTAAACCTACACAACACACAGAGCCTGTGCACTCCTTGACACAAACAGCAGGTCTAATGATGCTAAAAGACAAATAAACATTACAGAATAAACAGGGAGATACTTATAACTGGTATTTGAAGGAACACTGTGATAGAGAACCCCATCACTGAAAGGGTTAAAAAAAGAAGTCATGAAGCAGTCAGTCTTGCTAGGAGCTTGTTTATGAAACGAGAACTGTAAACCACAAGCTGTGCAGAACTTGAGAACCACATCTGAAGATGTGCTGTGCTTTTCCCCCAAAGAGCAGAAAAGCAGCAGGCCCTCGGCAGCAACTCCCACCTTACTGTCCATTCAAGGCAGGTTCTGCCAATTAGGTGATCACAGGCCCCATGCAATTAAATCTGACTAATGACATCCAGAGACTGTTATCTGGAAACTCTGGAATAAGAAGAGAAGGAAAATAATAAGAAAAATCTCTGAAGACTAAAGTTCCTGGACTGACAAATACTCCAGCTGTATCAAGAGAAACTGATCCACAAAGCATGTCTCATGCTATTTTTGGTAAAGGACTGCTCACATGTTATGCACGCGAAGCAAACAGAAATGCATGCTGATCCACCTGACCTGTGTATATTCTACAGATTGGAACCTGATAACTTCCACTTATCTGTGTCAATCCTCAGCCACACGGCCACTGAAAATACCACTGCATGCGACTGCACTGCCAGCACTGCAACTTATTTATTAGTCCCCAGAATCCATCATGAGCCCCAAGAGTGGTTTCTCCATCAACTGCGCCCATTTTCATTTGGTGAACAGTGACATTCCCCCGCTTTACAACTGAAGCTAAAAAATACTCTCATTTCATAATTTCCTGAACTTCATCATATATGTGTTTTATGTAGCAAGCACAAGCACTGGGAAAAAACTGGGGTTATGAATAGCTGTGAAGAACCAACAGAGGATCAAAGTAAATTAGGCATTGAAAGAATCATCTCCATCTTCAAGATGGGATGATGCTTTGAACAGATCACAAAACTGGAAACCAACATATGCTCTTTAAAAACACATTGCCAAGAAAATAATGCAAACAATATTCAGAGTTTCAAGGTTTGGGTTTTTTTGATCATAGTTTATTGAATAAAATGAAACAAAACAGATAAATATAAGAAATAAGATCTGTGTTCCTCATGCCTTGTCTCTAAGGCAATCCTTTAGAGTGAGCAGCTAGGAGCTCCTCCGAGTACAAAGGCCAGGAGAGACCACAGTGCCACAACACCAGAGACTCTAAAGGGCAAGAATAATAAAATGCGGTTAGGCTACTTATATTTAGGGCTTAATTTTTGTCATGTTAAGCACTGAGATTCTTCCAAACCATGTCAGGCCAGAAATTCACCCTTCATGTCACCATCTTACAAGGGGGGGTGCACTTTGAATCTGGAATTCTCTCCCACTACCAAGCTGTAGAAAAAACACATCCATCCCCACACCTGGGAGACTCTTCCTCCTTCTCATCAAGCTTATTAAAGCTGGCACTATAGCTCACCAAGATAACCACCTGTCTGTTATGATAGCTTATACATAGTTTCATGCTATCAGTGGGGTAACATTCCTGGTTAACCTTCAATTCAATTTACAATTAAAGTCCAGTTGCCCAGGACTGGAATTTCCTGAGTAGCCATCCAGCAGTCAGCAAGCAAACCTTTTCTTTGAGCCCCTCGTTCCCTTGAAGGGCTGGCAGGAGAAGAAATGCACAGCATGCCACTGCTGTGATAGGGCCTTGGACGCTGAAAGGAATGCTCCCCCCACTCCCCATTCCCGTGCTTCCCATAACTCACTGTAGCAGGCAGTTCACGAACGGAGAATGCCTCCAGTGGCGATAGACGGAAACCTGCAGGTGAGGGTGATGCTTGTAATCCTGCAGGACAAGCCTGACACTGCAATGAAAGTGCATGTCTTGAGCTGTGGCTTGCAGACTGCTTACAGCATACGACAGCTCAGGGCAGGAATCTCTGAGCTATCACAGCAGACAGAGGATGGAATGAAGACTTGAATCAGAGGAGCAAAGGACAAAAAAATTAAGACCTCCTAATCACTTACTGCTTGTATTTACTGGAGAGCAGAATGAACTGGTTCTTTGAAAGCCGTCTGACATCAAAGTGACAAAGACCATTAAACTCTTGGTAAATCTGTCTCTCGTTCAGCCCTGGCCACCCTCGGACATGAACAACCAAGACAGGGGGATGATGGCGGGGAGCATCTTCCCCAGAAAAATTCTGGAAAATATACAATATTGAGACATATCTGAATTTGGAAATACTACAGAAGCAGTACTAATATAACCAGAAAAATATGCAAAACGTGACAAATAAATGACAGGTTGTATAATGCAGCTGTTGGTGTAAAATGATTTTTCTTTTATGTCAAGAGTTATCTAAGCATCAGTTATAAAAGAAAACTGTCATGATTACCACAGAGAAACCACCAGAAAAACAGCAACATAAACTGACTAGGGCCATCTTACAGCATAAGAATATAAATACATTTCACGAAGCAGAAATTCAACTCATTTGCCATTTTAAAAGGTTCATTGTGTCACTTCTACAATGACAAATTCTGCCAAGGTGAGCCTCAGCACCAGTGGATTCTTCTCCTCTAATGAAGCCACTAACTAGACTACTGACCTATGCACCCCACAAACTGGTCACAGACCTGCAATTCATACGCACAATGCTTGAAATACCACCTCGGATGAAATTCACTTTGTTCACATGCTCGGCTAACACGGTGAGATACTGTGAGAAAGAAGGATCAGCCTCCACTGCATCACTAAATCAAAAAACAGAACAAAGTTTTGTTTTTTCCCAGTGCTGCACTGTTGCAGTGTCAAGCTCTTCAAGCAGTGACAAAATAGGTATTTATGGTCTTGGCATCTCCTACAGAAGTCAAAAAGCTGAAAGCAAAAGGAAGGGTTTTGAACAGTTGCCTCTTACGAACTTAACTGAAGGCACTGATTCACAGAGATTTCAAAAATGGAAACTAATGGAAAATTATTTGACCCTTACCCAAGTGAGCTGAACTTCAGAGAGCTCATTCAAGGATAAAGAAGTCATAATGTCATTTCCCAACCTCTGAGCCATAGCATGGCCCCTGATTTCATTTTTAAAATGTCAGCTTTGACATAAAGCTACTACTTTCAGATTTATAAAATAAAAATCTAATTAGAACATGACATTTCCAGTAACACTTTCTTCTATCCAGAAGGAAGGCCAGCCTGCAAAACAAAAAGTCAGCCAGAGCAAACGGATGACTGTTTTCCATAGAACCCATCCATGTAATACAATTTCCAGTAAATGCTTAAATATTACTCACTCTGTGGATCTGCAGAGTAGCAAATGAGCTGACATCAGGAGAACTAGAAGGAATAACGAGGTGGCATTAGAACAAAGCTAAAGAAACATAACTAAATAAATAGAAAGCAAAAATTCACTAAAGAGAACCTAAGTTACTAAGAGCAACAGACTGTATATAAACAAATATTTCTCAGCATCAAATAGAGCTACAGAGCAGGAAAGGAACTGCCAAGTCCCAACACAATCTCTGAAGGAGTCTATAAGAAGCATTTTACCTGAACCACAGAGAAACGCATCATAGCCTGCCTCATGAGGAGATTTCTTCTCAGCTGTAAGTGTCCAACAAAATCAAGAAGTAGTAAACATATTTAGCATGCTCTGAAAACTGCTGCACTGCAGAATCCTAACATTCATAAGATCCACTGTTCTGGAAGGGTTTTTCCACACCCCCCCCAACCCTCAGCTCAGTTTCCTTCCTCACCTACAAGCTTTACACTCTGTATAAAGTCTGTGCTTCTACCATGCATTTTAAAATAATACCAACAAAAAGGCAGCAATTACATTAATGTTTGCAAAGCTTAGCAAGAAGCACATGCAAAAATTTTCACTTTTATGAACGTCAAAAACAGTATTGTGCATGTTATTGATGGTATGGGACCTACTTCAAAACACAGGAGGCCCTGTGCTGCAGAGCTACCAGGAGAAGCCAGAAAACATCTGCTTCACAGCCAGTATCACACTATGTACTGGACATAACCTCCTGCACGTGCTCTTCACACCAGCCACCAAGCTCCTACTACTTTCCAGGACCTCCTTGTCATTAGTTCCCACTATTTTTCCTCCTAGGACAGCTGTTTCCCACTTCCCCTTGTCCCTTCCAAGGGCTACTGACTCTTCACAGTCCCAAGTCAGGCTCCATTCAGCCCAAGTTACTGTAAATGCCACCTGTGCTCACAGCATGATGCAAACCTGCCCTGCACTACCCTCAGCAGGTACCGGGGATATGCAGAACATGTCCTGGGAGCCCCTTTGGGTCTGGACAAAATGTGTATTAGCAGCTCCGTGCAAATTCAACAGACCCACTGGCACTCACTCATGCTTTGCATGTGGTCATACATAGAGTAAAACAAAAACCTTTCATCTACTGAACTGGAAGATTTGCTTAAGAACATACCGTATCTTGAGCAGTCACTTGCAAGAGCTATAACTGGCCACGGTGGATCTTTGGGATTTAGGCTGCTGCTGAAGACAAGTGGATGTGTAAGACTTTTGTCTTTCCTCAGTATGTTAGATACAAGTTATTGTTCTCTAGTGACCTGCAGCTTCACTTAGGAAAAAGCCACTGAAGACTTTAAAAGGAACTTTGGTACTGTTCTGTGAAAAGGCTAAAATGCTTATCTGAATAGTATCTACCAGTTTTCTTCCTGAAAACTAACTCCCAAATACTTTCCCAGTCTCTTCCCTCACTCAAAACTTGTAACCAGCAAGTCTGTTCTAACTGCATACATAAAAACATGAGCAGAACTAAAACTCCAAGGAAAAGGCTTCACTAGATGGTTCTATTTGAATGGGGAGCCCTGAAGGATAAACAGACACCCATGGAATGAGTGAAATAAAAGAAAGAACAAACAAGCACAAAAACCCTGAGAATCTGCAGTTTGAAACTAAGAAACAAGCAAACAAAGCCTCAGGATCCCAGTACTGTTTTGAAAAAATACTCATTTTGCATCTCCTTCTTGGGACTAGGGGGCAAGGGGAAACAGGCAAAATTTTGCTTTCCTTAGAAAAATTGACATGAAAAAACTTAGCCACGAAAGAAGCATAAAATAAGGGAAGTCTTCTACCACATCATTACTAAGCTCAGGAGGTATGGTATCTACTCGTGTTCCATTTGAACATTGTATTTAGTTACTGCTTTGGGCTCACTGCAGCCCTCTGTTAGGAGCAGGCATCTGAAATTAGGATGTATTTTCACTGAGAACTGAAACTTACTCATTTCAGAACACAACATAATTTTCAAGTTGCATGTCTGCAAACCAAGCTTGTGACCAATGAAGTAATGATGATACAGTATCAGAAGTGACAGAACAAATAATTTACTACACAATTACCTTATAAGAAAGATGTGCAAATCTTTTGCTCTTAAATTTAGAAAGACAAGAAATGAATTGAAAAACATTTTGGAAGAGGGAAAGCATGAACATATGGAATTACTGATTTTGAAATGTCTTTCCAAAGAAAACACAGGGATTGCCCACCATTTACCTGCACAAAACTGCATATATCTCCAAAAGACTAGATACTCGAGGAAACAGGTAATTCTATAAAAGAAGAATGTATTAGAAAACCAACCAAGACAGACTTCATGGTAAGAGTTCAATTACTTGTACTGACGATTCATTAAATGTGATCTAAAATTAGGATGTCCCAGGGCAACACTGGTTGCAGTTCTGAAACCTCAGGGCATGGAGGAAAGATACGCTCTCTTCTGAGTGAAAGACAAGCTTTACCTCCAAACAAAGAGACCCGTGCATCTCACCTTCTGCATAGATTTTGTTACAGTCTTGGTGTCTATGAGGACAGGAAACAGGTTGTGAATGTTCCTTTTAAACTCCTCATAGCTTTCTGAAAGCAAAACACATGTGGAAAAAGGCATCAGGAAACTGGGGAAAAGCCACTGGTATCACAAATTCATAGGAAAGAGAGGTGAAGGCAGACAGCAATGCACTGCTCCAGCAGTTCAGGCTCAAAAGAGCCAACTATCACTGCCACTGGCTAAGCACTGCAGGTGCCTGGGGTGGCAAAAGGCCACCGCGCCTCCTGTTCCACCCCCACTGCAAAGGCAGCACCCTGGGACAGCAGCTATGTACAGCTTTACCTGGAAGGGGCTTGTAGAACTTCTCATGAAAATGCATAAGGTCCATAAGCATGTTGTGTCCCACCAGAGGCTACGGGAAGAACACAAACGTAACAGCCCATTGGAACGTATTTCTGGAGAGAGCTTAGACAACCAACTTCAGGCATGTCTAACAGCTATAACCCTTTCGTCCAGCAGACAGCATCCACACACACTCACCCAGGACTCATAAAGGCTGCAAGGCTCCTGCTTGCAGGAAATCAGACTTGTGGACTTTGAGGAGGGAATTTTTTAAGCAGCATTCTATATTCAGTAGACCTAAGTAGCTAGGTGGATTCTCAGTTCAGCTGAACACTGGCAAAACGTTCCAGCCATCAGATTTATACAGTCACTCACAATGGCAGGCACAATCTTTGCCCACACTTCACCCATAGTCTTCTGAAGATGCAATCCATTCAATAAGCTGCAAACAGAACATGAGAATTTCCACACAAAGTCAGACCAATGCTTTACATGGTCCAATAAACCAGTCTGTCACACGCTGAAAAGCATAACTTGCCCAAAAGGCAAGAATCTGCTCAGTGACTCACGTTGTGTAACACCAGGATTTGTAACGCTGCAACATGAAAAAATGAGAATAGGGATAAGACATTCTACCTTCTTGGCTTCAACAAGTATCTGGAAGAGATTGGTGAAGCCCCGGGCAGACAAGAGAATGACCTCCTTCTGACAGTGATCATGAGAAGAGTTCTCCAGAAGTTGACGATGCTGCAGACTCACTTTTTTTACCATTACCTGAAAAGATCAGTCATCTGAGTATCTCAGCCTCCCATGCTATGTACATTGCTTACTGAGGTTCAGTAATGCTGAGGATGAGTTCAGCTCCTAGGCTATGACGGAGAGAGAAACTGTGCATCCCCTGGGACTTTGGGACTGCCTCACTTCTATATGGAGATCAGTGCTCCAGTAACTAAAGAGATCTGCTCTAAGGGTGTCTTATTAAGACCACTGGTAGGAATCACAGGGTTTCTGTGCAGCACAAGCAAACATAATTCAATTTAACTTCATACCAATATGGTAAGTTCATGGCACTGAGAACTCAAACAGCAATCACACAAACTGAGTCTCCAAAGACAATGTTTCAGGTGAGAAGGCTGGATAAATCTGACACTGTTGACATGGGTTATCAGACCAAAATAGGATGGTAGCAAAAAAAAAAAAAAAAGATTTATGTAAACTACTTCTAAGCAACTAACTGATATGCGTTTGAGAAGTCCACAGCCACAGGTTTAATACAGAAAATATTGCACCAAATGTAAAATAGTACTAGCAAATAGCAAAACAGCAAATCACATAGAGAGCAAAAGTCTTGAAAGCAAATACATGGCAAAATTCAGCAAAGGAAAACCATAAAAAAAGACTAAAACTATATTCTTGTGGAGGTACTGAAGGAGAAACCTAATATGGTCTGAAAATTCAAAGAAGGTTCCTCCTGAAGTGCCTCAAGGACAAGCATTTCCAGTGCAATGTATTTTGTGGCTACAGAACAGAAACCAGAGTTGCTCAGCTTTCTGTATCCCTTGCACTGGGATCCCACAATCAACATTTCCCAGAATATTCCTTTGTCACTGTCTTCCCCTCCTAGAGCCTATCAGTTCAGAATCCCTGCAAGAATGCCAGTCCTATCTATCTAGATAGAAGTCCTCTTTTCAAAGGTCTACATTTCCATTTCACCTTCTTGTTTCCAAGAGGCTCTGTCCAAACATTTTGGAGAGCCTGCCTCAGAACCAGCTGAACTTCAAGCACATGATAGTCTGTGACAAAAACAAAAGAAAAAATAAAGAGTTAGTGAAAGCTTCAGAGATGCAGACAAACCTATTAGGGAAAACACATTTTTCCAGACAGAAGGACTGACCAGATGTTTCTCCTCCAATGTACAGAAAATATTCTTGAACTATGATCCTGTTACATTACTGAACACAACAACAGAAAGAAAACAAAACAACAAGCAAAAGAAGAAAAATCCAAACAAACAAAAACAAAAAAAACCCCCAAAACACCAAACAAACAGACAAAAAAAAAAACAACAAAAAACCAACCAAGGAAAAAACCTACAAAAGAAGCCCCCAAAAGTCACAGTGAAAATTTCAGGCAAATAAGCTTTTGTAAGGACACAAAATAAAAAGGATAAGGCTAAGTGAAAAGTGAGAAAGGCTACTCCTCTGAAAAAAAGACACTCTATGGTTTTGGAAGGTTTCAAAGCAACAGGCCCAGCAGTGAAGCAGACAAGAGAGGTACCAATGCATTTTCTCCTGCAGCTGATAAGAAACTCAGTTCTATTCAGAACAGGATCCAAAGAGACACCCTAATCTGTCTTACTGCTTACTTAAATGTCTTCTCACAGGTGCTCACCATTGCCAGACTCTATTAAGTATCAGCATCGTACCTACTAAAGCTGACAAAGTAGATAAAAGACAGCCCAGTCCCCACTCCTCCTACTGCACAGCCTGCAAAAGAACATCAACAGACAAAGCCTTGAATACCTTCTGTCCTTCCTAACCTTTTCTGTATTTTATTCCCTGACATAGAGAATTAAGCTTTGGGTTCTCTGAACAAACCTAAAATTATTCCCTGTGAAAATTCCTTGT
Source organism: Campylorhamphus procurvoides (assembly GCA_013396655.1). NCBI lineage: Eukaryota > Metazoa > Chordata > Aves > Passeriformes > Dendrocolaptidae > Campylorhamphus > Campylorhamphus procurvoides. Next base: position 34,018 of record WBMV01000955.1, on the reverse strand, counting down.
CTTTCAAATCTTTCAAAACAGCACAGAAATTCCTCAGCTCTGTTATAGTGCTCCCAAAACCTAACACTGGTGATAAATGGCATTTTTACTCTCTACTGATATATACATATCTCTGTGGTGTTCCTTGCTGCTTCACATGGGAGGGCAACTGAAAGGAGACCCGCTGTTCCTTTCTCCAAGGGGAAGAACACAAAAAAAAAACAAAAACAAAGAAATCACTCAGGATTAAGCACAAGTCAGGTTATCCAGATTCAGAGAAACTAAAAATTTTCCAGTTGCTGCTCTGAGGAAGCACAAAATGAAAGTCAATTGCCACAAAGCATGCTCCAAGCACCCACACATCCACATCCACTTCCACTTCAGGAAGACCCACCACCTCATCAGAGCAGAAAAGCAGAGTCCAGAGATGAACTCCTGACAGGAACTGAGATGTAAACTGGGGCAAAGAGTTATAAAGGCAAGATGGATACTGGTACTTTCCTTCTCAAGACAGCAGTTTAAAAGAACAGGCAGCAAAGGGCAGTAGCACCCCCAAAGGTTCAGAAGTGATGAGATAAAGATGCTCAGAGTTCACCAGTGCCTAAGGGAGGCACCCTGTTTCGTACCATTCAGATCCTGCAGAATCATAGTCTCCTCTTCCTCTGCTGCAGCTATCCAACAGGTCACTTCATCAATAGCTTTCTTCAGCACATCCCTGTCTGCAGTACTAGTGCTGGATGAGGGGAAAAGAGGCAGTATGAGAAATGCTCTTTACAGATGAAGCCTTATGCCTTGTCATGGGAATGCTAAAGCATCATTTCCCAACATTCACCCAATTCTCCACTTTCTATCCTGTGATATGAGTCTTCATTCAGAGAGACCACAGCATGCTGGAACAGCTGGCAGTGAAGTGTTCAGACCAACAGGCTTCAGTATTTCCACAAAACGTGATCCAAAACGTGAAGCTGAGCCATCAACACAGTCAGTACTGAGTAGCCACCTCTCTGAATAGTGCTTACCTGTGGAATTTCCAGCTACCTGCTAAGAGATGCTGTCTAAGGATCTTCTCTTGTACCTCATTCATGTATGGGATTCCATCTTTGAGGAACTGAGGAGAGAAAAAAATGCCAAGTTGGTTATGTTCCCTTCGATCTTCTTGCAACACATCAGGGAATTAGCAGGTTTGCAAGGACAAACTGTAGGCAATCCAAGACATATGGAGGAAAGAAAAGGATTTTTGTCAACTGTAATAAATTTTTTTGCTCTGCTTTTACTTTGCCTTTAATGAGATACTTCCATGTGTCAAGTATCAGATGCTTCCTGTCCAGAATTGCAAACCAGTACTTTTATGGGATGACATTCTGAATTTTGTGGGAAATGTGGCAATACGTTAAGACACAGGTAAACTGATACTTCCCCATCTTTATGGCTAGTAAAGACACCCACCGGGGTCTGTTTAGTAACTCCTCAGCTCTCCAGAGATAAGCAGGAAAATCTGCCTTAAGATGACAAAGATGTGGTTATTGCCTCTATGTTAGTTCAGAAAAAACAGCACTCCTTATCCCTGTTGATAATGAACTGCATGATGCATTCACACTTTAGCAAGATGCTATTTACCCCAGAAATGTAGTGTTTAGGGATACTAATCCTGATTTCTTCTGTAACTGCACATATTTCCTTTGTTCTGGATTTTTGGTAGAGACATTACATACCTTATTGTAGTCAAAGCCATAATGAGACAGGAACTGAATGCTAGATGCAGAGAGGTTGAATTCGACATCCCCAATTCCCAATGTTGAGGGAAAGAGAAAGAAGTTGTATGAATGCACCACATACCTGAAATTAAAAAAATATCTCTTGAAGATAACTACAAGAAATAACTGCCCCCAAAAGGGATTATATATAAAATCTCAGCTACGCTGTCTTCATTGTAACAGAAAACTGCTTTTTTACTTACTTGTTTGAATTTTCTTTTGAGAATATTGCCAGCCCTGCAAGAAAGAAACCTCTGTTGAGATGGCAAAGTTTAGCTGGATGTCTAGAGATAGTGTGTAGATGAGCTAAGGGATGTGGGGAACCCCTCATGAACTACATGTTTTCGGCTCGCTTATGTAGCGGTGCAAACCCTAACAGCAACTGCCAGACCACTCCTCAACTGCCTAAAAGCTGAACAAGACAAGCTTTTACTGGTAAGTGGGAAAAGGAGTCAAGTCCAATTAAATAACAATGACTGAACAATGGGCAATAGGTGAGTTGGTGATCAAAATCTCTGACTGCGTACACAGATGAGTCTGTGGGTCCAACTACGCCACAAAAATGATTGAAGGAGCTGGGCACCAGAGAGGGCTGAAGTGTGGGTTTTACTTCTCAGGTTCTTTTTTATTTTCTGTTAATCCTTAAAAGGCACATTAAGGTCTTACATACCCTAAGGCTTTAAACAATATTTGAAATAGTTTTGGAGCTCACTTCTTGATTTCTTATTGGTTCTTAACTGTCAATAGCCCTCCTCCACGGGTTCTTTCTCTTCTTTTTATTATTTTAGGAGTATCAGAAATAGTAGCCTTCATTTTCCTCTGACAGTCCCCTTATTCATGCACTACATCAAATGACACAGCTTTGAACAGAAGTTGCCGTCACATGCTTCTTGCTTGCAGCCTCTAATTTTAAAGTCTTGTAATTTTAACTGCAGCTTTAGACCAGTAAAAAGCATATAGCCCACTTGGCTTCACGTTATTTCAAATATTACAAAGTTGATAGTATCAAACATCAAAGAGGAGGAAAAAAAACAGTCTTTGTAACAAAGGAATTAAGACCAAAGCCTCCTGCAGAACCCACCTATTGGCAAATGCTGGTTACCTGTAAGACCTGGGGAGATCCCCTTCTGTGTCAGAGCGGCACTTACCAAGCTGAGTAACAGTGAAGCGCTGAACACTCCGCCTGGCCTTCAGGTATCGCTCCAAGGGGGAATCAAACAGGCTAGGAACAAAACCAGAGCCAGGGAAAGGAGAGCGGACACACGAAGGTTTGTTATACACGAAGCTAGAGCAACAAGTCTCCCTCACATTTCAAGTCCAACAGCTTTACCTGGGCTCGTTGTTTTGTGAGAAAGTTGAATACAAGCCAGTAAACTCCGTATCAACAGCTGTGGGCATGGAAAGAACACAGGAGAATTTGAAATCTGGGCGGCAAGTCCTTCACCGGGACCAGGGCGGGGCTCTCCCAAACACTTCACTGAAATCTCTGCCAAACTCACCGCCAGCGGGCTCGAGAGAACACTGCTGGGACCCTGAAGCCTGCAGCTCCCCGATCCCTGTGCAGGATGAGGCACGGCCACACACACCCCCCACCCAGGAGCGGCGGCCTCATCCCGTGCAGGGTGCGTGCCCCCCGCCCCGCAGCCCGCGCCTCACCGAGGGGCTCCCGTCCCCTTCCCCATCCCCATCCCCAACCCCGCCGCCACTCAACGCTGGCTGCCGGGCAGGGGCGAGGCTGCCTCACCCAGGAAGGCGGCGCGGCCGATGCGGCTCCTGAGGCAGGGCAGGCTCCGCGCGAAGCCCTCCGCGCCCACCTCCATCGCGGCACGGCACAGCACGGCCTGGCCCTGCGCGCCTGCGCTGCCCCGCGCGGCAGGCCTCGCCCGCGGGAATTCACGGGAAGGCAGGACCACCGGGGCTCGAGGGCAATCCCAGAGGCGGGAACAAAGGGCACGGAAGTGTTTTTTAAAGCATGGGGTGAGTTGAGCGCTGGGGGTGCCAGAACCGCTGGGGGACCTGCTGAGCCCCGGCCCGCAGCCGTGGCATTGCTCGCTCCCAGAGCCCGCAAACACCTGGCAGGAGACACAGCACCGGGATACAGGTAGGGAAGCTGCACTGACCAGGCCTGGGCGCTCTGGACCAGGTGCTGCCTGGCAGCGGGGTGAGCACACTGAAGGCACTCAGTGCCGATCACCTTGCCACAGGCACGGGCAGAGTGCGGCTTCTCACTCCCGACAGCTGGCATTCGTGCACCTTCCCTCCTACACCCATCAGGTTCAGCAGTTACAATGGAAAGGCCACAGGAAACCTGCAAGGGGAATTCCATCTTGTTTTACCGAGATTAGAATATACATTTTATTATAAATCATAACGACTACATTTTGCTAAATTAGACTGGCAGCATACAGGGATCAAATACCAAAGCATTTTCAGAGTTCAGGTTAAAACAAACAAAATGAAATACCAAAAATAAGATGTACTTTAAAATTGTTGAATTATGAAGTAAATTCTGTCGACCTAGCAGGCTGAACTATGATGTTTATTCTAGCCTTAAAGGTGTTGATCATTTTAGAATCAAGTATATGACACAGTTCTGTCCATTTAAAAGTATTTTATTGTAAGATGACACATTCCAATTTTTTCCAGCTCTGGACCTGTATTCACACTTAAAGAATTGATCCTTTTTCCTTGGAAAGTCTTCCTAGCGTCTCCATTTTACCGATAGATTCTCCGTGGCTCGCGTAGAACAACACCACCCTCTTCCATAGCTTTTCCGAATTCCTGAATCTTGTTTAAAAGATAGAGACATGAATAAATATGAAGAAAAGCCATCCACACTGAAATATCAGTGGGGACATGTTACATGGAGGGCAGAGCTTAACAACCTCACCGAAGCATAGTACCAGGAACAGCAGCTTGTCAAAGCTGCCTTTTTGAGTGTTACAAAGAGGGACTGTCAAACCACATTAAGGAAATTAACGGTAAAGTAAAATTAATGCCTAAAAAGGAAAAAAGGGCCAAAGGAGTAAGGAGATGGGTACTTGCCGAGTCACAACGATATTCCCAAGGGATAACAGCTTTAAAGTTCACAAAGTTGATTCCTGCTTCCAAACAGCGCTGTGCCATTACACGGCCAAGGTTTTTGCATGCGGCTACTCCCTTGGGACTGTATAAGTGTCTTTTTATGGCCCATTCTCGGGTAGAGGCAGATACCACAACATCTCCATTGCAGCGCTCAACAAAGGCTTCTACATAATGCTGTGTCCGCTCAAGCCGTAATCTGAGTGCAGGAAAGAAATAACATGGGATTATGATGTCTCTTTCAGAGAACACATTCAAATGCTTAAATGAGTCCCTTTAGGAAATAAAATGGAATGTACTAGCGTAATATTATACAATATGATACATGTACATTTTTGCTTATTAAGACATAAAGTAGAACTCCTATTACTAGTTTAGAAGAGTGAAATTCCAAGAGCAACTTTTCATCAAAGTTAACTGCTCAGGTCCTACGTTGCCTCAGACCAGCTCCCACGCCAAACCAAGCACTGTACACCTGCACAGTGAGGAACAAGTACATATGACATAGATGAGGGGAACTGCTCCAGCAGAAATGGAACTCTGTGGTTGCTATGCAGTCCCTTAAAGGCTTGTGCTGCCACAGCAGGTAATACCTTGTTGAGGTCTGCAAGTCGTCAGAGAGTACCTTCTAAGTCTCTACACATAATTACACAGCATTTATTAGGAGCAGCTATTTTTTATTGCCCTGAGACAGTATCAGATTTCCCAATATGAACAAACTGGTGTAGTTATGCTCTCAAGAAAAAAATGATGATTTTGAAATCCCAGCTTTAAATGAACTTATTTTTCAGAGGACAAGCAAATAGAAAAATAAAAAAACCCAAACACACAACCAAGCAAACACCCCCTCATCCCCCCCAAAACAAGAAACAACCCCAATAAAACAAAAAAACCAACCTCAAATAAAACAATTAAGCTGGTCAGCGCAGGACTAAGAATCCTGAGTTAAAAAGCAGTTGCTTAAGCAGTATTGCAACTGACCTAACAATAGATGCCACCTGCACTGATCTTCACATGATGCTAGTCTGCTGTTCCCTGAACACAGAAGATACCTTCTGATTAAGAAACACTAGCGTGACAACTGATTCAGCAACCCAAAAATCACATTTTGAATAATTCCCACCTGGTGGTTTTCCACCATGGGTTTGGTTTGGGTTTTTTTTCTTTTAGAGTTTTCATTTGTGCTGGTAACTTTCTGACTCACCTATGCCAGAACTCACGCTTTGGCCAAGTTGTCTTCCAGCCGCGCTCCTTCCTAGCCAGGCCCAACTGTTCCAGGTTCCGAGGATTTCTGTTAGTGAAGTCTGGGGCAACAACTTCATTTTCACTTGTGTCCACTTCAGTCTCAGGTTTGAGACCGACCGTAGTTGATGCAAAACGAAGATCTTTGGGGGAGAGCAAGAAAAAAACCCACATATATTTAAAAAAAAAAAACGTAGTGCAGATAGTAGAATCAATATAGCTCAGAAAGCCAGCTTGTAAAAGTCAGCAGGGCAAAATGAATTTATTTTTTTTAAATACTTAACAGA